>QRDG01001528.1:1161371-1570905 GCA_012064385.1 Puccinellia tenuiflora
TGCATTCATAATCTTCCCCCTTTGTTTCTCGTTTTGCTTTTTCTTTCTTTTTCATTGCAATGGTTTTGATCTCCTCCCCGGTAACTCCTTTTATAGATCTCTACAACCTTCCTCCGAGATGTCGAACAACCCCAGCCTCGAAGTGGTAGAGGTAGAAGAAGGAGTAACCGAGGAAACCACCCGGGCCAGCTGGCAGAGACGACATAGACTGGCTGATCCGGACTCGGCGGATCCCAGCCGAGGTGGAGTGTCGGCTCCCGGGTCCAGAGACATCGCCGGATCTGCGAGAAGGGGAATATGTTGTCTACGTCGAGCACTTTGAGCGGGGATTCGGTTTACCCGCCAGCGACTTCTTCCGCAGCTTCCTCAACAAGTTTGGGCTCCAACCTCATCAACTCCCGGCGAACGCCTTCACCACACTCTCTGCCTATGCCTGCTTCATGGAGGGTTATCTCGGCCTCTGGCCCACCGTTGAAGCGTGGTCCAAGTACTTTCACTTCCGGAAGCAGGTCATTCCGAATCCTGCCAACCCGGATGCGGCCCGTGAGATGATGCAATGCGGAGCCGCCACTATCGTACCTCGGCGTGACTCCATCTTCCCCCGGATCCAAGGACTGGAGTCATTCCGGAAATGGCAGCGCTCCTTCTTCTACGTGAAGAACTCCACCGAGGTGGACATGATCAACTTGCCGAGTTTCGCCATCGGCCCACCAACCGCGCAACTCAACTGGGGGTACAACCCAATGGATACGGACTTGGTGGTCAACCACATCCACCAGGTCGTCGAGAAGCTCCGAGACAAAGGAATAACTGCCGACAACCTACTTGCGACATTCATCAGCCGCCGGGTCTTGCCCCTCCAGCGCCGAGTCCACAAGATCTGTCACATGAGTGGCCCGCTGGACCCGACCCGAGTCAGCACCGTCGAGCTGGATAATGCCCAGATTCGGCGGCGCATCAAAGCCATAGCCCGGACCAAGATGCCGAAGACATGGGAATGGGGCAAAGAACCCCACAGCCGGAACAACCTTCCACCGAATGTAAGCACCTCTGCCGACATAACATTTTCACCGACATAACTCTTATGTCGTTACAACTTTGTACTTGATATTAATCATTCTCCGTTTCCATTACGCAGAGATTCGGTCGGCAGCTGACGGAGGACGGAGAAAACCCCTCTGCCAACTGGGGTAAAGACCGGGTCGAGGCCGACTCGGAAGACCCGGACGACGAGGACAACGTGCCCATCCCGGACGCCAGCTTACTTTCTGCCACGGGTAAGACTCGCGCTTCCTCCATCCGAAATTGGTCTAAGGATGAAGACGACGATTGTTGGGTTTTAGAGGTGTATGATCCTCTCCCCATTTCATACTCATATCCGATGTCCCCGCCCTCAGCTGACTCGGACGAGCCCAGCGGGAACAGCCGCCTCAGCAGATGCCGGAACTTCCGGCCCCTCTGGTCCCGCCAAAAAGAAACAGAGGACCAAGACAGCGGCGAAACGCCAGCGCCCTGTCACTAAGGGGTAAGATCCCCTCTTGCCGACATATACTTTATGCATTTGATTAAACTTGCTCTTTCTGTATTTCTTCTTTTGCCGACATATTTTGCTGTTTTGACTTTTCAGCGCGGCTCCTCTGAAGGTGAAAGCCCCCACCACCGGGTCCACCGACCGGGTCCCGCCAAGAACACCGACGCCACCTCGGCCCGACGACACTCGGGTTCCGAGTCCAACAAGAATGAGTCCGGTCGCGGATATCTCGGCTCCGGGATCCGGAGCTGGAACTGAAGACTCGGTCGAGGCCGCAACCGCAGCGCCCGACCAAGTAATTTACCTCGGGGCCAGCTCTTCGGCCCCCGAGGTGGAGCAGACCGAGGTCCAGCAAGACTCGGCGCCACCGAGCGGCAGCAGCAGCAAGAGCAGCCGACTCCGTCGCAGCAACCACAACCGCAGCAGCAGCAAGTTCAGCCACCCCCGCTGCCGAAGCAGAAGCAAAAACAAGCTCCACCAGCGCAGCAACAGCCAAAGCACAAGCCGCAGCCATCGCCATCCAAATCCAGATCAACCTCAACAGCAAGACCAACACCGCCACCGGCACAGCCGCAAACGCAGCCACAGACAACCAAGGCCCCAGTTCCGGCAACTGGGGTAACAACTGGAAAGGCACCAGTGACTACGGTGTCGGCCAATCCGGAACGGCAGTTGATTGTGCCACCAAGCACAGGAGCGGCGACATCCGGCAGCATCCAGACCACTAGCTGGGGGTTTGCGCCACTGCAAACACTTAGCGGAAAAAGCTTGGGCTCCCTCGAGCATTATCATATGGATTGGAACGCCGCCGACTTGAGCGAAGTGAGCTCGAAGTCACCAGCAGGCCAGATCATTTCAGAACATCCGGCAGGGCCGAGTCTGGTGGCCCAGAAGATGGCCGCAGCAAAAACTGCCCTTCTCGCAGCCGACCAAGCAGCTGCGGTAAGTCGCGCCGAGTAAAGATAACTCGGTTAATTTCTTTAATATAGATATCATCCATCCCCAGTCCCCGAGATTCGGGTCGAGTGACTAAGCTTGGCCGAGTAAATCTGACTCGGTTGAGTGAGGGTAACTCGGCCTGAATCTTTATCAACCATTTTAACATTTCTTCTTTCCAGGCTTGCATGACCAGGCGCACACAACTGCACCGCAAGCTGCTGCTGGAGCATAAAGCGCTTTCTGACAAGTTCAAACTGCTCCGGGCCAAGTTGGACCAGGTATCGGACTCGGCGCTCAAGGCTGAAGGCTTGGAGAAACGGATCTCGGAAATCGAGTGTAAGCCATATTTCGCCTTTCAACTTGTACTTGCATCAATTTTCTCATTCTGATATCTGCTACCTTGGCACAGCCGCACATCAGGAGCGCGAGCTGACACACCAGGCCGAGCTAAAGAAAGAACAGGAGGAAGTATCCCGGCTGAAAGCCGAGTTGGAGCAAACTCGGAGTCGAGCCGCCGAGTCGGAAAAAACCGCCGCCACAGAGAAGCGGCTCCGAGAAGAGGAGACTCGGAAACTGAAGGAATCTCTTGCAGAATCCAAATCAGAGGCTACCTCGGCCGAGAGCGAGCTCCAAACTCTGAAGGCCAAGATCGCACAATGGCTGGTGGACATCTCCAAGATCAATTCCGAGATGGACAGTAAGCCCTTTCCCCTTCTGCCTTTATTCCATCTCTTACTTCTATCTTTATATAACTTACTTTGGCGTTAGCCATTCCCTATTTAGAACGCTTCCCCCACACCAAGGCTGCCGCGGATAAGAGCGCTGCAGAGCACCGATTCGAGAAAATCCTAGGTGGCCCAATCTCATCTGAGTGGGATATGGATGCCCATTTGGTGGCTCTGAAGGCACGCTTGGTACCGATGAGGGCAATCAGGATGAATCTCCTCACCGCTGCAATCCGAGCTTACAACGTCCTCTGGCCCGGGTGTGAGGCCCCTTTGGTTGTGGATGAACTGGCCAAATGCCTGTTGGCCTCTGAGGAAAGGCTCGATGATTGGCGATCATCCGCCGCCCGAGTCGGAGCGGATGAGGCATTAAGTTATGTGCTATCTTGGTACGAGGAGCTTGACCTTGAAATGCTGAAGACAGTGCGGGACGGGTCCAGGTGGCTCTCTGACCCGGAACACATCCAGCGCCGCCAAGAGTTTGCTCACTCGCTCATCCAATATGCCCCGGTACACAGCTTTGTCCCGGGTGATCGGGTTCCTCACTCGGAAGAATTAGAGACCGACGGCGAGGACGAAGAAGAAAACGAAGAGCCCGTCGATGAAGAAATCCAAGCCGATACTCCTCCCGACACAGCCAGAGGCATCACTTCAGCCGCTGCGACCAAGGATAGTACCGAGTCCTCGACCTCGGAACCGGCCAAGACCGATGCCACTGCCTCTGGTCCAAGTAGCTAGGATCCTGCTGCCTAGACTTAGAGAAAAAACTCAAACCATCAAATCCCCGGAATGCCAGGTGCAAATGTAATATAAACCTTTAGCTTTTTTATGCTTGGTACTTGGTTCTTTTACTTTGCACAATTTTAGCATGGTTTATTTAGTATGCCGAATCATTCTGAACCGAGTCCCCGAGCTCGTTTTCTTGTTTACCATACTTAGCAACCTCTGCTCTTGTCTACCTCTTTTGGGTTTCTTGACAGTCGAGTCACAAGATTACCGACATACGGCATACAATACTAATGAACTTTGAGTCAAAGCTCATAATCATCCGACATAAAAGTTAGGAACGAAACAACTTGTGCCGAATCGCACTTGGGCCGAGTCCCCGAGTTTGTTTTCTTGTTTACTATTCCTTGCAATCTCTGCCCTTGCCTACCTCTTATGGGTTTCTTGGCATTCGGGTCACAAAATCACAAAAACATAGCATACAATACTCGAAACTTTGAAACGTGGTCTAGAGCCATCCGACATTAAAAACAAAAGAAAACCGAATCGCTCTTGGACCGAGTCCCCGACTCTGTTTTCTTATTTACTATCCCTTGCAATCTCTGCCCTTGCCTACCTCTTATGGGTTTCTTGGCATTCGGGTCACAAAATTACAAAAACATAGCATACAATACTTGCAAACATGGAAGCACAATTTTTGGAGCCACCCGACATAAAGGAAACAAAAATAGACAAGCATACAACACAAGATTCATAGCAAGGCAGTCCCCGAGTTTCATTTCGGGGTGCCGACATTTCATTTCAAAGTTTCGAGATACATACAGTGAGTCCTTAAGAGTAAAAAGGGCGAAGAAGAGCTATATTCCAAGGTCGCTTGGTCTCCTCTCCGGATCTATCCATTCGATTCTTCACCTGTGCCTGGGCATCAATAAGATAATATGCATCGTTGTTCAAAGCTTTGCTCACAATAAACGGCCCTTCCCAAGGAGGTGAGAGCTTGTGCATTCCGGCGGTGCGTTATACCAGCCTAAGCACCAAGTCTCCTTCTCGAAACTTGCGAGGATTTACTTTCCGGCTATGATAGCGTCGGAGATTCTGCTGATATATTGCTGATTTGGACAATGCCAATTCTCTTGCTTCCTCGAGCAGATCGACATCATTTTCTCGGGCTTCCCTTGCCTCAGACTCGGTATATAATGCGACTCTTGGCGAGTCATGCTCTATGTCGGTCGGCAGAACTGCCTCTGCTCCATAAACCAGGAAGAATGGCGTGTAGCCAGTGGAGCGATTCGGCGTGGTCCTTAGACTCCACAGCACTGATGGGATCTCATCCAGCACGGATTACCTGGGATGAATATCGATTCTGACTCGGGTGAAGGCTTGATTGATGGCTTGTGAAGATGCTCCAGTGACACTCCGGGCGGAATGGCTTGCCGATATGACCCAATGTAACATCCCAGAATTAATATGAGTATTATTAATTCCAAAAATGTGGGCCAACAAATTTTTTTATTCTTATGTGTGTTTGCTTGCATTTTGTTGCTTGATGTGTGTGATTGCTAAGCAAAGGTGTGACTAAAAAGAAAGAAGTGAAAGCAACCCCACCACATGAAATAATGGGACAAGTGCCACACAACTTCTCTAAATGAGAAATAAATATTTTCTTTTAAATCAAAACCAGTGGGGTGACATAGTGCTCACTCCCACTTAGCTCTAATAACTTTTCCTCTTCAAAATATATTTTCAAAATTCCAAAATATAAAATTCTATTTCTCCTTTATTCATCTTTAACCACAAAATGTGCTATGATGCACCTATCAAAAAAATACCATCATAGCACCACAAATCATTATTAATATGTATGGAACCACTGGTGGAAACCATTTTCAAAAATTCGAAATTAAATTTTGTTGAGGCATTTGGTCGAACAGGTGGCATGCACCACCCTGTTCTTCCCCATAACCGAAGAACTGAGGATCAAATCCATGGATTTGGTCGTTTGTTCTTCAATTCCTTGCACCACACCATCTCTCCCCATCCCACGAACCTGCCCAGTACCTCAATTGCACGCGGGAAGTACCCTAGCCGTCGTATTGATCGTCGCCATCGCCAGGGAGCACGGCCACTGTCGCCATGCCGCCCTGCCGCGCCGTGGAGGAGACCACCCTGCAGCCCTAGCTACCCTGACGCCGCACCCTACACTACGTCTGCCCCCTCTCGCGCCCGCACCATGCCCAGCAAGGACCCAATTCCGCCGGAGACGCGACACCCGTGCGTGCCCGTGCGCCGCCCGCGCTAGCTCAGAGCACGCCGCGGCCGTCCCCCACAACCACGACGCCCAGCTCACCTCCACGCCACAGCCGTGCCCCTCAGTCGCCCGACACCGTAGCCACCCTCGCGCCAACCCTACGGCGAGCCCATGTGGCCGCTGCACCGCCCAGCACCGAGTCCACCGTGCGCCGGAGCTCGGCTATTTAACCGAGCCGCCCCGAGCACAAATTCGCCCGCACCACACCACCGCCACCTCACGCTCACTCCCTCACCGTAATTTGCACAGGGACACTGCCAGGAGCTCGCCGTCGACATCCCGTGTCCGCGGAGGAGGAGCTGCTCGCCGCCGACGGACCCGTGCACCCCAGGACCCGCAACTCCGCCCGTAGCCGTTCCCGAGCCTCCGCCGTCGATCTGCACCCTCGCCGCCCTCACCCGAGCCCCCTAGGTGAGCCAATCATCCACCCCCGTGCCGCCGGCGCGGTGGCGCCGCCAGTTTTTGGTCGCCACCGTTGATTTGAACGTGGGCCGTTGGATCTAGATCCAACGGCAGCGTACCGGTTCGATTAGTTTCTAAAAACTGCTAAGTCTGGAAATAACAGTAGAGATTAGCCCACTTTGCAATTAAATTGTGAGAAATCTACTGCACTAAAAATTATGAATTTGATATGGTTGGAAAGAGCTCGATTCATAGATTCATCTGCAAGTCTTGTATGTCCAAAATGATTAGTCTAGCATCCTCGAATACATGGACAAAGTAGCTATGTCCTATCTGTTTCAGAAAAGTTTCTGAAACAGATATTTATTTCTGTTTTTAGCTGTTGATCTTAATTCACCTAATTTTATTTAGGAGTAATTCTTGGCATGACATGTTAGTATGATTAGTGTACTTCTTTGATCAAGACTTGGTAATCCCAAAATAAAATCTGTGTAAAAGATTTAAAATGGAAAAGATAGTAAAGATAGCCCACTTCCCATGCAAATTGCTATTGAACCAGAGGCCTAAAAATAGTAAACTAAAATCTTGTAGCTAGAACAACATGTAATATTCACAGAGATGCAAGCCATGATCATGTAGGGTAATTCCCTGATTTAAAATGAAAATGCCAAATGTGCTAATTGATAAACTTAAAATAGGTAAATTTCTCTGTCAGAAATTTGATTAGAACTTTGAAAAGGAATATCTTGAGATCTAGGAATCTAAAAATAGCAAATAAAAATGTTCTGGAAAGCTTATGAAATTATCTAACTCACTAAAGTGGTTTCACCCCATTTAGGTTAATAAATAAATTATGATAATCAAAATGCCACAGAAGGTATAAAACCTAAACTTGTTTGTTTCTGATACTCTACTAATCCAAATGAGGTCAAACCAATTTTGTTAGTTCACCTTTAAGCAATGCTAGTTACCCCTAAAAGGATTTAATTTTTGAATACAATTAACTTGAGTTTTAGCAAAACAAGAAAACCAACATTCTGGATTAAAACATTTATACAGGGAGTTTAGTAACTCAAATTGAATTAAATCCAATTGGGTTGTTTCCTATAAATCAGTGGCTATCTGCAGAATTTTAATTCATATTTTTGTGACCAATAGAACTCAAGTTATGCAATTAAATATGAAACCCTAGTTTCTGCCCTAATTGTGATGCAAATACATAATTGTTAATTAAAATCAATTTGAAACCAAATTGTGTTATCTTGTGTGTTCAGTAGCTAATTGTGATGTTATGATGATTGTGATGTGATGTTTGCTTGTTTAGTTTAGTGATTGTTTGCTTGTATTGTTTGTTTATCGATTAGACGAGAACGTTGCCGGAGACTATGAGGAAGGAGATTACTTCGAGCAGCCGGAACCCGAGCACTTTGTTGAGCAAGGCAAGCTACTTCGCTGAGCTTGCATTTACATACCTCTAATTTAATCACATGCAAGTTCCTAAAGTAGTGGTATTGATTTTCTGAAAAGCCTTTTCACAAAGGATATAGAATGTAGAGTAGATACTTAAGACTATAGGATGGGAAAAATATGATTTATTCCAAACTCCTTTTTAAAGTACCTAGTTGATGAGAAAATGCCGAATTGTCGGTGCTGAAGTGGAGAAGTGATAAATGGTATTGTTTAGGGAAAATGCACATTGTGTCCTAGTACTTACGTCGACCAGCCGATAATCTGTGCGACCACATCTACCCAAATATGGGAACGGGCGTAGTCATATAGTTTGCTCGTGTTAGTACTGGATACCTCATCAACGGAGACGACTCCGTTATGCATGAGGGGATGGTCATGGCGACCTACCCCCTGACCTGGGTCCCGGCAATCTGAGGGATTGAGGGATTGAAGGGCTTCGTGCTCGCCGGGCAAAACTACGAGTCCTTACATCTAGGTTCCTCGACGGAGGATCCTGTACTAGGTGTTGAAGGAATGGTGAATTCGTACGGGCAGGGTCCTATACTAGCATGAGCAAAGGACAGGCTATGGTCGGTGGCTCAACTTCGCATACACCTTGTATGGCGGGACGTGGCAGACACGATGAGCCACCGGATGGGTGTGGGAAAAGCGTGCTACCTCTGCAGAGGGTAAAACTATTCGAATAGCCGAGTCCTCGGATATGGACAGTTGGGAGGCCCTACTAGACCGTGTGCAAAAGTTTTTGATAAAATGTGCAAGATTGGAAAAATAAGGAAATAATGTTACCCAACTATACCAAATGGAGTGGTATGAGTTGTGGAGGTACAAAGTGACCATGATGAGTCGTGGTCGGGAAAGAGGAGGAGTTTTGGATAAATAATAAAATTGTAATTCTCTCTAAAGGTAGTAGTAAATCTCTTCTTATCCTTTTCAACAAAGATATAGAGATAGAGTAATAACTAAAAGTGCTGTAGAAAACAACTTAAAACTGCTGCATACTCAGTAGAGGAGTGGCTTGCGAGTACAAATTGTACTCATACTGGTTTCGTCCCTGGCTATTGTCTTAGCCAGATCCCGAGGAAAACTACGCTGAAGCGGAGTATGGAGACTTCTATGCGAACTAGGGATCTTCGTGAGTCAACTGCCAGTCGGTCGTCGCTAGGACGCGTTGGACTTCTACTACGTAGCTTCCGCTGAATGCTTTTGATTTGGCCCTTGAAGGCACCTATGTAAGACTTGGTCTAAGTGACCTACTATGTAAGACTTTAATGCGGTACTGAAATGGATGTAAACTTTGGTATCCAATTCGGATTATGGGCAACGACAGACTGATCATGGGATCGTTGTGTGAACCATAATCGGGTATTTCGGACAGCTAGTCCGGGGTCCCCACAGAGTTGGTATCAGAGCGCATCTTGACCATAGGAGACCTTAGTTAGCATGGCCGTTAGATAGGAGTTACAAAAAGATTAATTTCTAAAAACGAAGGAGTGAAATATTTTTGAAAATTTCTTATCTCCCAGTCCTCTCCTATGTGCAAAATTTTATTTTCACTAAATATTGATGGACGACGAGGAGGAGATCGTCGACGACGAGGAGGAGCCGACTGAGCCCCTTCTTGACGAGGACGAGGAGGACCCAGAGGAGCGTGCCTTCGAGTCCGACACTGACGACGTTGTGCCGAGTGTTCCACCACAGTAGTTGGATCACTTTGCCGTTCTCGAGTTATCGTAGGGATTAGGACCACCCAGTTGTAGTCGCTTTTGAGTAGTGTAATGGTTCCTATGAAACCGTATGCTTGTAGCAACTATGTATGATGTGTGGAGCTATGTTGTGATGCTTTTGTTTGATATTGTTGTGTGCTTTGAAGTTTCCAAAAGTTGCAAAGTCTTTTAGAAAAGCTTCTAAGTAGTAAAGACTCTCACCCCAACCTCTCAAAGAAAATCCTACTCTTCTACCCTGTTAGAGTAAGGCACATCCTTAGTCGGTTCTTGACTCTTACGCCCGTCTAATCTCAGGATGGTTGACACCCGAGGAGGAAGCCACAGTCGCAATGATCCACCACCACCACCCGAACCTACCCCGGCCCAACTTCTTAGGATCATCATGGAGGACCGCGAGGCTGTTCGCCAGGAGCGTCAGGCACACCTTGCTGTTCTCCAGCAACTCGCCGCTAATGCCCAGAACCCCAACCAGAACAACCACAATGGTAATGGCAATGGCAATGAAGATGGACACTTGAGGTCCACTTTGAGCGATTTCCAGAAGACCAACCCACCCACCTATTCCAAGGGACTTCACCCTTTAGAGGCCGATGACTGGCTTCGCACCATTAACAACAATTTGGAAGTTGCCGCAGTGGGAGAAAATGAGAAGGTTCTGTATGCAACCCACTATCTTGCTGGACCTGCACGAGCTTGGTGGGACACTACCAAGGCTCTCCAGCAGGTTGGTTATGTGATCAATTGGGCTGAGTTCCAGGAGAAGTTCCGCAAGAAGCACATTCCTCGCGGACTTATTGAAAGGAAGAAGGATGAATTCCGCAAGCTGAGACAGGGAAGCAAAGACGTGGTTGGCTATCTTGATGAGTTTACCGATTTATCTCGGTATGCTCCTGATGATGTGGACTCAGAAAGAAGGAAGATTGAGCGCTTCATGAGTGGACTGCACGATGAGCTTCAGTGTGCCTTGGTGATCCATGACTTCGTTGATCTGGAGTCACTTGTGGACAAGGCTATCCAGCTGGAGACCAAGCGCAAGTCCATGTTTGAAGGACGCAAGAGAAGGATGATTGCTTCAGAAGGTGCTAGCAACCAGAAGCCTCGTACCTTCCCACCAGCACCCAAGCCTGCTTATCGACCCCCGCAAGCCCCACGCCCTACCTTTCCAAACCGCCCAAACAACCCCAACCGTCCTAATGACAACAACCGTCCAGGAGGAAACCCCAACAATCTCAATCCCAAGGCCAATGTTGTCTGCTTTGAATGCGGCACCAAAGGTCACTACTCCAGAGAATGCCCCAATCCCAAGAAGCCTGCACCGAACCAGGGTCAAAACCGCAATGGAAATGGAAATGGAAATGGGAATGGCAAGAATGCCGCACCCCGTGGAAATGCTGCTGTTGTCAAGGGCCGTCTGCACCACATCAATGCTGAGGAAGCTGAGGAGGCGCCAGATGTTGTGCTGGGTACGTTCCTTGTCAACTCCGTACCTGCAACTGTTCTGTTTGATTCTGGTGCCACCCATTCATTTGTTACCCAAGGATTTGTGTCCAAGGGAGGGTTAGTTGGAAGTCTTTTACCCAAACCCATGTTGATACAAACCCCAGGCTTGCTAGCCACGACCAACCAGATGTGTTCCGAAACCCTCATAGAGATTGGAGGAGAAAGGTTTGCAGCCAACCTAATCATTTTAGGAACCCAAGGCATAGATGTGATCCTTGGAATGGACTGGTTAGCCAAGTATCACGGCCGAATTGATTGTGCGAGGAGAGCCATTACCCTCACTTCTGATAATGGAGCTGAAGTGAAGTATGTATCTGAGACTAGCCAAACCAGACCGGGATGCCATGAGGGCATAGCTCGACCCACTCTTGATGAGATCCGTGTTGTTCACCTATTCCGAGATGTTTTTCCGGAAGAATTGCCTGGTATGCCGCCAGACAGGGATATTGAGTTCGTGATTGAACTTATCCCTGGAACCTCTCCTATATCCCAGAGACCCTACCGGATGAATCCGGAAGAATTAGTGGAGCTGAAAAAGCAGTTGGCTGATATGCTCAGCAAAGGTCTTATTCGCCCAAGCGCTTCACCTTGGGGATCACCTATCATTTTTGTGGACAAGAGAGACGGTACCACACGACTGTGTGTCGATTATCGTAAGCTTAATGAGGTGACCATCAAAAACAAGTATCCTCTTCCCAAGATCGAGGATCTGTTCGATCAAATGAACGGAGCCCGAGTCTTTTCAAAGATCGATCTACGGACAGGATATCACCAGTTGAAAATCCGAGAATCAGACATTCCCAAGACTGCCTTCACTACCCGTTACGGATTGTTTGAGTACACCGTAATGTCCTTTGGTCTGACCAATGCCCCAGCCTATTTCATGAACCTGATGAACAAGATCTTCATGGAGTACCTCGACAAGTTCGTGGTAGTCTTCATTGACGATATTCTTGTTTATTCCAAAACCGAAGAGGAGCATGCTGTTCACCTACGCCTAGTTTTGGAGACACTTCGAGAGCACCAACTTTATGCCAAGCTTAGCAAGTGTGAGTTTTGGCTTAAGGAGGTGGCATTTCTCGGACATGTCATATCTGCCGGAGGAATTTCTGTTGACCCGGAGAAGATTAAAGCCATTCTTGATTGGAAGACCCCTACCAGTGTGACCGAGATTCGTAGCTTTCTCGGACTAGCGGGTTATTACCGCAAGTTCGTTGAAGGATTTTCTCGGATAGCCAAAGCCATAACCCAGTTATTGAGGAAGGATCAGAAATTTGAATGGACCCAGAAGTGTGAAGATAGTTTCCAGGAGTTGAAGAAGAAGTTAACCACAGCCCCAGTCCTAGTAATGCCAGACGTCACCAAGAGTTTTGATGTGTATTGCGATGCATCACGTCTTGGACTTGGTTGCGTTCTGATGCAAGAAGGCAAAGTGGTGTCGTATCTGTCTCGACAGTTGCGACCGCATGAAGAGAATTACCCAACCCATGACCTGGAATTAGCAGCCGTTGTTTTTGCTCTTAAAACATGGCGTTCCTATCTTGTGGGACATCGCTGTGAGGTCTATACAGATCATAAGAGTTTGAAGTATATCTTTACCCAGAAAGAGTTGAACATGCGACAGAGGAGATGGATGGAGCTGATAAAGGATTACGATGTTGGAATCCATTATCACCCGGGAAAGGCTAATGTTGTTGCCGATGCCCTTAGTCGCAAGCCCTGTACCCTGAATGCCTTGATTCGAGTCGAACAACCAACCTTGTTCTAGGAGTTTGAAGATTTTGGACTCGAACTCGTTAGCCATGGGTATCTCGCCAATATTGATTTAGCCCCAACCCTAATGGATCAAATCAAAGAAGCCCAGAGAGGTCATGAGAGCATCGACGGGATTAAAAAGAAAATGTCTCTCGACAAAGCCCCTGGTTTTGCCGAAGACGCTGAAGGAGTGTTGAGATTCAATGGTTGTATTTGTGTGCCCAACAATAGTGAACTAAAGGAGTTGATCCTGATGGAAGCCCATGAAACCCCCTACTCAATCCACCCGGAGGAACTAAAATGTACCAAGACCTTCGAGGAAGATTTTGGTGGCATGGAATGAAACGAGAGATTGGTTCTTTCGTAGCCAAGTGTGGTATCTGTCAGCGAGTCAAAGCTGAACATCAGCGACCCGCCGGATTGCTTCAACCCTTGAAAATTCCTGAATGGAAATGGGACGAGATTGGAATGGACTTCATTACCGGACTGCCCAGGTCCAACCGAGGTCATGATTCAATCTGGGTCGTCGTTGACCGACTGACCAAAGTTGCTCATTTTATTCCGGTCAAGACCACCTATCGTGGAGACCAGTTAGCAGACCTATACATGTCCAGAATAGTAAGCCTGCATGGAGTACCCAAGAAGATTGTGTCTGATAGAGGCACGCAATTCACCTCGAGATTCTAGAAAGCACTTCACGAGGCCCTCGGAACCAAGTTAACCTTTAGCACAGCTTATCATCCCCAGACAGATGGCCAAACCGAGAGAGTGAACCAGATTTTGGAGGACATGCTTCGTGCGTGTGTTCTATCTTATGGGTCCAAGTGGGAAGATTGTCTCCCATTTGCAGAGTTCTCCTACAACAATAGCTACCAGTCCAGTTTGCAAATGGCCCCGTTTGAAGCACTATATGGCAGGAAGTGTCGTACACCCCTGAATTGGTCCGACACTGGAGAAGGTAAATTATTCGGACCCGACACCCTTCGTGAAGCCGAAGAGCAAGTCCAGCTTATTCGCGAGCGTCTCAAAACTGCCCAATTCCGCCAGAAGAGTTATGCCGATCCTAAGCGCCGTGACCTCACTTTTGACATCGGAGATTTTGTGTATCTCCGAGTGACACCTCTTAAGGGAATGCAACGTTTCCATGTCAAAGGAAAGTTAGCACCAAGGTATATTGGACCTTTCAAGATCATTAGCCGCCGAGGAGAAGTATCCTATCAGCTAGAGTTACCACCGGAGCTGTCTGAATTTCATGATGTCTTCCACATTTCACTACTGCGGAAGTGTCTTGAAGTTCCTGACCAGCCGGATGTTTTCAAGCACATTGATCACCACTCCATCGACCTGAACAACGACCTGACCTATCGTGATAGACCCCTTAAGATTCTCGAAGAAGATGTTCGTCTTACCCGGAGGCGTGTGATCAAGTTCTACAAGGTCCAGTGGACTAACCACTCTGAAGAAGAAGCAACCTGGGAACGTGAGGATTATCTTAGACGCGAATTCCCAGACTTCCTTAGCTCCTAAGCCTAGCAAATCTCGGGACGAGATTTATTTTAAGGGGGGGAGGATTTGTAACATCCCAGAATTAATATGAGTATTATTAATTCCAAAAATGTGGGCCAACAAAAATTTTTATTATCTTATGTGTGTTTGCTTGCATTTTGTTGCTTGATGTGTGTGATTGCTAAGCAAAGGTGTGACTAAAAAGAAAAGAAGTGAAAGCAACCCCACCACATGAAATAATGGGACAAGTGCCACACAACTTTCTCTAAATGAGAAATAAATATTTTCTTTAAATCAAAAACCAGTGGGGTGACATAGTGCTCACTCCCACTTAGCTCTAATAACTTTTCCCTCTTCAAAATATATTTTCAAAATTCCAAAATATAAAATTCTATTTCTCCCTTTATTCATCTTTAACCACAAAATGTGCTATGATGCACCTATCAAAAAAATACCATCATAGCACCACAAATCATTATTAATATGTATGGAACCAGTGGTGGAAACCATTTTCAAAAATTCGAAATTAAATTTTGTTGAGGCATTTGGTCGAACAGGTGGCATGCACCACCCTGTTCTTCCCCATAACCGAAGAACTGAGGATCAAATCCATGGATTTGGTCGTTTGTTCTTCAATTCCTTGCACCACACCATCTCTCCCCATCCCACGAACCTGCCCAGTACCTCAATTGCACGCGGGAAATACCCTAGCCGTCGTATTGATCGTCGCCATCGCCAGGGAGCACGGCCACTGTCGCCATGCCGCCCTGCCGCGCCGTGGAGGAGACCACCCCGCAGCCCTAGCTACCCCGACGCCGCACCCTACACCACGTCTGCCCCCTCTCGCGCCCGCACCATGCCCAGCAAGGACCCAATTCCGCCGGAGACGCGACACCCGTGCGTGCCCGTGCGCCGCCCGCGCTAGCTCAGAGCACGCCGCGGCCGTCCCCCACAACCACGACGCCCAGCTCACCTCCACGCCACAGCCGTGCCCCTCAGTCGCCCGACACCGTAGCCACCCTCGCGCCAACCCTACGGCGAGCCCGTGTGGCCGCTGCACCGCCCAGCACCGAGTCCACCGTGCGCCGGAGCTCGGCTATTTAACCGAGCCGCCCCGAGCACAAATTCGCCCGCACCACACCACCGCCACCTCACGCTCACTCCCTCGCCGTAATTTGCACAGGGACGCTGCCGGGAGCTCGCCGTCGACATCCCGTGTCCGCGGAGGAGGAGCTGCTCGCCGCCGACGGACCCGTGCACCCCAGGACCCGCAACTCCGCCCGTAGCCGTTCCCGAGCCTCCGCCGTCGATCTGCACCCTCGCCGCCCTCACCCGAGCCCCCTAGGTGAGCCAATCATCCACCCCCGTGCCGCCGGCGCGGTGGCGCCGCCAGTTTTTGGTCGCCACCGTTGATTTGAACGTGGGCCGTTGGATCTAGATCCAACGGCAGCGTACCGGTTCGATTAGTTTCTGAAAACTGCTAAGTCTGGAAATAACAGTAGAGATTAGCCCACTTTGCAATTAAATTGTGAGAAATCTACTACACTAAAAATTATGAATTTGATATGGTTGGAAAGAGCTCGATTCATAGATTCATCTGCAAGTCTTGTATGTCCAAAATGATTAGTCTAGCATCCTCGAATAGATGGACAAAGTAGCTATGTCCTATCTGTTTCAGAAAAGTTTCTGAAACAGATATTTATTTCTGTTTTTAGCTGTTGATCTTAATTCACCTAATTTTATTTAGGAGTAATTCTTGGCATGACATGTTAGTATGATTAGTGTACTGCTTTGATCAAGACTTGGTAATCCCAAAATAAAATCTGTGTAAAAGATTTAAAATGGAAAAGATAGCTAACCAGTTTAGCTTAGCACATGAAATAATAATGATAGCCCACTTCCCATGCAAATTGCTATTGAACCAGAGGCCTAAAAATAGTAAACTAAAATCTTGTAGCTAGAACAACATGTAATATTCACAGAGATGCAAGCCATGATCATGTAGGGTAATTCCCTGATTTAAAATGAAAATGCCAAATGTGCTAATTGATAAACTTAAAATAGGTAAATTTCTCTGTCAGAAATTTGATTAGAACTTTGAAAAGGAATATTACTTGAGTTATATTATTCTAGGAATCTAAAAATAGCAAATAAAAATGTTCTGGAAAGCTTATGAAATTATCTAACTTACTAAAGTGGTTTCACCCCATTTAGGTTAATAAATAAATTATGATAATCAAAATGCCACAGAAGGTATAAAACCTAAACTTGTTTGTTTCTGATACTCTACTAATCCAAATGAGGTCAAACCAATTTTGTTAGTTCACCTTTAAGCAATGCTAGTTACCCCTAAAAGGATTTAATTTTTGAATACCATTAACTTGAGTTGTAGCAAAAACAAGAAAACCAACATTCTGGATTAAAACATTTATACAGGGAGTTTAGTAACTCAAATTGAATTAAATCCAATTGGGTTGTTTCCTATAAATCAGTGGCTATCTGCAGAATTTTAATTCATATTTTTGTGACCAATAGAACTCAAGTTATGCAATTAAATATGAAACCCTAGTTTCTGCCCTAATTGTGATGCAAATACATAATTGTTAATTAAAATCAATTTGAAACCAAATTGTGTTATCTTGTGTGTTCAGTAGCTAATTGTGATGTTATGATGATTGTGATGTGATGTTTGCTTGTTTAGTTTAGTGATTGTTTGCTTGTATTGTTTGTTTATCGATTAGACGAGAACGTTGCCGGAGACTATGAGGAAGGAGATTACTTCGAGCAGCCGGAACCCGAGCACTTTGTTGAGCAAGGCAAGCTACTTCGCTGAGCTTGCATTTACATACCTCTAATTTAATCACATGCAAGTTCCTAAAGTAGTGGTATTGATTTTCTGAAAAGCCTTTTCACAAAGGATATGAAAACTGCTTTATCACCCTATGTAGAATGTAGAGTAGATACTTAAGACTATAGGATGGGAAAAATATGATTTATTCCAAACTCCTTTTTAAAGTACCTAGTTGATGAGAAAATGCCGAATTGTCGGTGCTGAAGTGGAGAAGTGATAAATGGTGTTGTTTAGGGAAATGCACATTGTGTCCTAGTACTTACGTCGACCAGCCGATAATCTGTGCGACCACATCTACCCAAATATGGGAACGGGCGTAGTCATATAGTTTGCTCGTGTTAGTACTGGATACCTCATCAACGGAGACGACTCCGTTATGCATGAGGGGATGGTCATGGCGACCTACCCCCTGACCTGGGTCCCGGCAATCTGAGGGATTGAGGGATTGAAGGGCTTCGTGCTCGTCGGGCAAAACTACGAGTCCTTACATCTAGGTTCCTCGACGGAGGATCCTGTACTAGGTGTTGAAGGAATGGTGAATTCGTATGGGCAGGGTCCTATACTAGCATGAGCAAAGGACAGGCTATGGTCGGTGGCTCAACTTCGCATACACCTTGTATGGCGGGACGTGGCAGACACAATGAGCCACCGGATGGGTGTGGGAAAAGCGTGCTACCTCTGCAGAGGGTAAAACTATTCGAATAGCCGAGTCCTCGGATATGGACAGTTGGGAGGCCCTACTAGACCGTGTGCAAAAGTTTTTGATAAAATGTGCAAGATTGGAAAAATAAGGAAATAATGTTACCCAACTATACCAAATGGAGTGGTATGAGTTGTGGAGGTACAAAGTGACCATGATGAGTCGTGGTCGGGAAAGAGGAGGAGTTTTGGATAAATAATAAAATTGTAATTCTCTCTAAAGGTAGTAGTAAATCTCTTCTTATCCTTTTCAACAAAGATATAGAGATAGAGTAATAACTAAAAGTGCTGTAGAAAACAACTTAAAACTGCTGCATACTCAGTAGAGGAGTGGCTTGCGAGTACAAATTGTACTCATACTGGTTTCGTCCCTGGCTATTGTCTTAGCCAGATCCCGAGGAAAACTACGCTGAAGCGGAGTATGGAGACTTCTATGCGAACTAGGGATCTTCGTGAGTCAACTGCCTGTCGGTCGTCGCTAGGACGCGTTGGACTTCTACTACGTAGCTTCCGCTGAATGCTTTTGATTTGGCCCTTGAAGGCACCTATGTAAGACTTGGTCTAAGTGACCTACTATGTAAGACTTTAATGCGGTACTGAAATTGATGTAAACTTTGGTATCCAATTCGGATTATGGGCAACGACAGACTGATCATGGGATCGTTGTGTGAACCATAATCGGGTATTTCGGACAGCTAGTCCGGGGTCCCCACACCCAATCTTGGACAACATGTCTGCACTTTCATTATCCGTCCGCTGAATGTGCGTGAACTCGCACCCATCAAAGAATCCCGAAATTTTCTGGACATGGAATCGGTATGCCGCCATGTTGGCATCTAGGGCATCCCAGTTGCCTGATGTTTGCTGAATCACCAGGTCCGAGTCACCATAGCAGATGATCCGGCGGATTCCGATTTCTCTGGCCACCTTGAGTCCATGAATCAGTGCCTCATACTCGGCGACGTTGTTGGATGCTGCAAAGTGTACTTGCAACACATATTTCAGCTGATCTCGCTTTGGCGAAGTAAGAACTACGCCAGCTCCCAGGCCCTCTTTTACCTTGGATCCGTCAAAATGCATTCTCCAGTAATTGGAGTCCGGCAAGGACGGCTCATATTCCATCTCGGCCCAGTCCACGAGGAACTCGGCCACCGCTTGAGATTTGATGGTATCTCTTCTTGCATACTGCGGCGCATAAGCTGCAAGCTCAATAGCCCATTTGGCGACTCGGCCACTGGCATCCTTGTTGCCAAGAATTTTCGACACAGGGGCCGCACTTACAACAGTTATGGGATGCTCCTAGAAGTAATGCTTTAGTTTTTTGGCTGCCATGTAGACGCCGTAAGTCATTTTTTGATAGTGAAAGGTAGTTTTGTTTCGATGCAGAGAGCACCTCACTCAAATAATATACCGGCCTCTGCATGGTAGCTCCTTCTTCTTCTCGCTCCACCACCACTACGACACTAACGACTCGGTTAGTGGCCGCAATGTAGAGCAACATGGGCTCACTCGGTAAAGGTGAAGCCAATATCGGCGTAGTTGCCAACATTACTTTCAACTCATGAAACGCCGCATCCGCTTGCGGAGTCCAGCTAAACCTGTCCGATTTTTTCATCAGTTGGTATAAGGGCAAGGCCTTTTCTCCCAACCGACCTAGGAAACGACTCAGAGAAGCCAGACATCCGGTGAATTTCTGGACATCTCGGAGACATCTCGGCAATTTCATATTTTCTATCGCCTGGATCTTAGTCGGGTTTGCCTCGATACCTCGGCTTGATACAAGGAAACCGAGTAATTTCCTGCCGACACACCGAATGTACATTTATCCGGATTAAGTTTAAGTCGGAATTTCCTCAAGTTTGCGAATGTCTCTTTGAGATCATCTAGCAGGGTGTGTTTTTCTTTAGTTTTAATAACTATGTCGTCGACATACACCTGCACATTTTTACCTATTTCATCATGCAGACATTTTTGCATACAACGCTGATAAGTAGCGCCAGCATTTCTCAAGCCGAAACACATAACACGATAGCAATAAGCCCCGTACGGGGTGATAAAAGCAGTCTTTATTTGATCATCTGGGTTCAGCGGTATCTGGTGAAAACCAGAGTACGCATCTACAAAGGAGAGTAGTTCACACCCGGCCGTGGAGTCGATCACCTGATCGATCCGGGGCAGCGGGAATGGATCTTTAGGACATGCTTTGTTCAGGTGTGTGTAATCAACACACATACGCCAGACAGTGGCAGCATCCGGTTCATCTTTTTTCTTCTCTACCAGGACCGGGTTAGCCAACCAGTCCGGGTACTTCACTTCTACTATGGCATTGGATGCGAGTAACTTGGCTAACTCGTCACCCACAGCCTTCCTTCTTCCTTCGGCGAGACGCCATGTCGGTTGCTTCACAGGCCTAGCATCTGGCCTGACATGCAGAGAGTGCTCAGCCAACTCCCTCGGAACACCCAGCAAGTCCTGACTGGACCATGCAAAGATATCCCGATTCTCACGGAGGAAGTGGATGAGCTCGCTTTCCTATTTGCTGTCCAACCCGGCACCGATGATGATGGTGTGTTCCGGATCAGACTCGTCGACACCAACTTTCTTGGACTCCTTCGCCGCCTGGAAGGTTGCAGTCTGCTGCGGGTTGGCCGGACTCAGAATACCGAGTTGAGCAGATTGGGCCAGAGCGACCACCTCATGAATTCTTTTCTTCTCGGCGGCAATCACAAGTGACTCGACCAGCAGAGATCCGGCAGAGGCACACTCCATGGAACGCCTATAGTCGCCTGAGATAGTGATGACGCCATTCGGACCCGGCATCTTCATTTTCAGGTAGGCCACATGAGTGGACGCCATGAATTTGGCGAGTGCTGGCCTACCGAGTAAGGCATGATACGGACTCTCGAGATCCACAACCTCGAACAGCAGACTTTCAGTCCGGCAGTTATTCTCGTCCCCGAAGGAGACATCCACCCAGACTGCTCCCATGGGTGCATGCGAGACACCCGGCATGATGCCGTGGAAAGTTGTCCTGCTTGGCTGCATCATGTTCTCGGTTAATCCGAGTTTGACCATGGTATCTCGGTACATGATATTGATGCTGCTCCCGTTATCAACAAGAACTCGGCTGAAACTGACGTTGATGCTGGGTCCAACGAATGTCGGATTCACAACCAGAGCATAACCCCCTGGGTTTGGCATAACCTTTGGATGATCCCTGATGCTCCAACTGACCTCATCCTCGGACCAGTACATAAACTTGGGCACGGCCGGCATAACCGCGTTCACCTCCATCGCTCGCCGGTGTTGACTCTGCTTATCAGTGGGCTCGGTCACAAAGACCATATAACTCTGATGGGGCTTCCGATACTCATTCTGCCTACTCGGGCCAGCATTGTTGTTGTAGTTGTTGTTGTTGGCCACCTGGTTGACATCCACTTGCCTCGGCTGTGCATTCAGGGGTTGAGTGTTTGCACCTGTCAGAGGTGCGGGTCTCGGTGTCGGACCAGCAGCTGCTGGCTGATTCTTGTGCCGATCACAGTCACGAGTCGAGTGTTGAGCCGGTTTGCTGGGGTGTCTGGTGTGAAAGCAGCAAGGGCCATCCAGCATCTTCTCGTAGATGTACCTCTCCTGATCATCCAACTGCTTTTTGTTGCCATTCCATGGCTTCCTTTCGCCGTTCCACGGCTTCCTCTCGCCGTTCCACGGCCTCTTCTCGCCGTTCCACGGCCTCTTCCCTTCCGAGTTCTGGCCCCAAGAGGGACCCTCATTTTTCTGGCGCTGGCTACTGCCGGCACCCGCTTGATCTTGGTCGACAGCTGCGACCTGGTCCATACCGGTAATTCGGCCTGTCATCTCTTCTCTTGTTCCGGTTGTCCGGGCGATCGCTACGCCGGCTCGACCTGTCTCGGTCCTGAGCAGGGTACCTCCTTCCCACATCAACTTGAGTTAGCAAAGGTTGCGTCGGGTCACCCAGCGCATAGCTGTCAGCTACAGCCATTGTCTCGGCCAAGGTGGCCGGCATCTCCCTCTGGAGTCTCTGCCAAAGCATGGAGCCATGTCGGCATCCTTGCGCAAACCATGCAATGGCTTGTGACTCAATCACTCCTTCACAGGAGTTCCGGATCGTGCTCCACCGGGTCAGGTACTCCCGGTCTGTTTCGTCTTCTCGCTGCCGACACATGGACAGCTGCTGAGGTCGATTCGGCCTCTTGTAAGTACTGGAGAAGTTGCTGACGAAGGCGTCGGAGAAGTCGAGCCAGCAATCAATGCTGTTCTCCTCCAGATTGTTCAGCCAGACTCGGGCTGGTCCCTCTAGCATCTGCGGCACATACCGCACGGCCCATCGGCGACTGCCACCAGCGATATGCACCGCGGTGACATAATCTGTCAACCAGTCCTCCGGCTTGGTGCTGCCGTCATAGGTCTTTGCACCCCGGGGGAGCTGGAAATTCGGCACAGGTCGCTGTTTCATGATCCGGGGTCCAAAACATGCAGGACCCGGTGGACCTTGCTCCTCCAGCATTTCAGACAGATAGATTCTGTCTAACTTGTTACGGACGTCGTGAGCTGGTAGCTGGCGAGCCCCCAGCCTAGCGCCGAGTGCACCCTCAGACGCCAGCTCTCTGTATCTTGTATACCCAGCACGCTCCATGGCCGAGTAACCATCATCATACCGGTCAGGCTCGATACCGCCGGCTCGACATACCCGCACCCGCTTTATGACGAGGTGGATTGGGTACCGGATACCGAGGTGGCTGACCCGGATTTGCCGGGTTAACTCGGTTGGCTTCATGTCTGCCCTGAACAGGTCCTGGAGCTCCCTGACCGGGTTGACCTTGAGCAGCTTTCTGCTTTCCGGCATATACCGGATCATACGCCTGCATCTGTTTATTCTTGCCAGAGTTCACACTCTGGCCACGGCTCCTGCCGACATACGGCGAAGAGGCCTGTCCCTTGGACATTCCTCCGGCACCACCATTCGAGTAGAGATACCCGGATCCTCCTGCACCCGGGTTTGCATTCCGGAATGCCTCATTCTGGCGGTTGGCTACAGCTACCAACTCATTAACTCGGTCCTGCTGCCTATCACGAGCTTCACCGGCTAAATTAGGTAACTCAACTATAGCAGCCTCAGCAGCTCTAAGGTTCTTACCCGGGGTACTGTATTTTGGCCGGCCTGCCGACACATAACTAGCAGTTCTACCAGATCTGGCTCTACCATCTCTAGCCATCTCTGCATTGAGGTCTCTACCTCTAGCACGTACCTCATTTATGCGACTAACCGGGTTGGCTACCGGTGTAAAACCATGAGCGATATTGTACTCACGGAGGGAGATGTCGAAATCCTGCTTGACCCGGGCCACCTCCTAAGCCTCTCGGAGTATCTCCTGGCGCTGCTGCTCCAACTCCGCCTGAGTCAGAGCAACATCTGCGCTCGGAGCCACTGGAGTCGTCAGCTTCTCAATCGCGCCCTGAAGAGGACTCGGCGTCACCGGCACAGCAGATGTATCGGCCTGTTCCGGACGATTCTCCGGCCTCTCCAGCGGCGGGCACGCCGTCCAGGTAGTTCTGGTGCTGACCTCGGCATCAACAACCGGGGCGGTCATCATGACCTTTGCACAGCTAGCAGCGGGACGGGCGATACGTCGGCTGCGAGCCGCACAGACAGCGGGGGGATCCGCGGCAACCTGCACCCTTTCGGGAAACCGGCAGGGGACCTCGGTGGCGATGTAGATGGTGAGGGAGCCGAACTCGATGAGGCAGCCGTTCCGGGGTAACGGCCTGCTGCCGAAACAGCCGGCGTTGTCGCTGATGACGTTGAGCGAGCCGAACCTGTGGACAAGGCCACAGAGAACGCGCTCACCCGATGCGATGAAGGAACCCGTCCGGATGAACACACCAGCCAGCGCCGCTGCTGGCCCCACGGTGGGCGCCAACTGTCGTGGTGGTGCACGGACAGATGCCATATAGGCTTAAGGTGGGGCCGATTGGGCGCTGGAGGCAACCGGGGAGGGCTTGCACGTAAAACGTACAGACACGAACACACACACACTCACACACACACGCACACGATTTACCCAGGTTCGGGGCTCTCGTGAGGAGATAACACCCCTACTCCTGCTTTTCTGATGTATATAAGTGGATCACAGATGGTTTACAAGCTTGCTCCTTGAGCTGGGTAGGGAGAACTACCAACTCTAAGCCTCTACCGAGTCTCAGGACTGCACTCTTGCTCTCCTGCTATCTCTCAGAAACTACTAAGTGTTTGTCCAGCGTCTCCGCGTCTGTCCGGGGATCGTCCCTGTAAGAGGAGCCCCTGGTACCCCTTATATAGGGAAACCCAAGGTTACAGTGTAAAACATTGCTACTGGCGCCATACCCCTTGGTCTCCGGCCGACACGGGCGCCGCTGCGCCATACCCAGACCGTGGCAGCGCTGGTCGCCACGGTCCCCTCTGTGTCAGACAGCATGCCCACGCCTAGGCCTAGCGCCACTGTGCCGCGCCACCCGCGTCAGAGGCATGGCCGAGGTACGGCACGCCGTCCACTTGCGGCATGCCGCCGCCCTTGTCTCGCTCCGTGTCCAAGGAGCTTGGACCACCGTCCGAGATGACTTCCACCCGGCATAGGCATGCCCCATGCTCTTGACTCGGTTTACCCTCCTGCACATAAGAACAATGAAGGAGACTCCGAATATGATAAACATGGAGCCGACTAAGGCTATGTCGGTTTGACCTGACTCGGACGATCCGGGAAAAAAAAAATAAGCCATATGATTATGTCGTGGTTTTTTCCATTGACTACAGGTCAACTCCGAGTCAACCTTATTTTACCTAGTGCCCCATCGGGGCTTCCCCCCGACACCCCACTTCTCGAGCCCCTTGAATGTGGTGCTGAGCTCGTGCGCTTCGTCGTGAGCGCTCCTACTGCTATCTTGGCCTTCTCGTCAAAACTCGTGGCGCGATCTTGACGGATGAGCTTGAACCCTGTCGTCGGCTACTCCTTCAGTTTCTCGGCTTCGCCGCGAGGCTGGCGTTGGCCTGATCGAGGCGCTCCGCGTAGGTGGCCTCATCCTGGTCCACCCGACTCTCGCGGGCCAGCAGTTCCTCCTCGCGGGTGGCCAGGTCCTTCTCGAGCTGCTGGACCTGCTCCTCGTGCTGGCGCAGATCCTCCTCGTGGGGGGAGAACTCTCCCTCGCGTAGCGCCAGCTCCGCTTCGCGCTGTGTCTGCTGCTCCCCGCGAGCGTCCAGCCTCTCGCGGAGCTCCTTCAAGCCATCCTCGACAACTTTGGAGTCCATGATGAATTTCTGCTCCGCGGCCCAGATCTCCTATTGCTTGGAGGCGGTTTCCGCCTCGAGCGCCTCCCGCGCGGCGTCCAGCTGCTCCATGGTCTCCGCCGCCTCCCGCTTCACGATGTCGCGGGTCTCCTTGGCGAAGCGCATCGCCTCTTCGCGCACCGCCCGGGCCGCCGCATCCTGCCGGCGGCAGCTCTCCACCCTCTCGCGGAGGAGGGCCCAGGCTTCGAGAAGCTTCACCCGCTCCTCCGCCCTGGCGAGATTTTCTTCGGCGTACTGCGTCTCCAGCTTGTAGAGCGTCCGCCGCGCTTGACTGAAGACGGAGCTGCGGCGAGCTGCGTGACGGCGAGGCTCCCGCAGCGCCAAGGTCCCCGCATCGCCGCGGGGTGTAGCAGCCTCGACGCTTGGTGAGGTACCCGAGGCACCTTGCCTCGGGCTCACGGCCGCTCCTGGAGCGACCTGGGGGCTCGTGTGGCAGCCTCCTTCGCCGCCCGCGTTGGGAGCCCTCTGGGGGCTAGGCGTCCTCTCGTCCCCGGCTCCGGCGTCCGTGGGCTCCGGAGGCGTTTCCTCCTCCTGCTCTTCGAGGGCAGATTCAGCCCCTCCCGTGGTGGCCGCGCCTGCCGCGTCCTGGGGCTCGTCAGCCCCTCTTGTGGAGGCCTCTCCCTCCGGAGGTGGCTCCGCAGTGGCCTCTTGGGCCTCCGCCTCGTCCGGCCTCTCCGAGGCTCGTGCGGCCTCGGTCGCTGCCTCGTCCTCCGCTGCCTCCTACAGTATGGGAGGAGTGGCGGCCCATGCTGGCGACGACGCCACCTCTTCAACCTCCCCCTCCGCGAGGTGCTCATCTGCGGGAGGAGTAACCACACGCTGCGGCTCGTCAACCGCAGGTGTCGCCACGGTGGCGCCGACAGTCTCTCCAAGCTTGCGGAGCCGTCGCCTCTTCGGCGCCGCAAGGTTGCTAAAGAAAGAAAGTCAAACAAAAGATCCTTCAGGGGGGTATTCGAAAGCAAAATCCAAAAGGAAAGAAGAAGGACCAGGGCTTACTCGTCAGCCATCCTCCACACCCTCTTCTTCGCCTTCGGCGGCTGGGGGCTGTTTGCTCTGGCTCCTTCTCGAGGCGCTTCTGCCTCCTCGCGAGGAGCGCCCCTCGCGGCCGCGGCGTCCCTGTCATGGGCGAAATTGGAGCGGGGCTCGCGGCGCCCTCCCTTGCCGCTGCTCTCCTCCTCCTCCTCCGCGGTGCGTCGGGAGGGGGCTCCGCGAGAGGGATCCTCGTCGCTGCTGGAGGAGATCACCTGGAGGTCCTCTTCAGGCGGTGCACTCCTTGAGGAGCCGGCGAGGCCTCCCGAGGGGTCAGCGCTTCCCGAGGCTTTGCCCTTGCCAGAGTCCTCCGCCTCGTCCGGTTCCGGCGACTCGTCCATCTGCTCCAGCTCCACCGCCCACGGGTTGCTGCGGGGCCTGCCGCGGTGTCCCTCGGGCACGATGCCCCACTCATCGAATCTGGGCAGGCCCCTGCGGTGCTCGCGCACCTTATCTTCCCCAAATGTGAAGAGCGGTCGGGCCTCGTCGACGGCCGGGGCTGGGATGACCTTGTCCAACACCTCCGGAGCGAAGTTGTCCGTGCACAGGCTTATCCCATCCTCCAGGCCTGTGTACGTCCACATCGGCTCCGAATGCCACTGGAGGGGGGCGATGCGGCGCCTCGTGAAGTCCTTCGCCACCATCTGGCCGGTGAGCCCGGCGTCACGGAGCCCCCGCAGGCACTCGTACACCGCGTCAAGCTTTGGGCCCTCGAAGCCCCCGCTCGCCCAGCGCGCCCACTTCTTCGGGGGCGCCACGGGTATGTCCAGGAGAGGGTTCTTCACCTTGGTGTCGAGGAAGAACCACCGCTGGCGGAAGTCCTCCACCTTCTTCGTGACCTTGGTGATGGCATTCTCGCCGCTCCACGCGATGGGGATGTAGTTCTTGCTCCTGGCATCGGCGATGCGGAAGGAGACGCTTCTGGTCCGCTCGTCCTGCGCGATGGACCGGAGTGCGTAGAAGCTGCGGAAGAGGTCCACGGAAGGACGGATACCGACGTAGGCCTCGCAGAGGTAGGCGAAGATGGAGAGGATGAGGATGGAATTGGGATGAAGATGGAGGAGTTGGATCTGGTATGCCTCCAGAATCCCCATGAGGAAGTCGGAAAAAGGAGGAATGAGACCGGCGGAGAGAGTGTGGAGGAAGATGGGGTAGTACCCCTCGGGAAGCTTGCTGCCAGCCGGTTTCATGCTGGTGGCGCCGTGCTCGTTGGTTTTCGCGGCCGCCAGGTGGCGCACCTTGTCGACCCCCACCGAGTTGATGCGGGACCTCAGCAGCGCCCCCTTTGGTTCAACACTCCGCGACGCCGCCGCGGACTTGCCAGCCTGCATTGGAGCCTTGTCCTTCTGGGGAGCGGCCGCTCTCTTGGGCACCATGGTCGCAGGAGAGAAGGAACTCTTGGAGGTGGTGCGCTCTGGGAAGAAGGAGGCGTTTGGGGGAAGTGTGCGGCGGAGTAATGGACGAAGTGATGAGCGCCATCATCGCACGTAGGCTTTATTGGCCAGTTACCAAGGGCGTGGCGGGCCCCACCGGGTCGCCCGTTGGAGCCGAGGAGATCGTGGCCTCGGGCGCAACCGCTGCGCCCCACGTGTCACGGCCCAGGCAGGCATCGTTGGGCCCCCGACGCTTCGCCTGCATCCGCGGACTTCGGCGTGCCCATCGTGGGCCCGGGGTCTTCTGTCGGCACAGTGGAAACCAGGGTACCACGGGCCGGCCTGCCAGGGCCCACGACACTCTTCAGAAGATTTCGCTAAGGACCAGGCTCTCCAAGCCTGGCGAGCCTCGCGAGGGTTTTTCCCTCGCGAGGGACCTCTCCTCGAGAGGGCATCTTGGATGCTGCCGTCGATTCTGCCAAGGATCAAGCCAAAAGGCTCGGCGAGGCCTCCGGCCTCGCGGGGGTTCCTTCCCCATGAAGCAAGCTTTGTCTCCGCGGCAGGGCGCACATGGGCTCTGCGCCCTCCGCAGAGTCCCGGGCGCGCCAGCGCGCGGTGACGACCGCGCCGTAGTTGCCATTCCCGTGTATAAAGCGGTCAACAATGCTACACCAAGCAAAGGAGCTACAAGAATTGCCATTTCGGTGATAAGGGGACCGTTTGCCGCTACGCTCCAAGGGCGACGTCACCGTGGGGTGCCTCCCGAGCCTCAGCAGCGCCAGCCCACAGTTTGGTGACGCCGCTCTCTGCCATGGACCGCGTCCATGGACTCACCCTTTATCGTGCACCCATCCTCCTCCTTCGTCGCCATGTGGTAACCCTTCCCGCCAAGATATTTGGGGGAAGAGGTCCAAGACACCAATAAAAGGAGGGGGAGCACGTTCAGGCAAAGGGTTGGGAAGTTGGAAGACTAGTGATAGCCATTGTTAGCCACCTCGAGCTCCCGAAGCTCTCCTTGTACTGTAACCTCTACAAGCAGTGCAATACAACCAAGGCAGGACGTAGGGGTTTTACCTCTCCAAGAGGGCCCTGAACCTGGGTAACATCGTGTGTTCATCTCTGAAGTGCCATCCCACAGCAATCTCGTCGAGCGCCGTCGCTGAGGCACGTTGAGGGTTGTTTGATTCCGTGTTCAGCCCCTTACTCGATTCCTTATCTAGTGAGACACACCCAGTTCCTGGGACAGCTCTCCGACAAGCCGCTTCTCCTCTACTTGTCGGCCACGAATTTCATGATAAGTGCCGTCATTGTAGTGGAGCACCTGGAGGAAGGGAAGCAATGGCCGGATCAGCGTCCCGTCTATTTCATTAGCGAGGTGTTCTCACATTCAAAGCAACGCTACCCTCACTACCAGAAGTTAGCCTATGCTGTATTCTTTGCCGCCAGAAAACTAGGGCATTACTTCCAGGATCACACAATCACGGTGGTCAGCAAAGCTCCACTAAGGGACATCATCAACAATGCCGACGCAATGGGTCGAGTCGCCAAAGGGCCGCCATCAAGTCTCAAGTTCTAGCCGACTTTGTTGCAGATTGGACAGAGGCGATGGAAAGCACACCTTTGCCGGATTCTCAGTACTGGATAATGCACTTTGATGGCTCAAAAATGACGGCTCGGGGGCTGGAGTAGTACTAAAATCGCCTAAGGGTGATAAGCTCAGTTATGTCCTCCGAATCCACTTCAATGCCACCAACAATCTAGCAGAGTATGAGGCTCTCCTCTGTAGCGCCCTGACCCCAGAACTATACAGTGGAACGTTGTGTAACCGGTCATGCTACACAATTGAGGGTTACTGGGTTTACCAATCCCAGGCCAAAACTCATTGGCAGGTGTGCTCGGAATGGATCATCGGCACACAACACCTCAATCATGCCATAAGCTCAGACATCGCTTCCATGTATAGTAAAGAGATCGAGACTTGTGGAACGAACTGGCACATCACAGACTCTACGACACAAAGATATCATAGTTCAACTCATATAATTGAGAAAGATAGCAAATATCACAATCATAGGTCGCAGACCCATCATTACATCAAGCGGAAAGCAAATATAGTTGTCTAAACAACAAGATCCAAATAATGGCCTAAGAGGCCTACAGATAAACATCCTGTGCCAGCCTGTTCCATGACGTCCCAAGCTGCCACCTGGGAACCCCAGACTACTCGTCGAAGTCAACATAGAACCCACCTTCCAGTTCGGTGGCGTCCTCCTCTGAAACAAATGATAAATCAACAAAGCAAGGCTGAGTACGACGTACTCGCAAGAATTAGTAGGGCGATATAGGCCCGATGCTGACGGAGGCTTCAAAGCTATATAAGTGGTTGTTTTGCATAAAGCTAGTTTTTCCTTTCGAAGACTAGGACTCATGGCATCGTCTAAACAGAAGGTTTTCATAAGGGGATAAGATAGTAACACTTTTCTCTTCGGTTCACAGGGAACCTACTGTATTCAGCAACTCCACTTATCTCCACCAAGGCACTCCCTCGAATCACCCTCGAGGAAATGAACCTTTAGCACACGTTGATTATGCAACCTCTAGCTGCCATTTGATTAAGGTTCAGGTTATCTATGATCTTATCGTCTATTCCCAAGTTGTCCATAACCGTGGACACGGCTTTTTGAAAAGATTAAACCCTGCAGGGGTGTACTAATTTACCCACCGGTACCGTCCGACCCCTTGCCTATACAATTAGCTCTCTTCTGGGGAAAGCCGGCAGGGCGGGCGCGGTTAAACCTTTACAAAGCATGAGACTATCCAAGGGTCATCGTGACGACAGGACAAGTTCAGCGCCTATTTCAACACCCTGCCCCATCGCCACTCCTATCATCACCATCATCATCTCCTTCTTTTTCATCACCGGCCACACACTCGCAAATGGAAAGCGCAAACTAGAGGACCCTTGGATACGCCCGCACTAATTATTCAGTTAAAGGGGATTCCATATGTCCCCACCGTTGGGAGCACGCTAGTCTTGGTTCAAGAGGTAAAGAACTCGCACCTAGGGGCCAGAACGAGACAAAACACCATCCCCGATGGCAACTCATCCCAGCCTTCTTAGCAATTAAATATCAACACAAGTTTCCACCACTGTCCGAACATTCCATTCACTTCACAATTATGGAAATAATCAACGGACAACTTAAGCATTCGACTAAGCATGGCTAAGCATATCTAAGCATGACATACAACAGATATGAATTATCTCAGGCCAACACTTCAACCTATGGTTCATAGGAGGGGAAACAGATAATGGTTCAGGGAGCATGCAAGTGATAGGATATTCTATACAATGACCAAAACTTGTCACCAGAATCGAATGCAATAATAGTATGGTGGATAAAAATACTTGGGTAATATGAGATATGCCAAGAAGGTTAGGTTAGCTCTTGCCTTGCTGGTAGTACTGGTCGCGCTGGTTGTCAAGGTATTGTGGTGGAACCTCGACTCCAGAATCCACCGAAACACAAACAATACAAGAAAGGAATAAATAACACGAATACAAGGTGCAATGCACAATCATGATGATATGGTCATATTATGCATTGAAATCATATTGGGCATCTCCCACAAGTTAAATGGAACCCCTAAAATAAATATTGCAATTAACGGGTTAAAACTCCATCTTTAACTTAGTGATTTGCGTTATTTATCAAAACGTCCAGTACTGAAATATGGGTCATAAATGCATGAAAATGACATTATTAGATAGACCTTGTTCCACTGATCGTTTTGGTACCTTGTTTGCAAGTTTCCGTTCAACGACGAATAAATGGTGATTTAAACGGTTATGCGATTTAAATCATTTTAACCATTTCGAAATTAACATCAAAGGAAAATTTGTTTGCATGCTGTGATATTAACATAGGTAGATAGCATTTGAGTTGATGATCAAATTGATATATCGTTTGCCATTTTTGAATTAATATTCATCAAGTTATAGTATTTTTAACAAATGATTTAATTCTGCCCATTTTATCTATTTTTAATAAACAGCACCAAAATTAAATCTACAACTCTCTAAAAAGACATAAACTTGTAGATAATTGTTCACTGAACATTTTGAGCTATTAAACATAATTTTTGAGTAAACCAAACTCAAGTTATGAATTTTCTAAAAGTTGTTATTAATTCTACCATTTTAGTAAAATTAAATAAACAGCAGTATAAACTATTTAGTTGATCATAGAAATGATACTAAAAGGTAGATATGATTTTTATGAACATTTTGGCATATCATTTGTAATTTTCTGAGTTATAAAACAAAAGATATTGAATTTACAAATTCATTTCAAAATCTGCCATTTTAGTTATCTCAATTTTAACAGCAATTTAGGAACTCATTTTAACATGTAAAACAGAACTAGCATTTAGATATTAATTCTCCGAACATTTTGAGATCTTGTTTGCAATTTTTGGATCAATATTCAAATTATTATGAATTTCCCAAATAGCAATTTAAATCTGCCCTTTTCTCTATTTAATTAAAACAGGCAATTTAAATTTAACCAAAAATTCAACTAAAGGCAGTAATAGGCAGAGTTTAGTCAGCTGAGCATTTTAACATTTTATTTGCAATTTTCTGAAATGTAAAACTCTAGATATTAATTTCGAAAAGTTTGAATAACTCACAGATGATTTGCATTTCACATTTAAATTTCAATTTCAAAAATTCATTTGCATGTGGGAGTTGCATATTTGAACAGGTTATGAATTTATAAACTTTCTGATACTTTATTTGAATTTTTCTGAGTTACCAATTAAAAGATATGCAATTATGAATTTCTGTTAATTTTCTGAAATTCCAAAACTGAAGAACTGCTGATGTCATGGTGACGTCATCAGAGAGCCAGCGGCTGGTTGATCACGAATTCGTCGAAATGGTTGGAAATTAGACGATGTCACCTACCCCACTAGCTAGAGGGAGTGGAGAGGAGCCAGGGGGAGCGGAGGGGCAGACCATATGGTCACCGGAGCATGGCCGGCGACCATGGTTGCGGCGGCGCGGCTCAGTGCACGCCGGCAGCAGTACAGAGAGGGAGAGGGGGAGAGCTAAGGGGTCGGGGAGGTGTGCCTGCTCACCACGAGTGCGATGGCGTGGTCGGTGAGGTGAGGGGAGGCCGGCCGGCGGCGAATCGGTGCTCGGCGGCGCCCGGCCGACGCGGACAGGGCGAGGACGCTTCCGGCGAAATGCGGGCACCCCTGCCCGATTCCTAGCGCGGGGGAGGTGCAGCACGGTGAGGCAGAGGCGACAGCGGCTTCGGCTGGCTCTAGGACGGCTTCAAACGCCGGCGATGCGAAGGGGGGCGGCGGCGGCCATGTCAGGAGCGAGGCCAGGGTTAGGGTTTGCAGGGGGGGAACCACCAGGGGAGAGAGGAGAGGGGAGCAGCACGGCGTCTTCACCTATCCACGAGGGGGGGCCAGGGTGCGGGGAGGCAGCAGGGGAGTCGACACGGCGACGGCAGCGTCCATGGCGCCAGTGAGAACACTGCCGCCACAGTGAAGAGGGAGAGAAGAGGGGGCTGACAGGGAGGGCCCACTGTCATAGGTTTAAACTTTTTCCCTTTTTATTTAAAACCAGCAGCTTGCAACATTTATTTGGGGCATTTAAATAGCTCAATAAATTCTGTAAAAATTCATGGAAGATCCACATGTTAGTTAGAAGCTCCACAAAAATTGGTTCTGCAAAATAAAAAGTTTTGCACCATTTTTGCTCATAGTGTTTAAATATGGCAATTTCATAAATTCCAACATTTATTTGATTGGAGCAATTAAGCATCTTCAAAAATAAGGAAAATATTCATGGAGGCTCTCAAAATAATATTGAAGCTCCCCATGATTTTAGTTTGAAATTTGAGAAGTTGAACTTGGAGTCAAAATTCACCATTTGTTTAAACCAAATTTGAAATCTCCAATTTTATTTGTTTGCTTAACAAGCCATTGCCTTTGACAACTATTTGAACAAATATATTCTTGGAACTTCCTGGACAATTTGGAAATTCTAGAATAATTTAGTTTCACCAATTTGAGCAATGCATTTGGTTTAGAGTTTGGGAAAGTGTTTGTTCCCTTTTAAATATTTTCCAATCTTGCTTCGTTTTAATTTAGCAATTTAAATGGATGCCATGATGCAATGCAAAGCAAAAAGTGAAAATTTGGCCCATATTTTAAGGTACCAAATCTGGGCTGTTACATCCTCCACGGCCTTCATATGGCTAAGGAGTTGGGAGTAAAGCGCATCCTCTGCTATGGCGACTCGGATCTGGTTGCACAGCAACTTGATGGATGCTGGGACACGAAAAGTCCCACAATGGCAGAATACAGGAGAACGATCGATGAGTTCGGCGGATGCTTTGCCGGCTTAGAGGTTCAACATATCTCCCGAGATGACAATGAAGCTGCTGACGCCTTGGACAGAATAGGCTCCAGGCAAAAGGCAGTACCACCAGACGTATTTCTCCATCATCTACACAAGCCGTCCATCAAAGGTGGCGACGAAGATTACCCCTTGTCGGCAGAATCAGTTCATGTATGCTTGGTAACCGCAGATTGGACCACGCCTTACATCGATTTCCTGATTAACAAGAAACTGCCCAAGGACGATGAGGTGTTAAGCCGTCAAATTGAGCATCGGGCAAAGGCGTACACGATTATTGACGGACAGCTTTACAAGCGGAGCACATCCGTCATCTTCCAAAGATGCGTCTCTCCAGAAGAAGGGCGGCAAATCCTGAAGGAAATCCACTCCGGCGAATGTGGGCATCACGTGGCGGCAAAGGCGTTGGTCGCTAAGGCGTTTCGGCACGGATTCTTCTGGCTAACGGCTAAGGAGGATGCTATCAACATCGTCAAGACTTGTGAAGGATGTCAGCGCTATGCAAAGCAGGTTCACTTGCTGTCTCAGGAGCTCCGAACGATCCCTATTACTTGGTCGTTTACGGTCTGGGGGCTCGACATGGTGGGACCTTTCAAGATGGCAAGAGGAGGCTTAACTCACCTGCTGGTGGCGGTCGACAAATTCAGAAAATGGGTGGAGGCAAAGCCCATCAAGAAACTCGACGGAGCTACAGCTACAAAGTTCATCGTCGAGATAACAACTCGATTCGGCATACCGCATAGCATTATCACTAACAATGGCACAAACTTTGCCATCGGTGAGCTATCGAAGTTTTGTAGCCGATCAAAGATCCGACTCGATGTGGCATCGGTGGCACATCCGCAATCCAATGGACAGGTAGAGCGCACTAACGGCATTATTCTGCAAGGTATTAAGCCGAGGCTTGAAACCCCATTGCATCGAGTAGCCGGCGCTTGGGTCGATGAATTGCCGGCGATCTTATGGAGTATTCGTACTACCACAAATAGATCAACCGGCTTCACCCCTTTCTTTCTAGTCTATGGTGCAGAAGCGGTGCTCCCATCCGACATGATCCATGATTCGCCTCGAGTCGCAGCCTATGTCGAAAAAGAGTTAGAAGAAGCACGTCAAGACGGCTTAGATATCCTCGAAGAAGAGAGAGAGTTGGCTCTCCAACGATCCGCCGTCTATCAACAAGATCTACGTCGCTACCAAAGCCGTAGAGTGCGGAATCGATCTTTTCAAGAAGGCGACTTAGTGCTTCAGCTTGTGCAAAGCCGGCAGCACAAGTTATCCCCTCCATGGGAAGGACCTTTCGTTATCAGCAAAATTCTGAAAAACGGGTCATATTATCTCCTCGACTTAAGGGATTCAAAGAAAGATCCCAGGAAGAAATGTCATAAGAGGAAAAGGCATGTAGGTGACGACTTAGATGAGACGAAACGTCCGTGGAATATCGCTCTGCTACGTCCTTTTTACACTTAGCAAATTCTATTGTAACCATGTCAATATGATCATGAAATAAAAACTGGCTTCTCTCATGTGAAACTCGAGAATCTGTACCATCCTTTATTTCCCTATGATCTTATTGTTATTATCTGTTTACCCCAAATTGCCTGTGTTGCTCGTTGGTAAAATCTTTCATGTTGAATCCGCCTTAAGGTGATGAAAAAACAACGTTTTGCCGAATTAATGTTTGGCTGCTAGCTTTTTGCGCCGGGTTGCTTCAAAGTGTTTCGGCACCGAAAGGCGGCACTTGTTCTGAGTCTAAACAGTTTGGTCATTGCGTACCCTGTTGCTCAGCGAGTTAGCTTCGCAATAGGTTTGCCGGCGCTTAAAGGCTAAGGTGGCAAAGCCAGAATAAACTGAGGCATAAAAATTGCAAGTTTGCAAATATAAAAGCTGATTGACATACAGCAAAAGGCTTAGTTGTTTCTAGACAAATACATTGTTTGGACGGCTTTACATCTTGCCAATTACATTTTCAGGATGGCCGGCTCAGGGAGCAAATTCGGCTCATGAAGATTTGTCTACCCCTTCATCGTCGTCATCTGATTGGACTGGAGTTGGTGGGCATGACATTTCCTTGAAGATGGTGGTTAAGGAGACCATGTATGCAATTTTGCTGGCGTAACCGGAGACGGTGCGAAGGATCTTCTTGCTTTCTTGGTCATCCAGCGGCGTGTCGTCCTCCTTTTCAAGAGGGAAGCCGGATGCAACACGCCAGGCTTCTGCCTCCGGGTAATGCGCCATCATCAAGCCCAAGGCCATCTTCGCACCTCCGCGAGCGCTAGATCAAAGCCGTTCATCGAAGAATGAAACTGCTTCGGCCAGTTCAGCTTCTAAGCTGGCAAGGTTTGCTGGGGGCTCGGGGTTGCCAGGAAAGAACTTCTCGGCAAGCTCTTTTCCCGAAGAAAGAATCTTCAGGATTAGTTCCCCTAATTCCAATATCCGATCAAGCCGGTTTTCCGCCGTCAGTTCATGGCCATAACCCGCCGGAGCTGCAAAAAGGCGAAGTTCAGTTATATTTGGCTAAGACAGAAAGCAATGAGTTTAAGTTTTTTTAAAACTTACTCAGAAGCTGGTTGTCGATAGCCAGCGATTCGTCGAGGCGTTTGTCACACCGATCCTGGACGTCGTGAAGGGCATCCTTGTGATTCTACCTTTCCGTCTCCAGAGTTTGTTCGGCTTTGGCAAGTTTACTCTTGACCGTCTCCAACTCCGCCGCCATTGATTGGTTAAGCTTATTAAGCTCAATGTTTTCGTTGCGGAGCCGGTCGAGAATGCCGGCGTTCTCAGCAAGCTCCTTGGCTTTTATAATGGCGTTTGCGAGACAAAATGTCAGCAGTATTAAAATACCCATTATAGAAAGTTAAGTTTCGGCATTAATACCTTGGTATTGAACCCGGTCTGCTTCAAACGCGGCGATAATGGCGTCCTTGTTCGCCAGCTCGGTTTTCAGCTGGCGCATCTCCTGATTTCGCACACCCAAACAATTGATGGTTTCAGCGCCAATTTTTCGGTGGATCTGCGTAAGGAATTGCTAAAAGCCTAAAGCTATATTTACAAGTTAAGGTGGCTACATGACGACATTTAATGGCTAGGGGGCTAAGTGTATGTATGCGCATTGACTCGGATCACTATGTCGGCTAGTTCTAATAACTTAACCTGGCATACTGCTCGGGGGCTACTGGGGAAGACATTTACCTGGTAGTGCTCGCGGAGAAGCGTCATGCCGGCCTCAAAGCTATCAGCAAAGTAATTCTGCTGATCTTCAAGGATCCCAATGACATCAAAGGTGTCATAGGCCTTGGTCTGATCCGGCTCATCATCCCGGACAGTTGTTCCTTTCTTCCGGGGAAGCCGAGGTGCTTTCATGAATCGGCTCATGAACTCTGCCTTGATGCGTCCCTCCTCGTCGAAGGCTTCGGCTTTGATTGGAGGAAAGGTCGGGGCATCATTAGCCGGAGCTTCAGCCCTTGGTGAAGAAGTTTCTGCCACTTTCCCCGTCATCTCCGTCCACTGGGTTGGAGGAATAACCCCGGCTCTCCCGAGAGGTGGAGCTGTAACCATGGTGCAGGTGGAGCTCTCTTCCATCGGAGTCGGCTCTGAAGCCGAAGGAGTTGGGGGAGGAATGGTGGGTGAAGCTTTCTTCCTTGTGGCAACCGTCTTTATTTTCAGGGGAGCGCCTTTCTTTATCCTGCAAAGGTAAAAGGTTAAGTTTAGCAAATCCGGCATTGCTGTAAAGGAAGGAAGAGATGTTGTCAGCCGACTTACTTCTTGCTGGGGATGTTGAGCCCAGCGAGAGCATCATCATCTTCAGACGACTTAACGCCAATCGTGGTCGACTGGTTTTTCCTCTTCTGGCTCTCTGCGGTAGCCGAAGATAAGGTGATAGACCATGAGGGCGCCTTGCCGGATGAGGGCTTGCTAGCAGGGCGGATGTCGGAAAGTCCAGGAATCTGACATATTGCATGTTAGTCCGACAAAAGCAAACCCGAATCTCTCAATGAATTGAAATTTGGTTCGTCAAAGTACCTTTGGGGGAGGGTTGGTTGCCGTATACATTGACAATGATTCTTCATATTGCCGGCCTTCACCAGGCCGGGCTTTGATAAGCTTGTTGAAGCGAGCCTCAAAGAGGTCTTGATCCAGGTCTTTCTTGTTGATCCGCATGGGATCAGATTCGCCCGTGTACTCGCATAAAAGCCGAGCACGATGTTGGAGGGGCTGGATCCATCTCTTCATCTAGCAGATTATGGTGTCCTCCCCAGTCAAGGGAGGAGTGCCGGAAGTCAACTGCGCAATCCTTTCATGAATGGTGACATGTTCTGCCGGCATTCCAGCTGACGGTTTCTTTTTCCATGAGGGCAGGGGCGTGCCGGCTTCGTCTGTGAAAGGAACAAGCCCCTGCAGCCGGTTTGGCGGTGCCACGTCCTTGCAGTAGAATAAGGTGGACGCCCATCCCTTTGCGGAATCAACGATCGGCACCTGAGGGTACCAATCAATATCCCGGCGGCAGTTGAAACTGATAGAGCCGTCCACCAGTAGCTCCTTGTTTACAGTTTGCCTCTTGACTAGGAAGCATCGTTCGAAGAAGTCTAACCTAGGTTTTATGCCTAAATATCATTCGAAGAGTGCTACAAAGCCGGAGATGTATAGCAAACTGTTGGGAGTAATGTTGTGGAGCTGGAGGCCGTAATGGTCTAGGAGCTCTATTAGAAAAGCCGAAGGCGGCAAAGAAAACCCCCTAATAACATGGGAAGAGAGAAGTACCCTTTCGTCATTAATGGGGGTAGGAGAAGGGTCGCCTAAGGCGGATCGCCAAGTCGGCGACGACTCTGAGGGTGGAAGGATGGCTCCATCGGTCTCCATCCCCTTCAGCCCCATTTCATCCACCACCGAGCAACCCCAGTTGTGGGACGGGTTGTTGGCCGCACTCTTGTTTTTGCCGGCTTCCTCCTCCTCCTCTTCGCTGACACTGACATCTTTGGCGGCAACATCGGCAGCCATGGGTGCGGAGGCCACAGTAGCAGCGGCTTCGCTACGGCTTTTGCGAGAGCCACTTCATCGTTGCCCGAAGCGGTGGAGGTACTCACCGGAGCGGAGGGAGATGCAGTGGTGGCGGCGGATGGCACGGTGCTGGCGGCGGCCGTGGATGCAGAGCCTTCAATCGGCGGAGTCGTGTCGAGAGGTGTGGCGTCAACGACGGGAAAGCTCGGAGCGCTAGATGCCATGGATCTCGGTGATGAACGGGGAGAGCTCGAGCTCGGGAGATCTAAGAGGAAGAAGCTAGGGTTTGCGAATGGAGGCGTGGATGCGACGAAGGCGAGGCGTCCAGCTTAAATAGGGGGCGCCCTGAGATTTGAGCAACGGTCAGGAGCCGTAGTTTTCGCCACGCGGTACGGGATCGAGCCGTTGGAGAAGTTCCTTCCCTCCGACGCCTCGATTCTTGCGCGGGAAAAACGGGGTTAGCTCCTGCATTCAAAGATGCTCATCCACTCGCACTGATGGGTCTGACATAGCCATCAAATCGGCGGACGTGTGTCATTACTCGTCCAAGTGCTTTTCGGCATACAAAGCCGGCGCACCGAAATCGACAAAGTTGTTCAACATGATTGCAGGTTTCTGGGAATGCTCCAAGACTGAAGACGGATGATGAATTTCCCGGACAACACATTGCCGGAAGATTGAAGCCAGCCGCTGAAGTACTTGAAGCTTTCCAGGGCTACTGTTGGGGTTATGCCGAACAGGTATCCTCATGAAGAGGACTAAAAGCCAACATACTAGGGTGGCCCATAGTGGTGGTAAGCCGAATCCGGCTTACCGGGCGGCCCAGTATGATGAAGCGCAGGAGGCCCATCCGGCTAAGGGAAGGTTCCAGAAGCTGGCTTGCATTGCGGAAGACATAGCCCACATGGCAGGGCCCAAGCCGGATTAGAGTAGAACTCTGTACTTAGTCGGTTAGGTTTCCTCGTGTAAGCCCTAGGTCTGGATGCCTTTATAAGCCGACCTACGGGACGCCTTAGGGCACGAACCAGAACGATCTCGATCCACCTTTCACTGTAATCGGCGATATTGCCTTATAGTGAATTATAGCAGCACGTAGGATCTCGCCACCGTCGTGAGATCCGAAGCTGGGTAAATCCTTTGTCATCCCGTCGCCGGAACAACCCTCGTCTCCAAAACCCCTCTCTCTACCTAGCTCGATGGCACCCCTGTCGCGGCTAGATTCGACAATACCACGACATCGGGCCCTAACGTGACTGATGAATTCACAAAATGTATGTGTGATTGATTAAAACTTTGGGTTCACATAGGAGGGGAAGATATAGCACTGATCCACAATTAGATAGAGAGATAAAACCTCATACACGAGGTACTGCCTCGATAGATGGAGCAGGAGGATTGACAAAGGGACATTTAGTAACTCTGCTCTAATGTTCTCCTTGAAGTTCTAGTTATCATAAGCAAGCTTCTGATATCCTTCAATCGATCATCAAGCAAAGGTCGTATTTGAAGATAGAGAAAAGACCATAAGGGAAACTCCTAGAATAAGTTACACATGCCTCATGGATAGTGGTTGATTTTAAATATTTTACATATTTCGCCAATAGACCTTACGGTGAGGTGCGTGAACCACAACATCGAACTTGTCGGGGTTACAAGTAGGCCTAGGTCATACTCTTGAGAAACACCAACCATCATTTCTGCTTGAGGTTCAGATTTGGTTAGGTGTATAAATACTTCGGACTTAGCATGTCTGCAGGGGAGTTTGCGAAAGTTAACCGAAAAATTGGGCAACTAGATTCTCAAGACATGGGCTACAGTGTCAAGCTCCAGAACACGAGTTAGATCACGAGTTCCATGGGGTCACGACTACGAAGAGGAAATTGAACTAGCATGAACTCAAAGCAATGAAATAGAACCGAGTCCTGATTGGGGAACACTAGTAAGATGATGAAGTTTGACAACTTCTTATTGAAGAACAATTCGGCCAGTGGCTTGGTGCGCCTGCATGACTTCTTTAGAGGACTGGTGGTAACAACCTACCATCTCAATAATAATGAACACCCGCATGACCAACTTGTGATTATTCCCGGGGAGACAACGAGAAGTTCACTCGGACCCATGGCGACATATGTCAACCATTGCACATGGACCAGAGAAGAACACTTCCAACATCCAGCACACGTACTACGTGATGACACGAAAATGGTTCTGACAAGTTTCCAACATTACTGCCAACCGTCCAAATTGAATCCTTTCAAACATGGTGGAACGAGAATGCTATCGATGGGCTCGATAACCAACTTATTAAGATACTCCAGGAAGATGAACTCGTAGGTTCCATAAACGGAGCAATTTTATCGATCATGACAATGACATGGAGAGAAACGAAATAGCATAGTGGAACACCATCACGATAGTCCTTGGTTCTGAGTTTGATTTGACGATAGCCCAACTCAAATCAAAAATCGGGGAGAAGTAGCTGATTCCATAAAGGAAACACTATCTCGCTTCGTCATGTACAAAACTAGACATCCCTATTGAGAATGAACCAATTCAGATAGAGCATTTGTCTTTCAACTCTTCAAGTTGTTGCTTAAGCTCAGTCAATTAGTTCAGCGGTGTCCATCACAGTTTCTTGGAGAAGGAAGCTATTCCGAGAACCAACATATTCACGAACTCGACAACTCGGTTAGCTGAAAACCTGGTGATACTTTTGGAATGACATCTAGAATACCACGAACCACCGCATGTCACTGGTTGCAGGGAAACTTGCTTTTCAAGGAAAAGATGTGGTCTTGAGAGTTTCGACACGAATCTAACTCGTTGACTGAAGGTGTGCACCTGAGCAAGTGGACTTGGCAGCACAGACAACTCGGCTGGATGATCTGATTACCAATCATGCTAAGAGTGCCATCAAAGTCCTTGGATTTCAAAGCAATAACAATTGCTAAGAATATCCGATTACCACATCAATATGCACCCCCAACATTCTCGAGCCCAAGTAGCTCGGCGGTAGATGGATAAGGAAGGGTAAGAGCATCACTTCATCAAGTACTTCATGAGACTAGGCACGACCTCTTGATATAAAAGAGTGTGACACTCCAAGGTGGAACGGAACAAAAGCTAGAAAAGCTCTTATTCTGCAAATCACAATGCTTTGACCTGGTCCGAGAAATGGTCAGGGTACCGGAGTTTGTTTCTCCTGACATCCCGAAGTGGAATGACTTGACGAACCACAAGAGTAACTTGCATCAGAACACACCAACGCACGTTATAACTTGACCGTCCACTAACAGACAGAGGTCAAACAATAGATTAAGAGTAAGAAACAGGCTAACACCAATCCCAAGATATTGCAGAAGCCCTTGTTATCACTCTTCCAACAACTAGTGCCGAAAGGGTTTCAGGAACGAGTGTTATTTGAGGAATCACAAACATTGGTGGAAAACTCGCTAAGAGCAATCTTGTCGTGATCCAGATGGTTCCATAACAGAGAGTCCAGCTAAAGCTAGTGACAGAGAAGAGCTTTGTTGAGCAAATCAATTACGACTACAACCACCAGCTTCAAGACTAACTTCAAAACCAGCCAACCTAAGGTAGGGTTTAATAGTTAACACTTGGTTTCAACGAGAAGTATCTTGGGTAAAAGATCAGCATCATGTATTGAGACTCACAGCTGTATATGTAGCTATTTTTGCATAAAGCTAATTTTCATAAACAAGACATAATTAACACATGGCACCGTCTACTCAGAATATTTTTCATAAAAGGGGTAAGAGGGTAACATTTCATCTTCGGTTCTCGTTGAACCTACTTGTAGCCATAACCACTCACCTCCACCAAAGGCACTCCCTCGAATCACCCTCGAGGAAATGAACCTTTATCACAAGTTGATTATGCAACCTTTAGCTGCCATATCAATTAGGTTAATGTTCTCTATGAGCTAATCCGCCTTTCCCAAGAGTTTTTCCATAACCGTGGACACGGCTTTTCGAAAAGATTTACCCTGCAGGGGTGTACTATTTAACCCATTGGTACCGTCCGGCTCACCTAATTGGCCCTCTTCCGGGGAAGGCCGGCGAGCGGGCGCGGTTAAACCTTTACCTCGCGTGAGACTATCCAAGAGTCATCTGTGGCCACAGGGCAAGTTTACCTAGCCTATTTCAGCCCCTGCCCCATCGCCACATCCTAAACACAAATACTCATCAATACCTTCTTTTCCATTCACACGCAAATGGAAAACCTAACTAGAGGACCCTTGGATATGCCCGCACAAGTTATTCGGTTAGTAAGGCGCCCATACACCCACCAATGGCAGCACACTCGGTTCTTGGTTCTAGCTAAAAGCACTTTCATCCTAGGCAGCAAGAATGAGGCAAAACACCATCCCCGATGGCAACTCATCGAAGCCTTTTAGCAAATTAATTATCCACCACAGGTAACCATCATGTCCAAACATTCCACCACCATTCATAATAATGGAATTAAATCACCGGACAAAAAGATATCATTTGACTAAGCATGGCTAAGCATAGCTAAGCATATATATAACAACAATTATATCTTTATCTCCGGCCAACACATCAAACCTAGGGTTTATAGGAGGGGAAGCATGTGATGGTTAAGGGGATAAACATGCATTCATAGGATACTCTCCATCTTGATCAAAAGAGACATTGGAATCGCATGCAATATTATGGTGGATAAAATAAGTTTGTAAAACAATTGGATGCTAGATGCCAAGAAGGTTAGGTTATCTCTTGCCTTGCTGCCGGGGCGTGTAGTACTGCTCGTCGGGGTAGGTAGCGTTAACCTCGACTCCAAAATCTATCGATACCCAAAAATAATACAAAAGAACAAATAAATCACACGAACACAAGGTGCAATGCGCGATCACATGATTACATGTCAAATTGATGCAAAGAGACCATCATATAAATTTAATAGCAAAATTAAATGGGGAGTCAAATAATTTATGCAACTATTTGGAAACAACCCCATATTTATCTTAGTGACCACATTATTTATAAATTATTAATTTATTAGAGAAGTGGCTCAAACATGCATGAAAATGACATGAATGGGTAGGGTTTGTTCTTCGGATCATTTTGGTACCTCATTTGTAATTTTCGGAGCACCGATGAATAAATAGTGATTTAATTAATTATTTGGATTTAACTCTTTTAAATCAAATTATGAATAGCATCAATAAATATTTGTGATCATGATGTGATAAGTACATGGTTTGATAGCATTTGACATGTTGATCACTTTGATATTTTATTCATAATTTTTGGATCATTATTTATCGAAAAAGGAATTTCCCAAATTAGGTATTATTTGAACAATTTTTGGAATTCATAAGTAAAGGCAATTTTATTTATTCAAAAGGGTATGGCAATGTTACCTAATGAAAGGTGTTGTTTTTCTGAGCACAACGGTAGTTGATTTGCCAAAATTGGAGCATTTTTCAAATAGTTACGAATTATTCAAACTTGCCTTATTTCTTAAAAAGGAAAAACCATTTGCAGACGGGCGGGCCTCATGCCGGCCAGGCCGGCTGCAAGCCGGGGAGGGACCCGAAAGGTCCGGCCTGTGGCCGGCCCAGACTGGGCTCAAGGTCGGGCCACTACCCGAAGGTGCCGGCCTCACGCCGGCCCAGCGCGTTACCAAGCCGGGCGCATGGCCGGGGCATGGTGGCGTGCGGAGCGACGACCGCCGGAGCCACGGCCGTCGACGACGCAGTTTTGGCGGCGCTCCGCGGGGTGATTAGCGCCCCCGGAAGCAGTTACATTGTAGGGCCGTGAGCGTGCTCGACAAGGACAGGAAGGTGTCGGGCGGCATGCGCGAGCGCGACATGGCTCGGCCATGGCGGTCGGCCGGCGGCCTCCCGCACGGAGGCGAGGCCACAGAGGAGGAGGAGGCGGGGGAAGGTGTCTAGGAGGACGGCGGGCTCACCAGGGACATGATGGAGTGGTCGGGGGAGGCTGGGGAGGACGGACGGCGACGCAATGGTGCTCGGCCGGCGGTGTCCAGAGCGGAAGGGAACGGCGGCGTGCTTTAGGTAGAGGGCGTCCCGGTCCGATTCAACCGGCGGGGAGGACGAGGAGAGCAAGGCGAAGCTCATGGTGGTGTCAGCGTGGCCAGGGGCGTTCGGAGTCGTCGGCATGCGTGACGGCGGCGGACGTCGGGCCGGAGTTCGATTTAGGTTTAGGGTTAGGGTTTGGGGCGAAATGGGGGAGGGTAAAAGAGAGGAGAAGGAGCACGGCGTCGTCGAGCTCTTCTCCACGCACGGCAGGGGGCCCGGCGTCGTGGGTGCAGGGCACGGGGCATCGGCGGCATGGCGCACAGGGCTGCCACTATGGCCACAGTGATGAAGATGATACTTTTGCAAATAACCCCCTGCTCCATTTTTCCCTTTTTTTATTCAAATTGAAAATAGCAACCTTTGCCAATTTATTTGAGGCATCAAAACATGTGCAACAATTATGAAAATCATCAGGGTGGCTCCTAATAAGATAAAGAAGCTCACCATATTGTTTTTGAATTTTTGAAAGGTTTAACTTGGTTTCAAAATTCAAAGTTGATTTGAAACTATTTGAAGTCCTCATTTTAATTGTGGCCTTTAAACCTTTTTATAAAATCTGCAAAAATTCATGTAGCCTCCCTATGACATGTAGAAGCTCCAAAAAATTTGGTGTTGCATAATAAAAAGTTTTGCATAACATTTCTTCATAGGGTTTACATAATGCAATTTTGCTCAAAACCAACTATCATTTTTATAGCCTTATAAAAGCACAAAGCAGGAATATTATTTTGCACTCTTGGAACTTCCTGCACAAATATGGAAGCTCAAGAATATTTTGTTTTGCCAATTTGAGCAATTACATTTGGTTTGGAATTTTAGGAAGTGTTTGCTCCCTTTTAAAGATTTTCAATGTTTGCAATATTTAATTTAGCAATTTAAATATGTATGCCATGATGCAATGCCAAGCAAAAAGTGAAAATTTGGCTCATATTTTAGGGTACCAAAATCTGGGCTGTTACAATCGGGCCCTAACTTGACTGATGAATTCACAAAATGTACGTGTGATTGATTAAAACTTTGGGTTCACATAGGAGGGGAAGATATAGCACTGATCCACAATTAGATAGAGAGATAAAACCTCATACACGAGCTATTGCCCCGATAGATGGAGCAGGAGAATTGCCAAAGGGACATTTAGTAACTCTGCTCTAATGTTCTCCTTGAAGTTCTAGTTATCATAAGCAAGCTTCTAATATCCTTCAATCGATCATCAAGCGAAGGTCGTACTTGAAGATAGAGAAAAGACCATAAGGGAAAACTCCTAGAATAAGTTAAACATGATCCTCATGGATAGTGGTTGATTTTAAAGATTTTAGAGATTTCGTCAATAGACCTTCCGGTGAGGTGCGTGAACCACAACATCGAACTTGTCGGGGTTACAAGTAGGCCTAGGTCATACTCTTGAGAAACACCAACCATCATTTCTGCTTGAGGTTTAGATTTGGTTAGGTGTATAAATACTTCGGACTTAGCATGTCTGCAGGGGAATTTGCGAAAGTTAACCGAAAATAGGGCAACTAGATTCTCAAGACATGGGCTACAGTGTCATGCTCCAGAACACGAGTTAGCTCACGAGTTCCATGGGGTCACGACTACAAAGAGGAAGTTGAACTAGCATGAACTCAAAGCAATGAAACACAACCGAGTCCTGATTGGGGAACACCAGTAAGATGATGAAGTTTGACAACTTCTTATTGAAGAACAATTCGGTCAGTGGCTTGGTGCGCCTGCATGTCTTCTTTAGAGGACTGGAGGTAACAACCTACCATCTCAATAATAATGAACACCCGCATGACCAACTTGTGATCATTCCCGGGGAGACAACGAGAAGTTCACTCGGACCCATGGCGACATATGTCAACCATTGCACATGGACCAGAGAAGAACACTTCCAACATCCAGAACACGTACTACGTGATGACACGAAGATGGTTCTGACAAGTTTCCAACATTACTGCCAACCGTCCAAATTGAATCCTTTCAAACATGGAGGAACGAGAATGCTATCGATGGGCTCGATAACCAACTTATTAAGATACTCCAGGAAGATGAACTCGTAGGTTCCATAAACGGAGCAATTGTATCGATCATGACAACGACATGGAGAGAAACGAAACAGCATAGTGGAACACCATCACGATAGTCCTTGGTTCTGAGTTTGATTTGACGATAGCCCAACTCAAATAAAAAATCGGGGAGAAGTAGTTGATTCCATAAAGGAAACACTATCTCGCTTTGGCATGTACAAAACTAGACATCCCTGTTGGAACGACATCTAGAATACCACGAACCACCGCATTTGTCTTTCAACTCTCCAAGTTGTTGCTTAAGCTCAGTCAATTAGTTCAGAGGTGTCCATCACAGTTTCTTGGAGAAGGAAGCTATTCTGAGAACCAACATATTCACGAACTCGACAACACGGTTAGCTGAAAACCGGGCGATACTTTTGGAACGACATCTAGAATACCACGAACCACCGCATGTCACTGGTTGCAGGGAAACTTGCTTTTCAAGGAAAAGATGTGGTCTTGAGAGTTTCGACACAAATCTAACTCGTTGACCGAAGGTGTGCACCTGAGCAAGTGGACTTGGCAGCACAGACAACTCGGCTTGATGAGCTGATTACCAATCATGCTAAGAGTGCCATCGAAGTCCTTGGATTTCAAAGCAATAACAATTGCTAAGAATATCCGATTACCACATCAATATGCACCCCCAACATTCTAGAGCCCGAGTAGCTCGGAGGTAGATGGATAAGGAAGGGTAAGAGCATCACTTCATCAAGTACGTCATGAGACTAGGCATGACCTCTTGATATAAAAGAGTGTGACACTCCAAGGTGGAACGGAACAAAAGCTAGAAAAGCTCTTATTCTACAACTCACAATCCTTTGACCTGGTCCGAGAAATGGTCAAGGTACCGGAGTTTGTTTCTCCTGACATCCCGAAGTAGAATGTCTTGACAAACCACAAGAGTAACTTGCATCGGAACACACCAACGCATGTTATAACTTGACCGTCCACTAACAGACAGAGGTCCAACAATAGATTAAGAGTAAGAAACAGGCTAACAACAATCCCAAGATATTGCAGAAGCCCTTGTTATCACTCTTCCAACAACTAGTGCCGAAAGGGTTTCACGAACGAGTGTTATTTGAGGAATCACAAACATTGGTGGAAAACTCGCTAAGAGCAATCTTGTCGTGATCCAGATGGTTCCATAACAGAGAGTCCAGCTAAAGCTAGTGACAGAGAAGAGCTTTGTTGAGCAAATCAATTACGACTACAACCACCAGCTTCAAGACTAACTTCAAAACCGGCCAACCTAAGGTAGGGTTTAATAGTTAACACCTGGTTTCAACGAGAAGTATCTTGGGTAAAAGATCAGCATCATGTATTGAGACTCACGGCTAGCATAATGCTCACATGGGTAACAACCCTCACGAATCATTACACCAGAGTTCTAGTACAATCCGGGACCTTTGGTTCAAGAACTTGGGCTAAAGCCCGAAGAGAGGAACACCCGATTAGGTGCAAAACACCCGAAAAATGGAAGAAGAAGATAGTTGCTAAATAACTGAGTTTACTTCAGATTTTGAAAACGGAAGCAACCTGACACGTACTACTAAAGGTAGAAGACAACCCCGTGATCCTATAGATTTGATGTAACAGACGAGAGGTAAAACTTTTAACAGAAATAGAGGTAAGATGTCTCCGAGATTAGAGTGATACCAGGTAAGGAGTAAAAAGAATCCTAAGATGGTTTTCACAACTCATTTTTAGGTTATAAATAATTTTCACAAACACTAGACTCGACATCGACCAATAGAAGGGTTTCCTACAGGCAGTCCTGCTCTGATACCAATTTGTAGCGCCCCGACCCCGGAATTATACAGAGATGCTATGTAACCCACAGGTCATGCTAAACAATCGAAGGTTACAGGGGTTACCACTCCCAGGCCAAAACCTTTGGCAGACGTGCTCGGAATGGATCATCGGCAACACAACACTTCGATCATGCCATAATCACTGGCATAGCTATCAATGCATAATAGAGAGATCAAGACTGCGGAACATCTGGCACATCACAGACTCTACGACACAAAGAGATCATAGTTCAACTCATATAATGAGAAAGATAGCAAAATACACATCAGAGGTCACAAACCCAACATTACATCATGCGGAAGCGAATTTAGTTGTCTAAACAACAAGATCCAAATTATGGCCTAAGAGGCCTACAATAACATATCCCAGCCAGCCTGTTCCGTGACATCCCAAGCTGCCACCTGGGAACCCTAGACTACTCATCGATGTCAACAAAGAACCCACCTTCCTGTTCGGTGACGTCCTCCTCTAAAACAAAAATAATCAACAAAGTAAGGCTGAGTACGACGTACTCGCAAGGTTACTAGAGCTATATACGCTCAGATGATTGGCTTCAAAGCTGTATGGTAGTTGTTTTGCATAAAGCTGGTTTTCCTTTTATAGACAGGACTCATGGCATCTACTACTCAGAAGGTTTTTCGAAAGGGGGTAAGATAGTAAAACTTTCGATCTTCAGTTCACCTTGAACCAACAGTATCCACAATTCCACCGCTCATCTCCACCAAGGCACTCCCTCGAATCACCCTCGAGGAAATGAACCTTGTAACACATGTTGCCAAATTTTAATTAAGTTCAGGTTTTCTATGAGCTAATCCGCCTTTCCCATTGTCCATAACCGTGGACATGGCTTTTCGAAAAGATTAAACCCTGCAGGGGTGTACTGTTTTTAGCCATCGATACCATCTGGCTCGCCTGTTTAGCTCTCTTCCAGGGAAAGCCGGTAGAGTACGCGCGGTTAAACCTTTACCTTGCATGAGGCTAACCCAAGGATCATCAGTGTGCGGAAGGACAGGTTCAGTGCCTCCAACACCCTGCCCCGCGGCCACATCCTAAACACCACCGTCCTCATCAAGCCCCTCACATGTTATTCAGTTACTAAGGATTCCATATGTCCCACCGATGGAAGCACGCTCGGTTCTTTGTTCTAGCTAAAAGCACTCTCAGCCTAGGCAACAAGAATGAGGCAAAACACCACCAACCCCGGTGGCAACTCATCCAAGCCTTTAAGCATTTTAATTAAGTACCACAAGTTTCCACCTTGTCCGAACATTCCATCAACTTCAGAATCATCGAAATAATCACCGGACGACTAAGCATTTGACTAAGCTAAGCATAGCTAAGCATATATTCTGTAGATATAAATTAACTCAGGCCAACACATCAAACCTATGGATAATAGGAGGAAAACAGGTAAGAGTGTAGGGAACTATGCAATTAATAGGATACTCTACACATTGACCGAAAATTGACATTGCAATCGAATGCAGTATTATGGTGGAGAAAATACTTTTGTAAAACAATAGGATGAGATATGCACAGAAGGTTAGGTCATCTCTTGCCTTGCTGATGGGGCTGATAGCACAGATCGTCGATGTATTTTGGTGGAACCTCGACTCCTGAATCTACCGAAACACAAACAATAACAGGAGAACAATAATTAACATGAATACAAAAGGTGCAATGCACACTCATGATGAGATGGTCAGATTATGCACTGAAATGGTCGTGGGCATGACCCACAAGTTAAATGGAACCCCGGAAATAAGTATCGCAATTAACGGGTTAAAATTCCGTACTTAACTTAATGAATTAAGTTATTACCCAAGATGTACAATACTAAAATATGAGGTCTACATGCATTGAAAATGACATTATTAGATAGGTATTGTTCTGCTGATCATTTTGGTACCTCGTTTGCAATTTTCCGATTAACGATGAATAAATGGTGAATTAAACGGTTATTCAAATTTAATCCTTTTAACCATTTCGAAAATGACATCAAAGGAAAAGTTGTTGTCATGCTGTGAAATTAACATAACTAGATAGCCTTTTATTTGCTGATCATTTTGGTACATCATTTGCAAAATTTGAATCAATATTTATTAATTTATGATTTTCCCAAATATTAATTTAAATCTGTCCTTTTTGTATTTGTTAAATAAAGGCAATGTAATTTTATCAAAAGGTCAAGGAAATGGTAACAACAGGTAGAGTTTATTTTCTGAGCATTTTGACATATTATTTGTATTTTTCTGAATTAGTCTATATTCTGCCATTTTAGTTATTTTAATTAAACAACAAAAAAAATTAATTAGTTGAGTCGGTACTACCGGAAAACGGCCCGGTAGTACAGGACAAGTCGGTACTTCCGGAGCTACTTCCGAGCCACTTCCGGAATATGATAGGAGGTATCCAGTACCGAAATGACTTATGGTCGGTACTTCCGTAAAACGGCCCGGTACTACCGACCATGGTTCGGTCGGTACTTCCGTCCCTAACAACGGTACTACCGGCAATATCGGTTTGACCGAGCCGAGGCCACGATCGGCGCGACGGCGACGAACTTGCAGCGCAGCTACTAGTTTCCATGTGAGCGGGCGCAGGGTGTGTGCTGCCGCGTGGTGTCTTTGCTGAGTGCATGCGTGCAGATGTGTGTTTGCCCAAGCGAAGGGCCCTCGCAGGCTTATACGTGCTAGGTGGTCAGGCGTCCATGGCGGACACCTTGACGGCGGAGCGGCGTGTCGATTCGTCGGAGAAGTAACAGGGAGAGAGAGATGATGCCCGGGACGTTAAGCAGCTCACCGAGGGGGTGTAGTTGCAGTAGCTCGAGATGGGGATGATGACGGTGACCGGAGTTTGTCGAGGACGAGTGCGGCGAGCGGCGGACGGACCTCGAGAAGGCGAGCTCGATTAGCTTGATTCCGAGCCTCCCAGCAAGCACTCTTCAGCGGTGGAGGAATAAGACGGCGAGGCAGAGTTTTTTCCCCACTCTGATCTACTCGGCGAGCTCCCTAACGACGACGATTCGACGGTGAGCACGAGCTAGGGCTCGTTCATGGCAACGCGAATAGAGAGAGAGGGAGGGAGCGAGGGAGCAGGTGAGTGAGGGAAAGCATGGGCAGAGTGCGGGGGAGAGAGAGGGCGGCCTCAGTGACCTTCTTAACCCTAGGGTGGAGGACGGACACGGTCGGAGGAGTACGATGGCGAGCGGGTGGAGGCGAGCGGGGCTCGGTCGCTACATGGAAGAAGGACCCCTGATAGCTGGGTCCCTCTGTCAGCCTCTTTTCTTTTTGTGGAACAAACCGTTTATTTTATTTCCTTTACAACCAGCAGCTTTAGCTAATTATTTGGGGCATTTACATAAGCCCAAAAATTATAGAAAAATTCAGGGAGTTTCACAATATGATAAGGAAGCTCCCCATATTTTTAGTTTGAAATTTTGAAAAGTTGCACTTGGTTTCAAAATTAGAAAAATGATTTGAACCAATTTTGAATTCTCAATTTTATTTCTTTTCTTGGCAAGAATTTTCCTTTGACAAATATTTATAAAATGTATTCTTGGAACTTCGTGGACAAATTGGAAACTCGAGAATAATTTGTTTTGCCAATTTGAGCAATGCATTTGGTTTGGAAATTTGGGAAGGGTTTTGCTTCCTTTTTTTTATAATTTCCAAGTGTTGCTTTATTTAACTTTAGCAATTTAAATATGTATGCCATGATGCAAGTGCAATGCAAAAGTGAAATTTTGGTTCAAATTTTACAGTACCAAACTGGGGCTGTTACAGTATGCATGACTAAGTTTCAGAACTAAAAAAACGTGTGTGAGATCATCAACCGGCCGGCTGCCCTTTTAACAAGTTTTAGCTTGCTACAGAGGCTATGTAGAAGAAGATTAGCTTCGTTTTACTCAACTATATGTCCAAACGCAGTGGCACACACAACTGAACCAACTTTCTGAGAACAGGATCAGTAGTCATTGAGTATTTCCCTGAGAACCTCGAACCCTGACGGCAACAACACAACACAAGCACGAGTGTATGTATGATCCAATTTCAGAACTAAAAAAGTGTGTCAGATCATTTGGGGGGCTGCGAGAGCTTTCTATTGCATACCCTGAGAACAGTATCAGCCATTGAGTATTTCCCTGAGAACCTTGAAACCTGACGGCAACAACACAATACAACCACGAGTGTATGCAGGATTCAGTTTCAGAACTAAAATACGTGCGTCAGATCATTTGGTCAACCGGGCGGCTGCCCTTTTAACGAGATCATCTCTAGTGTATGCCAACGAAGTCGTGCTCTCATGTGGTCAAGGAGATCACAAAATCTTTTGAGTCACCGACATGGTGGACCCAACCGGTTTGAACTGCATCGCCTATCCTTCAGGTAACGGAGCAACCGAAGAAAAAGAGTTAGTTACAATCGATCACAAGATCCCACAATCCTTTGAGTCGCCGACATGGCGGACCCGTCCTTCATTGCCCAGCCTTCATGTAACCGAGCAATCGAAAGAAAAAAAGTCAGGAGATCACAAAATCCTTTGAGTCACCGACATGGTGGACCCGGCCGGTTTGAAATGCATCGCCTATCCTTCAGGTAACGGAGCAACCGAAGAAAAAGAGTTAGTTACACTCGATCACAAGATCCCACAATCCTTTGAGTCACTGACATGGTGGAGCTGTCCTTCATCGCCCAACCTTCATGTAACGGAGCAACTGAAAGAAAAGAAAAAAGTCACGAGATCAGACAATCCTTTGTGTCACTGACATGGTGAACTCGTCCTTCATCGCGAAGCCTTGAGGTAACGGAGCAACCGAAAATGCTTCGAATGAAAGTAAAGTCGCACGCGGAATCGAAAACACGATCTTCTACCACCAAAAAACCCGCGTCGATCATGGTAGATGGCTCCAGTGGAGTAGCCGGCCGATCATAGACCACGATTTGGAAATTTCGTGGTGGATGGTGCGCATCGACCACGAAAGCACCAAAATCGCCCAAAAACGTGGTAGATGGTCACCAACTACCACACGGAAGATGTTGATTCGTGGCGGAAAGCAACATTTCTTCTATTGTCCCATGACTACAAAACCAAGGTAGTTGAGCCAGTAGGACATGGAGAAGGCTTGGTAGGTATCAACGGCGCCAGAAAAAGGTTGTGGCATGTTGATGTGGACCTGCACACAATCACAAACAAACTACTTTGCCCCAACGAAATAGGGAGGTTGTCAATCTCTCCGGCTTGCCGAACACAAAGAATTAAATGTGCAGATTTAAAATATGATGAAAGTGAAATAGGACCAGCGAGCAAATGAGAACGGAAAGCTAGCAAAACGGTTGTAAACAGTGTAGGAAAATAGGATCAGGGTCCACAGATAACTAGTGGTGTCTCTCCAAAAGATACACATGATGGTTAAACAAAATACAGCATGGCAATTGACAAAATTGTAGGCGCAAAACAATGCTACCATAAAACAATATAGTTCACCGTTTCTTCTAATATGGGCATTACGTCAAAATACATAGACCATTATCTAACCGCGTCTATGACTACTAATCCACCCTCGAGATCGCTATCCAGCATGTCACCCAGAAGTATTAAGTTGCAAGCAATAGATCATTGCAATAAGAAAAGTGCATAATGTAAGGAATGTAAATAACACAAGGGAAGAATACCGTTGTTTTCTCCCTAGTGGCAACAACAAATCTTTAGTCTAAACGTTTGTTTCAACTCGAGCTCAGACAAAAAGAGGCATGAACCCACTATCTAGCATAAATACCCTCTCTGAGGATAGTAATAATTACTTGGCCAAAGCATCCACTAGCATCGAAGAGCATGCAAGATCATAGATAAAACATAACACATAGATGAACAAGAGTAATGATTTCCACAATTCATCGGATCCATGCAAACACATCATGTAGCAGTTACAGATAATATGATCTTGATCATGATAGGCAGCTCACAAGATCTAAGCAATGGAGTACAAGGAGAAGAGACAAACATCTAGCTACTGCCATGAACCCATAGTCCCGTGGTGGACTACTCACGCATCATTCCGGAGGAAGGCATGGTGGTGTAGATGCCTCCGGTGATGATCTACCCCTCCGGCAGTGTCGGGGAGATGACCCCCAGATACCCTAAAGATGCTCACTCTTCAAACTGCTCAAGCCGGCCAAGTCAAGCCGGTTACATCTATCCGGCTGGGATGAAGCCGGACCTACCAACCGACCGGTCCGTACCGGTGGGCCAGCCTCACGCAACCGTCGCCTGTGAATAGTACCTCTTGTCGGGAGTTCCCTCTACAGCATCATGATGATCCAGCTCCAGCCCGATCATATCGTAGCTGATGTCATAGGGACACTCATGTAATCTCCTTGTAACCCCAAACCCTAGCTCGTTTCCTATATAAGGCGGGCTAGAGCACCCTGCGAGGGGCAAGTAAGCAAGCCACGCACAGATAGAGACATAGTCATCGTCAACCTCCAGCCGGCCACCACCCGAAACAGCTCCTGGAGCACCATTGTAGCCCAAACTCTGTGATCTAGCAATAAGAAACCAGAAGAGCAGGACGTAGGGTGTTACCTCCACACGAGGGCCCCGAACCTGGGTACATCGCGTGTGTTTGCATGCTTGTTAACCAATCTCGCGCGAACGCCATCGTTGCCTTGCTCCACAATCTTCCCCATCTCTGATGGGTATGCCGTGCTATCCACCACGACATTTGGCGCCCACCGTGCGGCATGCGACGAGCGGAGTCATGTTCTGCGCAGGATCCCGTTCCGTTGATGACGGGCACATCGTCTCCGGCCTCGTGCTCTCCATCGGCTCCATCGGCTGCATCATCGACAACACCAAGAGCTTCACCAACGTGGGCTTCACCAGCGGAGGCGTCATCATCACCTTCGGCGACTTCCCCATCTACGTCGCCGTCGCTGCGAAGGAGTACCCAGAGGAGGTTCTCACGTGTTTGGCTCCATCGGCCTTCGACGCCGGCACGCACGACTATGAGTCCTCCTTCAATCACCTCGACTCCGGCAGCATGGACTGCGATGACACCAAGCTCGTCTATGCTGAGGTGCACATGGTCGAGCATGCGGCTGCAGGAGGCGCCGTCGGCAAAACCCTCCGCGTGGCTGGCGAGCCTTCTCAACTCCAACGCAATCTCGAGGCGGATTTCGAGTTGCTGAGCACTCCCATCGCGCCAAGTGCGGATCCATCCAAGGCGGTGGCCGAATTCGAGAAGATGCGCCAACAGATGTACGACAAGGCACTTCACCTCGCCTCGACGCAGCGCCGACTCAACGCCACGATGCGCGTGTACAACACCGTCCATGGCTTCGAACCGGCAAGAGGCAACACAGACAAGATGAACGAGATTAGGCGCAAAGGAGGAGATCTCGGCGAAACCCTGAACCGTGCCACACAGCCGCACGAGAATTCAGACATTGTCCAATAGGAATACAGCTGGACGGCTCAAAACATGAAGGCCACGAAGGCGGCAGCTGCCGAACTTCCCCATCTTCAAGGAAAAGAGTTGTGTCAACAAATGCGCCGGGTTCAAGACCTCATCGCCACGGCCAACCGGGAACAACGCGAAACCGAGCCGCCGGAAGCAAGGACTTGGCGCATTACGCTCCTCCTCCTGGTTACGACGCAGCCGGCAAGTCCAAGCAAGGCTATGAGGCATCATTGACAAGCCGCAATAGGCCAAAGGACAAGCAGCCACGAGCTCATCGCGAGAGGAGTGCAAGTTCACACCCACGAGACCACGGTCGTGATCCGGCTGGACGACGTGAAGACCCGCGAGCCGGACGCACCGTCAAGGAGCGAATCGGTCACAAGGTCACCATCGACCAACGCCTGGGCCATTGGGACCGGAAACCAACAACGACGCTCACAAACGCATCTAGTCGCTCAAGGCTTCAAGCGTCATCGAGGAAGAAGACGTCACCACGCATCGCTGTTTCGGACCACGCATCCGGATAGAGCAATTCATGAAGGGATTCACGCTCCCAAGGGACACGCCCAAGTACAACGGCACCGCCAAGCCGGAAGACTGGCTGGCCGACTACGTCACCGCAGTCATCATTGCAGACGGCAACAAGCGAGTGGCCGTATGCTACATGCCACTCATGCTCCAGGGATCGGCTCGGACCTGACTGAACAGCCTCCCGGCTGAAAGCGTCAACAGCTGGCTGGACTTCAAGGAAGTGTTCAATCGCAACTTCACCGGCACCTACCTGCGCCCAGGCAACGCGCAGCTGCTCGCAATGTGCAGGCAAAAGGATGACGAGTCGGACCGTGCCTATCTCACCCGATGGACCGGCTTGCGCAATTCCTGCGAGGGAATCCTAGAATACCAAGCCGTCCAGTACTTCATCCAAGGCTGCCGTGATCAGACTCTACTCCGGCACAAACTCCTTAAGAAAAATCCGAAGACCATGGCGCACCTCATGGCAATCGCCGACGAGTACGCCACTGCCGATGCGGGCATGACCAATCCTATCCGACTCGACGAAGCCGGAAGGATCATCGCGGGCGAGCCGGCTACGCATCGAAGCCGGACGGAAGCGCAAGAAGGAAGATCAAGCCGGCGTGACTCCGACATGTCAGGAAAGCGCAAGTCTACTGATGACCGCGTCGAGTCCAAGGTCGTCGCCACCACAGAGGGAAGGCTGGCAGGCGGCTTCGATAACCGCCGCGTGAGGACAAGCAACGACAAGCGTTGGACATGGGAAAAGAGCAACTACGAGTCTCTGGTTGACCGGCCATGCCGGAACCATGGCGACCGGCCGGCTAACCACACTGTTAGACAGTGTAACCTCGGCCGTCCAAGGCCACCACCGTACGAACGGCGGGATCCACCTCTTCCTCCGGATGAAGCCGGACGAGACGATCGGAGGTGCCACGACTGGAACCGCGATGACCGCCAACGCGAGGACCAAAGAAAGGAACGTCTCCCACCTCCACCGCCAAGGGGTCGTGACGAATACCAGAACCCGGATGCCGCCTACGTCATTTTCGTCAGCGAGCACGACGACAAGCGAAGCCGGCGAGAGCGATTCAGGGAAGTGAATGCTGTGGTTCCCCCCGTCCCCAAGTATCTCAACTGGTCGGAAGAGGCGATCACATGGGACTGCAGCGATCACCCGGAGCTGATGCCCAACCCAAGCGGCTATGCTCTAGTTCTGGAGCCCATGATCATATCCCCCAAGCGCGCATGCACCTTCTCACGCGACCTCATCGACGGAGGCAGCAGCATCAACATACTCTACCGCAACACGCTAGAGAAGTTGGGCGTCTCCGAGTCCAGCCTAATGCCAAGCCGGACGGTCTTCCACGACATCGTACCAGGGCGTGCCGGCTCCTCCATGGGGCTCATCCGGCTTGACGTCCTATTCGGCACCAAGGACAACCATCACCGCAGGACTGTCTCCTTCGAGGTGGTTGACCACACCAACGCCTACCACGCTATACTGGGACGGCCGGCGCTCACCAAGTTCATGGCGGTACCTCACTACGCCTACCTCAAGATGAAGCTGCCAGGTCCACGTGGAATCATCACCATCTCCGGGGATTACAAACGCTCCATCGCCTGCGCCACGGACAGTACGAAGGTAGCCGAAACCATGGTCTGCAATGAGGAGATGCGGCAGTTCAAACGCAAGGCCAGCGAAGAGAAGCTGGAAATACCGGAGTCGGCCAAGCCGGATAGTGAATCAAATTTCTAGGCGGCACGAGACACTAAAAAGATCTACTTCGACGAAAGCGACAAGTCCAAGTTCGTCACTGTAGGGGCGAATCTGGACCCCAAATAGGAATGCGAGCTCGTCGAATTCCTCCGTGAGAACCGGGACATCTTCGCATGGTCCCCCAAGGACATGCCTGGTGTACTCTCTACATGTCCGGCCAGACGTGAAGCCGGTCAAACAGTCCTTAAGCCGTTTCGCAGAAGAAAGGAGGAAGATAATAGGAGAAGATATAGCTAGTCTGCTTGCAGCCGGTTTCATCATGGAAGTACAACATCCGGAATGGTTAGCTAACCCAATCCTACTACTCAAGAAGAAAGGGAAGTGGAGGATGTGTATCGATTACACCAATCTCAACAAGGTGTGCCCCAAGGACCCCTTCGCCTTGCCGCGCATCGACCAAGTGATCGACTCCACGGCTGGCTGCGATCTCCTCTCCCTCCTCGACGCCTACTCTGGCTACCATCAAATACCGCTGAACCCGGACGATCAACTCAAGACCGCCTTCATCACCCCCTACGGACTGTTCTGCTACACCACCATGCCATTCGGCTTGAAGAATGCGGGAGCAACGTACCAGCGATGCATGCAGAACTGCCTGCACGACCAAATCGGTCGCAACGCGCACGCATACGTTGACGACATCGTCATCAAAACCAAGAAGAAGCGCACCCTGCTCGATGACCTCAAGGAGACATTCAACAACCTACGACAATTCCAAATGAAGCTCAATCCGGAGAAATGCGTGTTAGGCGTGCCGGCCGGACAGCTGCTCGGTTTCCTCGTATCGGCGCGAGGAATTGAAGCCAACCCAGAGAAGATCGCCGCCATCAACAACATGCGACGACCAAGGAGTGTCAAGGACATCCAGAAGTTCACCGGCTGTCTAGCCTCCCTCAGCCGCTTCATCAGCCGGCTGGGAGAAAAATCTCTTCCGCTGTATCACCTGTTGAAGAAGACGGACAAGTTCGTCTGGAGCGAGGCGGCCGACGCCGCCTTCATCGAGCTCAAGCGCGCACTCGTCACCACCCCCGTTCTAGCGCCTCCAACCCCGAAGGAGCCCATGCTCCTATACATTGCCTCCTCGAACCAAGTCGTTAGTGTCATCTTGGTGGTAGAACGAGAAGAAGCCGGCAAGCAGCAACTGGTGCAGTGGCCTGTCTATTACCTTAGCGAAGTGCTCTCGCAATGAAATCAAAACTATCCGCACTACCAGAAGCTCGCATACGGCATGTACATGGCGGCTAAAAAACTGAAGGACTACTTCCAAGAGCACCCGATCAAGGTGATAAGCGAGGCTCCACTTGCCGAAATCATATGCAACAAAGACAGAACTGGCAGGGTCGCGAAATGGGCGATCAACCTGACGGCGCATGGAGTCGACTACGACAAAAGAACATCGATCAAATCGCAAGTGCTAGCCGATTTCCTCGTCGATTGGACGGAGACGGAGCATATACCGCCACCTCTCGATTCTGGACAACATTGGCTCATGTACTTTGACAGCTCCAAAAGATACTGGGGACTCGGAGCCGCAGTCGTCCTCACCTCTCCCAAGGGATGCCGGATCGAGTACGTGCTAGAAATCCACTTCACGGCGTCCAACAATGTAGCTGAATACGAAGCGCTCGCGCATGGCCTCAAGCTCGCAAAAGCAATGAACATCAAGCGGATCCTTTGCTACGGGGATTCGGACTTGGTGGTCCAGCAAACCACCGGGCATTGGGACGCCAAGGACCCCAACATGGCCTCCTACGCTTCTACGTCCAGCAACTCGCAGGATGCTTCGACGGGTGCAAGTTCCACCACATTCACCGCTACAACAATGAGGTGGTTGACACATTGGCGAACATAGGCTCCCTCCGGCAAGAAATTCCAACCGGTGTCGCCCTCGAAAAGCTATAAAAACCATCCATCACACCATGTCCAGGCTCCGACTTCATCCGTATGCCCCAGGGCGCGGAGCTGGACGGGCCTGCTGCTCACAAGCCGGAAGCCGACGAGGTCCTCGTCATCGAAGAAGCTCCGCCATGGACACAACCCTTCCTCGCCTACCTCGCCTACCTCGCCAACGACGAACTCCCGGCGGACGAGCTCACCGCCAGGCAAATCAAACGTCGAGCAAGTGCCTACACAATCATCAACAACAAATTGTACAAGTCCAGCGTTTCAGGCATCTTCCAGCGCTGCGTAAGCCAAGAAGAAGGAATCAAAATCCTCAGAGAAATTCACCAAGGCGAATGCGGCCATCATTCATCATCAAGGGAAATCGTGGCCAAAGCGTTCAGGCATGGTTTCTACTGGCCGACTGCGCTGGCGGATGCAAACCAGCTAGTCCGACTCTGCAACAGCTGCTAACGGTTCGCAACGTAGAAGCATACGCCGGCTACGGCACTCAAGACAATTCCCATCACCTGGTCGTTTGCCCTCTGGGGGCTGGAAATGGTCGGCCCGTTGAGAAGGACAAGCGGCAGCATGACACATCTACTGGTAGCCGTCCACAAGTTCACGAAGTGGATCGAAGCCAAGCCGATCAAGAAGCTAGATGGTCCAACAGCGGTCAAGTTATTCAAGAGCATCATTTACCGCTTCGGCTACCCCAACAACATCATCATGAACAATGGCTCAAACTTCATCAAGGGTGCATTCGCCAGGTTCTACGGCAGAACCGGCATCCGGCTTGACGTTGCTTCCGTCGCGCATCCACAATCAAATGGGCAGGTCAAACGAGCAAACAGACTCATTCTGTCCGGCATCAAACCCAGGCTACTCGAGCCGCTTGAACGAGCAGCCGGCACATGGCTGGAGGAGCTACCATCTGTCCTCTGGAGCCTAAGGACAACTCCGAATCGCTCAACCGGCTTCACCCCGTTCTTCCTCGTCCACGGAACTGAAGCCGTCATGCCAACTGACATCGAGCACGACGCACCTCGGATCGTCCTGTTTACGGAAGCGGAGGCCGAACAAGCTTATGAAGACGGGATGGATCTGCTCAAAGAAGCACGCCAACTCGCTGAATCAAGGTCGGCAATGTACCAGCAGTAGCTGTGCAACTACCACAGCCGGAGAGTCAGGCATGTCCGCTTCCGCGAAGGAGACCTCGTGCTCCGGCTAATCCAAGACACCAAGAACATGCACATGTTGTCATCACCCTGGGAGGGACCATTCATCATGAGCAAAGCACTCATCAACGACGCCTACAACCTGATCGATGCCCGCGAGCACAAGAAGGACAAGATGGACAAGGAGGGCGATGAGACGGAAAGGCCATGGAATGCCTCTCTCTTGCGCCGATTCTACACTTGAGCAAGTACCATGTATGTATCATCCATGCTATCAATAAAGAAATGAAAATGATGAGTACATGAGATAATTTTTCGCAGTTTTTTGCTTCTCCTTTTTTCTTCCGGCTGCTCCGGCAGCCGGCAAACTTCCCTCCCGCGGCCGTGTAACGTGAACAAGCTCCAAACGGCTAACTCTTTGAATCCGGTTAAGGCTGGCAAGAGAATAAGCTGGAGGATGCCAAACACGTGAAAAACGCTTAATGGAAAGTAGTGCCGGCTGATAAAAACATCATTCTGCAAACTCGGCCAAACCGGCAGTCGGCAACTTTTTCTCCTATTACGGACGATTAACTACATAACGCTAAACGGTTAACTCTTCGAATCCGGTTAAGGCCAGCAAGAGAATAAGCTGGAGGCTGCCTATATGCGAAAGACGTAAGAATAGAACTCGTTGCCGGCTGAAAAAACCCTGGCCTAATAACTCTAACCCTAACGTCATAGTAGTGTGCATGATACCGCTTGACGGTGAAGTGCACACGAACTACGTCAGGAATGGCTACAGGCGATTGGATAATTGAGCTCAACAAAATAAAAGCAGCTATTATAATCAATTGAGCAAGCTAACCGCTTCATCATCCGCTCTCTATACAAAAATGCCGCTTGCCGGCTACGGAGGCCCGGAAGCCGGACGCAGAATACGGCACAAAACCCGAAGCCGGCCTCCAGCACACAGACACAAGGACAGAACAAACAACGGAATCCAACATCAAGCAATTAACTAGCAATATAGCAGTAGATTCAAGGACTTGCAAGCAACTACGAGACGAAGCAAAATACATGGACCAAAAAGAAGAGATCCACAGGTGGACATCCTCGCACATAGGTGAAGCCGGCTACTAGGCAATCTAAACCTAGGCTGGAGGCGGCGTCATATCGTCATCGCTCTCCTCCCATTCCTTGAGACAAAGAGAACCGTCGAAGACCTTGATGTAGAAGACTCCAGTCCGGCGCTTCAGCTGAAAGCGGACGATGAAAGGAGGAGCCAGCCGATAAAATCGGGCAAAGCCTTTCTAGCCGCTGTAGAACTCCGCCCGCCTACGGACCTCTCCACCTTCATGGCTGACAACAACCCGGGAAAACACCTCCCAAGGTCCTTGGCGAGCCCCAACTCGATGAAGAAGAAACCGGAAGGGACCATCACCTTCCAGTGCATCAGCAACAGCTCGGGGAAGCCATTGAGTACGCTTGACGGGCTCGTACAGTGTCAACACGAATTCAGAGATGGGAAACTCATCCTAGAAACCACCAACACGCGAGTCAGACCGAGCAGGAGAAGGGCTCCTGCTACCATCACCCGTCGCATCCGCGGTATCACCGCCGACGCCTCGACCATGCCCACCACCAACGCGACGGCCGCCACGACCACGCTTTGGTTGGCGACCCCTCCCACGCTTCTCCGACGCATTCGAGGATTGTCCAATTTCCTTCTTCGGCGACATAGTTGAACAAGATGAAAAGAGAAGAACAGAATATAGAGCAAAGAGAACGTGCCCGCGCTGCTACTTATGCAAGAGCGGAAGAGCAACCCAATCGTCACCGTCGCATCCCCAGGTGACACGTGGACACTAATGCAGAGGACGCAAACCGCAAATGATCCAGACAGTCAATTAGCCACAGAAAATCTAGGGTGGAGAAGCCGAGGAGGCAACCAGTACTGGCGCAGGAATCTAGCCCGAACAAACCCGACACGTGGCCTCTGCACGCGGCAAGCCGGCAAAAATACTTGGGGGCTGTGTAGCCGCCAAGCCGGCTCCGCAGAGCCGGACGTACATCTACAACACCCCGAGTCAGGGACTCGGGGGCTGCCACGCCGTCAGCCGGCAGCAAATTCATACCCGGGGCTGCGCAGCTGCCAAGCCGGCTCCGCGCACCCGGACGAACATCTACGCCACCCCAAGTCAGAGACTCGGGGGCTGCTACGTCGTCAGAACGGCATCAAGAAACACAAAACGAAGAGAAGCATAAAATTTCGACCTGACTTGATACTCAAGCCGACCCGAAATTCGGGGGCTAGTCATGGTGAACATCACCAAGTCAAACACAAATTCTGACACAAAAGCTCAACAGTTTCAAAGGCGATGTCTCTAAAGGAAGCAGTTGACAAAGAGTAAACAAATTCACATCACAATAGGCAATAGTTCAAGCCAGGCATCAGTCCAAATTAACAGTTATACAAATACGCCCGACATCCCGGGGAGCAAGCAAATCAAGGAAGCGCAGCAGCAGTGTCGCCGGCTTCAGCACCTTCAGTCGGCCGCATTGCTGCAGATGGTTCAGCAGGTACACGCTGCGTCAGGTCAATCGCCTTGGCGATCCGGCTTGAAGCCATTAGAATCTCCGGGCGCAAGCTTTCAAGAGATGTGCCTATGCGGAAGCCCCCCGTTAGCATACCCACCTTCACCTCAGGGTACCGGGACTTCACCAAGGCCAACGCCATGTCGCTGCCTCCTCGAGCCGCCATCTCCACCTGCTCGTCGATGCCAGCAGGCGCCCCGTCAAGCCGGACGGACAGATCGTGGAGAGCATCAGGTACGGGAGCATCTGGCCACAGGTTCTCGAGGACGCCTCCGACTGCATCCTTCAGGAACTTGAACTCTTAGCAAAATTGAAGAAGACGGGAGGCAGCAGACGGCATGGCTCCAGCAGCAGCGCCAGAAGATTCTGGATGCGTGTGTTCAGAGACAGCCACCTTCTGGATTTGCGCGTCCACCTCAGGATAAAAGCCTACGCATCAAGCCGATGAGATAAAAAAGGGAACTACAAATAAAAGACGAAGAAAGAGAAAATGTCCCGTACCAAGGATAATTTCATTTACACGCTCCACCTCCGAAACCAGGCCATGCACCAGCTGCTCGTGCTCAAGCTCACGCTCCCTGGCCGCCTGGGCAGTCTGATCATAGGCGTCCACAGCCTCCTTCAGCTTGCGCCTCAAATCCTCCCCATTCTTCCGGAGGGTCTCGGCTTCATTCAGCCTCTGCGTCTCCGCCTCTCGCAACTGCTTCACCTCCTCCCGCAGCCGGACGACTTCGAGGCGGCGCTCCTCCGACACTTTCGCCGCTGATTGGAGGTCAACCACAGCCAGCGCATGGGCAGTGTCCCTCTGTTTTAGCTTGTCGTTGAGCACCGTAAGAGGGACCGAAACAGCCAGTCACTTCTCCAAGCCAGCACGAGAGGTGGAGTCGCCTGACGAAGCGAAATCGTCACCAAGTCAAGCAATCAAAAGAAAAGCCAAGACTACAAGGCGGAATACGGCAAGAAGATGAAACCAAACCTTTGGCGGCATCAAGCTCCGGCTTGAGGGTCATTATCTCCCTGGCAGCATCGGCAAGCGCGTACTCCATCGAAGAACGAAGTAGCGAGATGTCGGCCAGCTGCTCCTTCGCCCTTTTCTCCACCAATGCCGCAAGGGAAAAGTGTCCTGACGCATCCAGCCTGACCGGCATCTGTCCACAGTACGGAGGAGAGCTCACTAAGGTCGACTGGCGTAGTCCGGGAAGCGAAGCCGTCGCCACCGCCATGGCCATATCCTTGGCCGTCTCGGTCACAGACGAGGAAGGAAGGAGGAAGGCACCGCCTCCGGTCTCCACATGCGGCCGGGGGGTTGCCTCGAAGGCATCCACCGCTACCTCGTCACCACCACCGGAAGCCGAAGGATCGAGGTCCGCCACAAGAGGAGCTGCGTCTGGCGACACCCTGCCGCCCGACGCCACGTCCGTCTCCGCTCTCGCCACCTCTGGAGGCGGATTGGCCGCCTGCGCCTCAGGAACTTCATGAGCGGACTCGGAGGTGGGTTTGACCAAGGCATCTGGCTTCGCCCCACCAATTGCAAGCGGTTCCCTACACAACGACGAAAACGTCATGACAAGAAACATGGACTACGAGAACTACTGTCTCCGCACAAGGGCTTACTCATCACGCGTGCCCAAAGCCTCCGGTTTCCTCCTCGTTGCGCGCTTCGATGACGGAGCCGGTGTGCCATCCGACGGGCGTTTCGTGCCACCAGCGGACGCATCCATGCCCTTCGCGGGAATGACAAGGTCATCAACCGGCTGCTTCGGAGCAGCCGGCGTCGCCAAATCTCTAGCCTTGGCCTTTATCATCACGCTGGCGGACGCATCCACCTTCGCCTTCGCCTCAGCCTCCCTAGAGGCCACCAACTTCTCCACAGTCACATTGGCATTCATAGCTTCCATGGCCAAGTCCGCCTGCGCCATACACGCGAAAAAAGCCTTTCTCAAATCGCCAAGACTCAACTCATAATTGGGGTCGGCCCAAAGAGCGTCGCCAATCACCTGAGTGCTGATCCCACCAGCGGGAGCCTCCTGCTTCTCTTCCACCTCCTCCTCTGCAGCAATCTTAGCCCTGATTTCGGCTTCTCCACCGCCGATTTCCCAGAAGGCGCCAATGTCGTGGTGGTGCACGGACAAATGCCATAGGCAGGCTTAAGATGGGGCCGATGGACGCTGGAGGCACCGGGGAGGGCTTGCACGTATGAAGACGCACACAGAAACACACGAACACACACACGGTTTTACCCAGGTTCAGGGCAATCGTGAGGAGATAAAACCCCTACTCCTGCTTGTCTGTTATTATGGTGGATTACACTTGACCTACACAATGCTCCTTGAGCTGTATGATAAGAACTATGAGCTCTGGGCTCTCTACTGAGTCGTGGGATGGCTCCCTAGCTCTCTGTTGCTCAGGTGGGAATGTCTAGAGTGAATACGCGTGAGGCCAAAGATCGGTCCCCGTAAGAGGAGCCCCTGGTGCTCCTTATAAAGGGAAGCCCAGGGCACAAGTTAGGGCTGACGTTGGTGTTGGCGTGGCCCGCACTGTGGCCACGTCCGATCCTCTGACTACTTCGGTCATCCCTACGTGGCATGTCCAATCTATCAACTCTTGTGCACTGCTCCCTGGTACTGCTTCGGTCAGCTGCATGGAGGCTTGACTGCCCATACCGTGGCCTCCGAGTCAAAGGTTAGGCAGCGTGTCCCATCGTGCTAGTGGAAGGATGCCTGTCCCGTGATTGTAGGGACAAGACATGAGCCTTGACCGTCCTCCGGGATAGAGATCCATCTCTCCTGATCCGGCATAGGCATGCCAGATACCTCATAACTCGGTTTCACCTTCCCTGCACATAAGAAAAACAAAGGAGGCTCCGACATATAATGCGTATGATCCGACATCCGGATATGTTGGTCAACCTTGACCCGGTCGACCCGGGTAAATCTGCATGGTTTGTCGGTTATCGTTGACCCGGTCAACTCCGAGTCTTCACATATCTCGTCATCTCGACCCTATCCGGGGGTTGCCCCCTGACATTAGTCCCCGAAGCTGGCGCGGTCCTACAGCCTCGGATGAAGGGCCACGGCAGGTTTACCCAAAAACCAGCATCCTTAACTGATCACAGACATAGCATATGCCGGCGAAACCTGGATCTCGGAAAACAAGTTGCATCCAACCATGATATCCGACTTTATGTCAGCTTGTTCCGTTATACGTATTAATTCCTCGGCTTTATCCGAGTTATCGGTTCTCCGACGTGGCAGAGCATCTCTGCCTGACGCCTCGGTTCTTGTGCACGGATGGACGTGCCATTGGCATGCGTGCCACCTGCGTCACGCCGGTCACCTTGAATTCTGTGCCCACGCAAGCACTCCAGTGCATGCTTGACTGCACCGCTTGCGCGTCGCCTCGGGTCCTGCCCGATCAGGTGTGCCGCAGCGAGCCGTTGGCTCCCTGTGGCCCAACGTGGGGCAGATCGTGCGGCAGTTACGCAACGGCAAGAATCGTGGTGGAGATCGTGGGGTGGCTATTCCCCGTCCGTTATGGGGATCGTGCGCAGCAGATCACGCGCCCACGATCTCCTCCGGCCGCTCTTAAATAGGGGGGAGGGGGCAACTCTTTCTCCCTCCGCATTCACTTCTCCTCTCGCTCTCCTTCTTCCTCCTGCTCTCCTGCGCACAGAGCACCGCGCTGCCGCACGGACCCGCGCACGCCGACAAGCCTCCGGACGCCAACGCCGCGCTCGCACGCATCGACGCACCGCCGCCCGCCGACGCCGCTCGCCGGTAAGATTTCCTCTTCTTCCTTCTTCCCTCTTGCGCATTTCGCATCTAGAAGTATTCTCTGCTCTTCTTGTTTCTTGCTTTGTTCTTGCTTTTCTTCACCGCAGCGCCGCATCTTGTGCCTCCGGTGACCTTGCCGCCGCAGTTGCGGTGCGCCGTCGGCCGCTTCCTCGCCGTATTATTTTTCTTTCTTTCCGCCACGGCAAATGTTGCTCACCGCGGGTGTCCTTTTTGCAGTTCCCAACATCATCCAACGCGATGTCGGATAACTCCAACCTCGACGTGGTCGAAGTGGTTGAAGAGGGAGTCGTGGAGGGATCCACTCGGGCCGCCTGGGAAGGCTCCGACGTCACCCGCGCCGAGATAGATTGGCTGAGCCGGACTCGGCGGATCCCGACCGGAGTGGAGTGTCGGCTACCGGGTCCAGAGACTGTGCCGGATCTCCAAGAAGGAGAACACGTAGTCTTCATCGCGCACTTCGAACGCGGATTCGGGTTACCCGCCAGCGCCTTCTTTCGCACCTTCCTCAACAAATTTGCCCTCCAACCTCATCATCTTCCGGCTAATGCCATCACTACTCTATATGCATTTGCCTCTTTCACTGAAGACTACATCGGCCTTTGGCCCACCCTCAACGCGTGGTCCAAGTACTTCCATTTCCGGAAACAGGTCGTCCCGAATCCCGCCGATCCGGACACCCCCAAGGAGATGACCCAGTGTGGGGCCGCCACCATCACACCTCGGCGTGGTTCCACCTTTCCCCAGATCTTTGGTCTGGAGTCATGCTGGAAATGGCAGCGCTCCTGCTTCTACATGAAGAACACGACCGAGGTTGACATGATCAACCTGCCGACATTCGCCATAGGTCCCCCTACGGCACAAATCAACTGGACGTATAATCCGAGGGACAAGGTGGAGGAAGTCAACCACATCCACCAAATCGTCGAGCAGCTCAAGGGCGAAGGGATGTCGGCCGATGACCTGCTCGCAACATTCATCAGCCGCCGGGTCTTGCCCCTCTAGCGCCGAGTCCACAAAATTTGCCATATGAGTGGCCCGCAGGATCCGACCCGGATAAGCATCGTCGAGCTGGACAATGCCCAGATCCGGAGGCGTATCAAGGCCATAGCCCGGACGAAGATGACGGAGGCGTGGGAATGGGGCAAAGAACCCCACAGCCAGAACAATCTTCCACCCAAAGTAAGTAACCTCAGCCGACATAACTTTTTCACCGACATAAACTCTTATGTTGGTGCATTTCTGTTCTTTGTATTAATCATTTCCCGTATCCGCTACGCAGAGATTCAGATGGCAGTCGAAGGAGGATGGACCGGACCCCTCCGCCAACTGGGGTAAGGACCGGGTCGAAGCTGACTCGGAAGACCCAGACGACGAGGATAACGTGCCAATTCTCGACGTCGGCATAGTTCCAGGCATGGGTAAGACTCGTGCTTCCTCCCTCCGAGATTGGTCTGAGGATGAAGATGACGACTGTCAGATTCTAGAGGTATATGATCCTCCCCCGTTTGCGTTCTCATATTCGGTGTCCTAGCCCCCAGCTGACTCGGATGACCAAGTGCTCGAGGTGGCACCCCTTGCCGTGGGACCCAAGGGCGCGGCCCGGAAGCGCCCAGCTGCAGCGTCAACCGATGTCGGTACCTCCGGCGCTTCGGGTCCCGCACAGAAGAGAGCGCGAGTGAAGACGATAGTCAAGCGTCGAGATCGCCCGGTCTCCAAGGGCTAAGACTCCCTCTTGCCGACACAAACTCCATACTCTTGCTTATACTTGCATTCCCTGTTTTTCTTCTTCTGACCTTACACTTTGCCGTTTTTGCCTCGTAGCATGGCTCCTCTGGAGGTCCTGACGACCGGGTCAACCGACCGGGTCCCTCTGAGGACACCGACGCCGCCTCGGCCCGACGACACCCGGGTGCCAAGTCTGCCAAGGACGAGTCCTACTGCAGATACATCGGCTCCGAGATCCGGTGCCGGGAATACTGATTCGGTCGCCACCGACACTTTGGCGCCCGACCAAGTTATGAATCTCGGTGCCAGCTCTTCGGCCCCCGAGATAGAGCGGACCGAGATCCCGAAGGACTCGGAACAGCCGAATCAACAACAGCAGCAGACTCAGTAGCAGCAAAAGCAACATCCACCATCACAGCAGCAGCAGAAGCAGCAGCAACAGCCACCAACGCAACAGCAGCAGAAGCAGCAGCAACAGCCACCAACGCAACAGCAGCAACAACGGCCATCGTCGGCGCAGTTGACGCCGCCGGTGAAGCCACAGCCGCCACCGACACAGCCACACCCACAGCAGCAGACGTTGAAAGCTCCGGTTCCTTCAATTGGGAAGACAACTGAGAAAGCTCCGGCGAAAACTGTGCCGGCCAACCCGGATAGGCAGTTGGTTGTGCCACCGAGCCAAGGTGCACCCGCAGCGACATCATCCAGTATCCAGACCACCAGCTGGGGGTTTGACCCACTGCGAACCCTCAGCGGGAAAAGCTTAGGCTCACTTGAGCATTATAACATGGACTGGAACGCTGCCGACTTGAGCGAAGTGAGCTCGCAGTCGCCAGCAGGTCAGATCTCAGCGCATCCGGCGGGGCCGAGCTTGGTAGCTCGAAAGATGCACGCAGCAAAAGCTGCCCTTCTTGCGGCCGACCAAGCAGCAGCGGTAAGTTCTGCCGAATAAAGATAACTCGGTTCACTTCTTTAAAAAAGATATCACGTATCCCCAGTCCCCGAGATTCGGGTCGAGTAATTGAGACTCGGTTGAGTAAGGATTACTCGTCTTGAATCTTCACCAATAAGACTAACACCTCTTCTTTTCAGGTTTGCATGACCAAACGCACTCAGGTGCACCGCAGGCTCCTGCTGGAGCACAAAAAGCTCTCCGACAAGTACAAGCTGCTGTGAGCCAAGTTGAACATGATGGACGACTCAGAGTCCAAGGCTGAAGGGCTGGAGAAACAGATCTCGGACCTCGAGGGTAAGTCACATCCTGTCCTTTAACTTGCACTCGCATCAGTTTTTGCATGCTGACTCTGCTATCTCGGCGCAGCCGCACAGAAGGAGCACGAGCTTGCGCATCAGGCCGAGCTCAAGAAAGAGCAGGACGAGGTGTCCCGGCTGACGGCCGAGCTGGAGAAGTCTCGGGGCCACGCTGCCGAGCTGGAGAAGTCTGCCGCCGAGGAAAAACAGCTCCGAGATGAAGAGACTCGGAAACTCAAGGAGTCCCTTGGGGAGTCCGAGTCTCGCGTAACCCCGGCTGAGGGTGAGCTCCAGGCCCTGAAGACCAAGATCACCCGGTGGGTGGGGGAGTTTGCCTCCATCAACGGCCAGCTGGACAGTAAGCCTTCCTTTTCTGTCATTATCCGGCATTCCATTTTTACCTCCATGTAACTTACGTTGGTGTTAGCCCTTTTTGATTTAGAAAACTTTCCCCACTCCAAAGCCGCTGCGGACAACAGTACTAATAAGTTCCGGCAAAGGAAGATCAAAGAGGGTCCTATCTCGGCTGAGTGGGACATGGATGACCACCTGGTGGCCTTGAAGGCGCGAATGTCGCCGCTGAGGTCTGTCGGAGTGGAACTCCTTTCCTCCGCGATCCGGGCCTACAGCGTTCTCTGGCTCGAGTGCGAGCACCCCAAGTCAGTTGATGAACTGGCCAAGTGCTTGATGGGTAGCGAGGAACGACTCGACGATTGGCGGTCATCCGCCGCCCGAGTCGGTGTGGACGAGGCATTGATGTATGTGTTATCCTTGTATGAGGGAATCGACCTCGACATGCTCAAGACCTTGCGCGACGGGTCGAAGTGGACCTCCGACCTGGATCTCATCCGGCGTCGTCAAGAGCTAGCACACTCCCTCATCCAGTATGCTCCGGTACACAGCTTTGTCGCTGGCCAGCGAGTTCCTCGAGCGGAGGAGATCGAGTATGTCAACGAGGACGAAGAAGAGGACGAAGAACACGTCGACGAGGAGATCCAATCCGACACACCTCCCGGAACAGCCACTGGTGCCACTCCGGCACCCGTGACCGCGGAACCCACCGAGGCCGCGGCCGAGGAACCTGCCAAGACGGTTGCTGCTCCTTCTGCTCCGAGTAGCTAGGATCCTGCTGCTTGACATAAAAAGAATTCAATTCGTTAAATCCCCGGGATGCCGGGTGCAGGTGTAATATAAACCTTTAGCTTTTATTGTTGGCACTTGGTACTTTACTTTGCACATTTTTAGCATGGTTAACAGTATGCCGGATTATCCTGAACCGAGTCCCCGAGTTTATTTTCTTGTTTACCATACTTTGCAACCTTTGCTCTTGTCTACCATCTTTCGGTGTTCGACAGTCGAGTCACAAGATTACCGAGATACGGCATACAGTACTAAAAAACTTTGAGATATGGCTCAAAATCATCCGACATATAGGATAAAGAATTAAGCACATGATTAACAAACAGCTTAAGCCGAATCGCGCTTGGGCCAAGTCCCCGAGTTTGTTTTCTTGTATACTAAGTGCCACAATCCCAGCTCTTGTCTACCTTTTTCGGTGTTTGACAGTCGAGTCACAAGACAACAAAACTTAGCATACAATACTCGAAACTTTGAGATACGGTCTAGAGCCATCCGACATAAAACAAAAAGGATAACGAAAGGAAACCAAATTGCTCCTGGACCGAGTCCCCGAGTCTGATTTCTTGTTTACCGCGTCTTGCAATCTCTGCCCTTGCCTACCATTTTTTGTTTCTTTGGCATTCGGGTCACAAAATTACAAAGATATAGCATACAATACTTACAAACTTGGAAACACAATTTTTGGAGCCATCCGACATACAGGAAACTGAGATAAACATGTAGATAACCACAGATTTCACAGCAAGGCAGTCCTCGAGTCTTTTTTCGGGGTGCCGACATTTCATTTTAGAGTTTCGAGATACATACAGTGAGTCCTTAAGAGTAAAAAGGGCGAAGAAGAGCTACATTCCAAGGTCGTTTGGTCTCCTCTCCGGATCTGTCCATCCTGTTCTTCACCTGCGCCTGAGCATCTATAAGATAATATGCATCATTGTTCAGAGGCTTGCTCACAATAAATGGCCCTTCCCAAGGAGGTGATAACTTGTGCATCCCGGCGGTGCGCTGCACAAGCCTAATGACCAGGTCCCCTTCTCGGAACTTGCGAGGATTTACTTTCCGGCTATGATAGCATCGGAGATTCTGCTGATATATCGCTGATTTGGACAAGGCCAACTCTCGTGCTTCCTCGAGCAGATCGACATCATTTTCCCTTGGCGAGTCATAATGCGACTCTTGGCGAGTCATGCTCTATGTCGGTTAGCAGAACTGCCTCTGCTCCATAGACCGGGAAGAATGGCGTATAGCTAGTGGAGCGATTCGGTGTAGTCCTTAGACTCCACAATACCGCCGGGATCTCATCCATCCAACACCCCGGAGCACGTAGCAGTGGCTCAATTAACCGGGGTTTTATGCCGGATAAGACCAGTGCATTTGATCTTTCCACTTGTCCATTGGACTGCGGATGTGCAACCGATGCCAAGTCTAGCCGGATTCTCTTTTCCTGGCAAAACCGAGCAAAGGCTCCCTCGGCGAAGTTGGTGCCATTATCTGTTATAATGCTATGCGGATGGCCATACCTTAGGATAATATCCTTTAGGAATGATACGGCTATGCGGCCATCGCACTTTCTTATTGGCTTTACCTCAATCCATTTGGTGAATTTGTCCACCATCACTAGGATGTGAGTCATGTTACCTCGGGCTGGCTTGAACGGTCCCACCATATCCAGACACCACACTGCAAATGGCCAGGTGATGGGGATAGTCTTGAGTGCGGAGGCTGGCATATGAATTTTGTGGGCAAACCTCTGACATCCTTTACATTTCCGGACAATGTCCTCTGCCTGTTGCAAAGCACTGGGCCAGTAAAACCCATACCGGAATGCCTTAGCCACTATCGCTCTAGAAGATGCGTGATGACCGCACTCTCCCTGATGGATATGTCGGAGAATCTTTTCTCCCTCTCCCGGTTCGACACAGCGCTGAAGCACAGTGGTCACACTTCTCTTGTATAGCTCATGATTGATGATAGTGAAGGATTTGGCTCGCCTCTGTATCTGTCTGGGCGAGACCTCATCACTAGGTAGACTGCCGTCCAACATGAATGTCATGATGGGCTGTGCCCATGCCGGTACCGGGCGAGTGCCGAGTACGGGATCATCGATTTCCATAGCCTCAACCGACATTACCACGCCCGACATAGGCTGATGAGTCCCCGAGTCCTCCCAAGGAGTCCCCGAGTTCCGCCAAGCGGCTTTCCAGTTTTTCAAAGTAGTCGCTGAATCTTGCTGAATATATCCGACATCCATGGAAGTCCCCGGGTCCTACGGAGCAGTCCCCGAGTCCTGCTGCATGCTCCCGACATCCACGTCCATAAGGACGACGTCGGGTTCCGGATTACCCGGGATAAATATCGATTCAGACTCGGGTGAAGGCTTGATTGATGGCTGGCGAAGATGCTCCAGTGATACCCCGGGTGGGATGGCCTGCCGGTATCATCCGATCTTGGACAGCATGTCAGCACTTTCATTATCTGTCCGCCAAATGTGAGTACACTCGCAACCATCAAAGTATCCCGAGATCTTCTGGACATGGAACTGGTATGCCGCCATGTTGGCATCCAAGGCATCCCAGTTGCCAGATGTCTGCTGAATCACCAGATCCGAGTCACCATAACAGACGATCCGGCGAATTCCGATTTCCTTGGCCACCTTGAGTCCGTGGATCAATGCTTCGTACTCGGCAACATTGTTAGATGCTGCGAAGCGGACTTGCAGAACATATTTCAACTGGTCTCGCTTCGGCGAGGTGAGAACCACGCCGGCTCCCAGGCCCTCTTTTACTTTGGACCCATCAAAATGCATTCTCCAGTAGTTTGAGTCCGGCAAAGATGGCTCATATTGCATCTCGGCCCAATCCACAAGGAAATCAGCCACTGCTTGAGATTTGATGGTATCTCTTCTCGCATATTGCGGCGCGTAAGCTGCGAGCTCGATAGCCCATTTGGCAACTCGGCCACTGGCATCCTTGTTGCCGAGAATTTCCGACACAGGGGCCGCACTTACAACAGTTATGAGATGCTCCTGGAAATAATGCTTCATTTTTTTGGCCGCCATGTAGACACCATAGGTCATTTTCTGGTAGTGAGGGTAGTTTTGTTTTGATGTAGAGAGCACCTTACTCGGGTAATACACCGGTCTCTGCACCGTAGTTCCCTTTTCCTCTCGCTCCACCACCATTACAACACTAACGACTCGGTTAGTGGCCGCAATGTAGAGCAACATGGGTTCTCTTGGTAATGGTGAAGCCAATATCGGCGCAGTAGCCAACATCTTTTTCAGCTCGTGGAATGCCGCATCCGCTTGCGGGGTCCAGCTGAATTTATCTGATTTTTTCATTAGTTGGTACAAGGGCAGAGCCTTTTCTCCCAACCGACCTAAGAAACGACTCAGGGAGGCCAGGCAACCTGTGAACTTCTGGACATCCCTGAGACATCTCGGTAGTTTCATGTTTTCTATTGCCCGGATCTTGGTCGGGTTTGCCTTGATACCTCGGCTTGACACGAGGAAACCGAGTAACTTGCCTGCCGGCACTCCGAATGTACATTTATCCGGGTTAAGCATTAGTCGGAATTTCCGCAGGTTTGCGAATGTCTCTTTGAGATCATCCAACAAGGTATGTTTTTCTTTAGTTTTGATGACTATGTCTTCGACATATACCTACACATTTTTGCCTATCTGATCGTGCAAACATTTCTGCATACAGCGCTGGTAAGTAGCGCCAGCATTTCTCAGACCAAAGCACATGACACGATAGCAATAAGCCCCGTACGCGGTGATAAAGGCAGTCTTTATTTGATCAGAAGGGTTCAAGGGTATCTGCTGAAAACTAGAGTATGCATCTACAAATGATAGCAGTTCACACCCGGCCGTGGAGTCGATCACTTGATCGATCCGGGGCAACGGGAATGGATCTTTCGGACATGCCTTGTTCAGATGGGCGTAATCGACACACATGCACCAGACAGTGGCCGCATTCGGGTCATCCTTCTTCTTTTCTACCAGGACCGGGTTAGCCAACCAGTCCGGGTATTTCACTTCCAGAATGGAGTTTGATGCGAGTAGTTTGGCCAACTTGTCACCCATAGCCTTTCTTCTTTCTTAAGCGAGACGCCGTGTAGGTTGCTTCACTGGCCTAGCGTCTGGCCTGACATGTAAGTAGTGCTCAGACAACTCCCTCGGAACACCTGGCAGGTCCTGATTCGACCATGCAAAGATATCCCGATTCTCACGGAGGAAGTGGATGAACTCGCTTTCCTATTTGCTATCGAACCCGGCACCCACTACCACAGAATAGGCTATCTGTGGCGCACCATTTTGGTTATCTGTGGCGCATCTGTGGGCTAGCCTGGTGCGCCACAGAATTCTCGCCACAAAAATATTTTCTGTGGCGCACCAGGAATATGCGCCACAGAAATATCAACTTTCTGTGGCGCACCCCTGTCTGTGCGCCACAGAAATAGGTCGCCAGGACCCTATGGAGAGGCTTTCTGTGGCGCACTGCCCTTGGTGCGCCACAGAAAGTGGTGCGCCACAAAAACTGAAAAAGGTGCGCCACAGAAGTGTTAACCAGAAAAACTGTATTTTTTTATTTTGCTGTATAAATACACGTATATACAGTATTTATACAGGTTTATACAGAAAATACAGGTATATTTGACAGGTATATAAACAGACAATGATATTAATCAATATGTCATCACACATATATATTACTTAATTAGTGGCCCGATCGAGATACATATATATATATACACATAGTCACAAAAGTGCCGAATGTAAACACAATTAGCTAGTCATGTATATACAACCAAAAGTTCAACATTTCACACTACACATTACAAATCAAGTGTTCGCCGCCTAACTATGATCCGGGAGCATGCATAATCATGGAGTCCTCTACTTTCGCGGCTCCGGCAACGGTAGAAAGCCTTGTTTCGTCCTCCACTCCCTGGTGTCATACTGTGCCTCTAGTCGTTCTTCGATACTCCTCTGAGACAACACTGAAGATAAATTGGGATATATATATAGGTTAGTGATATAAAATAGAGTATAATTTATTCATCTAAGTAGAGAGGCAAGACAATCATATGGCTATCCTATTTGGGTTTCATAGCATAGCATATATATAATAGATAACCCTACGCATGCACTTCTATATATAATACCTCTGTGGTGGTGGTAGGCCCCTGATCTGTGAAGGACATCTTCGAGGATGATCGTTGTCAACTGTAGCTGGATGCGATGGAAGTCTGCTCTGTAATCAGCATCGGTGAGAGCATCCTCTGATTTGGTGTATTCTGCGAGACCCGATGGAAACTTCGTTTTCTCGCAATCCCGGACAATTCCTTTAAGGTGATGGAGGGCGTAGTAGGCCTCCTTCACGCTGCCATCCAGTTGCTTGATGCAATGGAATCCGCTCCCATGCTGAAACTTGTGTGTGTTTTCATCCGTGAAAAATTCCGACTTGTTATGGAATGGGCCGCCCTTTTGGGCATAGGCCTCGAGAGCGTCATCCAGAACACCCTTTATTCTGGTGTATCGTCTCGGCGTGGATTTATTCCCCGAGTCCAAATAAGTGGCAATGGACCACCTCGGGGCTACGGAGATGAGTGCGCAGTACTTGTCCCTGCTCAACACAATTGAAACGGAATGTTGGACAAAGGATCAGCGATGGAAGAAATGTACAAGAAGGCATAAGATACGACGGTGGCGAGCGGATGTGTACTTACTCGAAAAAGAAAGGCAGAAGAAGGGTGGTCTTCCTCTTGTTGGCCAGCATGACCCTTACGAGGTACTCCTTGGCCGTTTCCCTTGTCTTTGACCCTTCCTCCAGATGGCTGTCGCGCATGTAGTAAGGATCCACTATCGCGACGTACGGGGTCGCATCTCTCCTAATCTTCATCGCCATATCGAGCGCATATAGACGGACCATGTTATAGTCCAGCCGTTGAGTGTGAAAGAGTTTGAAGATGTCCTCGTACGCGATGAAGAACACATCCGCAGGGTCTTCCTGGACGAAGTCCACCAGCTCCTTTGGCACGTGGACCGCGAACGCCGGGTAACTCGGATGCTTTTCTTTAAGAAGCTGCTCCTCCAGATACAAGATACTTTGCTGCAAAGCAACCATGGGTCCTTCTGCGAGGCGGAGCAAGTCCCCAGACAAGATAGGTTCACCAGCTACATGAACTCGGGGGAAGCCATCCGCACGGGGTGGAATCATGTCTTCAAGACCCCGGATCTTAGGAGCTGGCTGGCTCGCAGAGGTGGAGGCTCCTTTTCTCTTCCTATGCTTCTTGATCTTGTTCTTCTTCTCTGGGGATTGTGGGGGTGCAGTGAACCCCGCTTTAACAGTTTCCATCAGAGTGTTAGGGCTGAAAACGTTACCCGGGGGAGCTTGATGATCGCCGGCATCCGGAGGCGTGAAGGCCAGGCGTTGTGTGCATGAAGTGGGACGAGCAGCTTGACCGCGGTGGTCGCGGAAGGGTTCTTCATCCACATGAGGCATGTACATATCATCCCTGCAGGCGCCAGTGTTGATGTAGTCATCGAGGTTGACATCATTATCCTCATCCTCGTTGCCACCAAGTTCAGGTTACCGAACGGATTGAGTCCATCGGTGCTCATACCGAGCCTGACGTTCCTTGCATCGCCTCCGAAATTGGCGACGGCGTCCAACTCTTGCCACTGGCTAGCGTCTGAAGGGTGTGTAAGGATCCTGCCCTTCTCCGGATCTTCTTCGGGCTTCTCCCTTTCCGCGTGCCATTGCATGAGCTTTGCTTCCTTAGGGTCCACGAAGTACCGCTGCAGACGGGGAGTGATATAAAAATACCATACCACTTTTTGAGGAACTTTCTTCCCACGGCTCTTGTATCGTCCTTGGCCGCACACCGGACATGTGGTTCGGTCCTCGTACTCGCCCCGATAAATTGCGCAATCATTGACGCAGGCGTGGTATTTAACGTGCGGTAGGTCAAGAGGGCAAACGACTTTCTTGGCCTCCTCGATACTAGTTGGCAATGTGTTCCCCTCGGGAAGACGCTCGTGGAAGAATTGCATGTTCTTGTTGAAGCTCGCATCGGTCCATTTGTTCTCCGACTTCATCTCCAGAGCATCAAGCGTTACTTGCAAGCGCGTATCCTGTGGCCGACACCCAGGATACAACGGAGTATTCCCGTCTATCTCCATTTGCGCCAGCTTGGCTTTCTCTCTATCGGTGTTCGCGTTCTTCAGGAGGAGTTCTTGAACATGAGAATCCATCAAGGCCGACATTAGCGAGCTCTGCGGCGTGTCAACGTCTTCTCCACCACAATCATGACCATGTATGTCGGCATCTCCGTCGTCACGATCATCTTGCCCGCCCTCATCTTCAGGCGCAGCATTTGCTGTCGGCGCTTGGTTGAAGCCTTCCATGAAACCGCGCCTGAGCAGGTGTTCCTCCAATTGTCCGGAATCAGGGTCGATCCATCTCACAAGTTTGCAACTTCGACACGGACATCGTATCTGGCGCCCGTTGCACCGTCTCATTTCCGCCTTCGCTTCTTCCTTGTAGTTGTCGATTCGACCCGAGCTCATCTTGATGACCATGGTCGCCTACGCGGTATACATACAGAGTATGTGTTATTAATTAGAATTAAGTAATCGCAACATGCTCACACACATACAAGCTTCTCATGCGGGAAGTCGGAAATGTTCGACGGAAAAATTCGGCATGACTTCCCCTAAAAGTAGGACATATGGGTGGTGCAAAAATTCACCGAAATGGAAATGAATCAACATTTCGGCAAACATCCATGCACCACGCCGGCGCAAGCTACAACATGCAAAGATTCAATCAAACCACACACACAAGTTTCATGCATATACGTGTAAATCGCCCGCCGACAAGTTTCTCATGCCTTCAACAAACATCCATACACCAATACCCACCTTGTAGATCTAGATCCGTTGCCGAGACGTGACCGTGATCGATGAGAGAGAGTGTGTGGTGATGGAGAGAAAATAGTGGACAAAAAGAGAGGAGGAGAATATATATGGAGACTCTCCCCAAGCCCTCACCAATTATATATCAAATTGTGGTAGGTTTAATAACAAATAATGGAGAATAGGATGGTCAAAATGGCATGGGAGAGAGAAGGAACTCGGGTTAGTAAGATGGGAGCTAGGAAGAAGGAGGGGGTCACATGGGGAAAGGTGGTCTACCACCTTTTTGTAGATCTGGGCGTCCACATTCTGTGGCGCACGGGCCCTGATGCGCCACAGAAAGTAGCTATTCTGTGGCGCACCTTGGCTGGTGCGCCACAGAAATTCAACTTTCTGTGCCGCATCCTTATCCATGCGCCACAGAAAGATGAATTTCTGTGGCGCACCAGCCACGGTGCGCCACAGAAAAGGCCGAGATGGACCACGGCCCGCTGATTGAAGGTGGGGCCCATGCATATTCTGTGGCGCATGAAGAGTGGTGCGCCACAGAATTCTCCCTTTCTGTGGCGCATGGCGTGCCGTGCGCCACAGAAAGTTGATATTCTGTGGCGCATGTGCTAATGATGCGCCACAGAATGTTCAAATTTCTGTGGCGCATCAACAGCCATGCGCCACAGAATTATTTTTTGTGGCGCATGGATTAAGGGTGCGCCACAGACAGGCAACCTCCCTATAATGCTTTTCCTGGTAGTGACCGATGATGACGGTGTGATCCGGGTTAGACCTGTTGACGCCGATTTTCTTGGAATACTTTGCCGCCTGGAAGGTTGCAGTCTGCTGCGGGTTGCGGTTAGTACTGCCTGTCATCTCTCCTCTTGTTGCGGTTATCCGGGCGATCCCTACGCCTGCCCGATCTGTCCCGGTCCTGAGCGGGATACCTCCTGCCCGAGTCGACCTGGGCCGGTAAGGGCTGTGTCGGGTCACCCAGGGCATAGCTGTCCGCTATTGCCATTGTCTCGGCCAAGGTGGCCGGCATCTCTCTCTGGAGTCCCTGCCAAAGCATGGAGCCATGTCGGCACCCTTGTGCAAACCATGCGATGGCCTGCGACTCGATAACTCCTTCACAGGAGTTGCGGATTGTACTCCACCGGGTCAGATACTCCCGGTCAGTTTCATCCTCCCTCTGCCGACACATGGACAACTGCTGAGGGCGATTCGGCCTCTTGTAGGTGCTGGAGAAGTTACTGACGAAAGCATTAGAGAAGTCCAGCCGGCAATCAATGTTGTTCTCCTCCAGGTTGTTCAGCCAAATCCGGGCTGGTCCCTCTAGCATCTGCGGCACATACTGCACAGCCCATCGGCGGCTACCACCGGCGATGTGTACCGCAGTGAGATAATCTGTTAGCCAGTCCTCCGGCTTAGTACTGCCGTCATACGTCTTGGCACCCCGGGGAAGCTGGAAATTCGGCACCGGTGCCTACTTCATTATCCGGGGTCCAAAACATGCAGGACCCGGTGGGCCTTGCTCCTCCAGGAGCTCAGACATATAGATTCTGTCAAGCTTGTTGCGGACGTCATGTGCTGGCAGCTGGCGTGCTCCCAGCCTAGCACCGAGTGCACCCTCGGTCGCCAAGTCTCTGAATCTTGTGTACCCGGCACAATCCATGGCCGGGTAACCATCATCGTATCAGTTGGCGGCCTGTTCGGCATACCCGGCACCCTGTCGTTGCCGAGGTGGATTAGGTGCCGGATACCAAGGTGGCTGACCCTGATTTGCCGGGTTAACTCGGCTAACTCCTTTCCTGCCTGGAGCGGGTCCAGCGGCTCCCTGACCGGCATGCCATTGCCCGGCTATCTGCTTTCCAGCGTATACCGGATCATACGCCTGTTGCAGTTTGTTTTTACCAGAGTTTACACTCCGGTCACGACCCCCGGCGACATACGGTGATGAGGCCTGTCCCTTGGACACGCCACAGGCACCACCATTTTAGTGGATGTACCGGGACGCACCTACATCTGGGTTGGCATTCCGGAAAGCTTCATTCTGGCGATTGGCGATGGCCACCAACTCGTTTACCCGGTCCTGCTGCCTACGACGAGCTTCACCAGATAAGTTGGGTAACTCGGCTGCGGCTGCCTCTGCAGTTCTGAGGTTCTTGCTGGGAGTGCTGTACTTCGGCCTATCCGCCAACACATGACTAGCATTTCTACTAGATTTGGCTCTACCATCTCTAGCAATCTCGGCATTGAGGTCTCTACCTCGGGCACGCACCTCATCTATGCGACTAACAGGATTTGCTACTGGAGTAAAACCATGAGCCTGGTTATACTCACGGAGGGAGATGTCAAAATCTTGCCTGACTCGGGCTACCTCCAAGGCCTCCTGGAGTAAGCTCTTGCGCTGCTCCTCCAGCTCAGCCTGAGCCAAAGCAGCATCTGCGCTTGGAGCCACAGGGGTGGCCAGCTTCTCAATCCTGTCCTGAAGAGGACTCGATGTCACCGGCACACCAGATGTACCAACCTGCGCCTGACGGTTCTCCGGCCTCTCTAGTGGCGGACGCACCGTCCTGGTAGACCTGGTGCTGGCCTCGGCCTCCCCAGCCGTGGCTCCGCCGGCACCAACGACGGGAGCGGTCATCATGACCTCTGCGCAACTAGCGGGGCGACCGATATGCCGGCCGCGAGCTGCGTAGACTGTAGGAGGATCCGCAGCAACCTGCACCCTTTCGGGAAATCTGCAGGGAACCTTGGTGGCGACGTAGACGGTGAGCGAGCCGAACTCGATGAGGCATCCGTTCCGGGGTAGCAGCCTCCTGCCGAAACAGCCCGCGTTGTCGCTGACGACATTGAGCGAGCCGAACCTGTGGACAAGGCCACAGAGAACGCGCTCGCCCGAGGCGATGAAGGAACCCGTCTGGACGAACACACCAGCCAGCGCCGCTGCTGACCCCACGGTGGGCCCCAACTGTCGTGGTGGTGCACGGACAGATGCCATAGGCAGGCTTAAGATGGGGACGATGGACGCTGGAGGCACCGGGGAGGGATTGCACGTATGAAGATGCACACAGAAACACATGAACACACACACGGTTTTACCCAGATTCAGGGCTCTCGTGAGGAGATAAAACCCCTACTCCTGCTTGTCTGTTATTATGGTGGATTACACTCGAGCTACACAACGCTCCTTGAGCTGTATGATAAGAACTATGAGCTCTGGGCTCTCTACCGAGTCGTGGGATGGCTCCCTGGCTCTCTGTTGCTCAGGTGGGAATGTCTAGAGCGAATACGCGTGAGGCCAAAGATCGGTCCCTGTAAGAGGAGCCCCTGGTGCTCCTTATAAAGGGAAGCCCAGGGCACAAGTTAGGGCTGACGTTGGTGCTGGCGTGGCTCGCACTGTGGCCATGTCCGGTCCTCTGACTGCTTCGGTCATCCCTACGTGGCATGTCCAATCTATCAACTCTTGTGCACTGCTCCCTGGTACTGCTTCGGTCAGCAGCATGGAGGCCTGACTGCCCATACCGTGGCCTCCGAGTCAAAGGTTTGGCAGCGTGTCCCATCGTGCTAGTGGCAGGACGCCTGCCCCGTGATTGTAGGGACAAAACATGAGCCTTGACCATCCTCCGGGATAGAGCTCCATCTCTCCCGATCCGGCATAGGCATGCCAGATACCTCATAACTCGGTTTCACCTTCCCTGGACATAAGAAAAACAAAGGAGGCTCCGACATATAATTCGTATGATCCGACATCCGGATATGTCGGTCAACCTTGACCCGGTCGACCCGGGTAAATCTGCATGGTATGTCGGTTATCGTTGACCTGGTCAACTCCGAGTCTTCACATATCTCGTCATCTCGACCCTATCCAGGGGTTGCCCCCCGACAGCTAAGCTGGCAGTGGTCGGCCGAGTCAACGCCGAGGACAACTTCTTCGCGGTCAGCGCACCCCGCCTCATGAAAGAGCCTCCCCGCTTGCGAATGACTCTGCCCGCATCCGAGTCGGCGGCCGCCTTCGACCGCCTTTCCTTCACGATCTAGGGGGAAGGCATCGCCTGAGCCCTTCGGGCGACCGCCTCGAGCACCTTGGTTCTACGGGTGGATATGGGCGGCTTGGAGGCTGGCACGGAAGAAGAACCCTCAGAGTCCGGATCGAAACCACTGGAGAGATCTACAACCACGCGAACGCCGGCACCAACTCGCTCGACGACACCAGGCACAGGAGACTTACCGTGGGACGATGGAACCGGAGGAGGAGCGGCACGCTCGAGCTCCGAGTCTTTGGAGGCGCCCGAATCGGAATCGGAGGCGGCCGAAGGAACGGAACTCGCCGCGGCCTGACCGCCATCGCCATCGCCGACGACGTCAACATCAACATCGGCATCAGACGACTCCGTGGTGTCGCCGCGCTTATTTGCTCGCTTCCCCGCGTCAGACGCAATGGGGGCGTCGGCACCCGCCTCTCCTTTCGAGGCGGTGTCTGCAAACTTCCGCTGCCTGCTCGGCGGAGGCGGCTCCCTCGACGAGGATCATCTGCTCCTCAGAGAGAGGACCCACCAGGTCCTCCCCGAAGACGACTTCAAGGTCTTCAGCCCTCTGAAGCTCGCAAAGCTGCAAAAATGCGCCAGCCGGATCAAGTCGCCAGCCGGCCGGAAGAAAACTTGAGACAAAAACGACAAAGGAAACCAACCTCAGGGGCGCGCTCCGCACGAGAGAACGGCTTGAACCCAAACCGCCAATTCCGCTTGATCCAATCGGTGATCACAACGGCGGCCCAACAGCGCATCTCATCCAGCTCCAAGGCCTCCATGCTGACCCGGGTGGGATCCCGGACCCCGGAGTAGAAGCACATCTTGTGCTCCCGAGCCTGTAGCAGGAACACCCGTCGAGACAGCCAAGCCAGAGTCAGGTCCCTGGAAGTCAAGCCGGCATTTACCAGCTCCTACAGCCGAGCCGTCATGGCCCCCTCCAGAGCATCATCAACAGGCACCTTCCGGTTCCAGGATTTGTCTGCAGGCGGCATGTTTGAGAAGATAGGAAGCCCGATCCGGTCCGTCTCCGTGAGATTCCGGACGTAGAAGTATGTGCTCTGCCACTTCTTGGTGGAATCCGGCAGATGGACTTTGGGAAATAGGGGGTTCTTCGTGTAAATTGAAACACTCCCACAATCACGCAGCCTCCTGCCAGAAGTCTGCGCCCGGAGGAAGAAGAGCATGCCGAAAATCTCCATGTAGGGCCAGATGCCTAGATACGCCTCGCAAAGGGTGACGAAGCATGAGAGCAGTGTAATGCTGTTGGCTCCCAGATGATGAAGCTGCAAGCCGTAAAAGCTCAAGAATTGCTGGAGGAAGGGGCTCGCCGGCAGCGCCAGTCCCCTCGCCAGGTGCGAGGAGAATACCACGAACTCGTCCGCCCCCGGGTCCGGCGAGATCTCGGCCGTGCCAGGGATGCGGGTCCCAACCTCCTCCTTCAAGCCAAGGAATCTCCTCCCGCGGAGCCTCCCGAGCTCCGCGCTGTCCACACAAGAGCCCAACCAGGCGCCTGAGCTCGCCATTGAAGTTCTATTCCCCGTCGGAGAAGAGGCGACGTCGACGAGGACGAAGACGCAGGAAGGAGGCGGAGAAGGACGAAGAGCTCGAGAAGAAGAAGAAGCAGAAGAAGAAGTGCGAGAATGGGGAACGGTAACCAGAGCCGTTCTCCCCTTCCTCCTCTTTTAACGTGAGATGTGGCGGAAGGATCACATCCTCCCATGCCGCATTTCCCGCAAAAGATCCTACCAGTGAACGGTTGCCGCAGAAAATCCCGCACGATGAAGCCGAGGAGTCATGCCTCGAATCTCAGGCAGAGAACCGCCTGTCGGACAAGACGTGGGAACGTGGCTGACGTGGGCCACGATCCAAACTCTCAAGCCGTTCAAGGAAAATCATTAAATTCTTCAATTTCCGGCCGCCCGTAACCGGATGGGCCGTCTTACTCACAAGCCGGACCCTTCGACCTCAACAACGCACAACAAAAATCGGGAAAAGCTCGCAAAGCCTTCCCGGCAAGCAGATAAGACTCCACGAGCTCAGGGGCTAGTGTCAGGGAGATGACCCCCGGATACCCTAAAGATGCTCACTCTTCAAACTGCTCAAGCCGGCCAAGTCAAGCCGGCTACATCTGTCCGGCTGGGATGAAGCCGGACCTACCAACCGACCGGTCCGTACCGGTGGGCCAGGCTCACGCAACCGTCGCCTATGAACAGTACCTCTTGTCGGGCGTTCCCTCTACAACATCATGATGATCCAGCTCCAGTCGGATCATATCGTAGCTGATGTCATAGGGGCAATCATGTAATCTCCTTGTAACCCCAAACCCTAGCTCGTTGCCTATATAAGGCGGGCTAGAGCCCCCTGTGAGGGGAAAGTAAGCAAGCCACGCATAGATAGAGACATAGTCATCGTCAACCTCCAGCCAGCTAGAGTGCCCAGCCGGCCACCACCCGAAACAGCTCCTGGAGCACCATTGTAGCCCGAACTCTGTGATCTAGCAATAAGAAACCAGAAGAGCAGGACATAGGGGTGTTACCTCCACAAGAGGGCCCCAAACTTGGGTACATCGCGTGTGTTTGCGTGCCTGTTACCCAATCCCGCGCGAACACCATCGTTGCCTTGCTTCACAATCTTCCCCATCTCTGATGGGTATGCCGTGCTATCCACCACGAGAGGCAGGGTGCCAGGAAGAGCTTCAGAACCCTCCCGACCTAGGGTTGGCGACGGCGGCGACCTCGGATGTTTTCTGAAAATATGATCGGTTATCGAGGGTTTCCGCGTCGAAGATAATTTATAGGCGAAAGGGCGACCCGAGGAGGCGACGGAGTCGCCCAGGTGGGACCCCGGCGTTGCCAAGGGTTGGGTCGTGCCTGGGTGGTGTCTGGGGGCTGTCCCCCCTACAGCTCACCTCCTGGCTCCGTCTTTGTTCCTTCGTGAAAATAATTCACGTAAATTTTCACATGATTCTGAGAAACTTCTCCGAAAAGCTTTTCTGAAACAAAAAGACAGCAAAAAACAGGATCTGGCACTGGGCATCTTGTTAATAGGTTAGTTCCATAAATCATGCCAAAATAATATAAAAATATTATAAAAACATGTGGCACTAATTTATAAACAAGCATGGAACATCAAAAATTATAGATACGTCTGGGACGTATCACCGCTGGACCGGAGCCGGGGGATCGTCGCTACACCGTACGTGTGTAGAACTACAGAGGTGTTGCCTACTGCAGCACTCATCACCGGTACGACTCCACAACCTTGAGGTCGGCGTCATACGACTCCATCGACAACATTCATCGAACGTTAAGCATTCGGTCTTCTAGAGGTACAAACACCGGAGCCCTCTATTACTTTATGTCTGCATAGTGATAGATCTTGGCTAGTTTATCGTTCGCATTGCTAGGACAAATTATGTTTTCTACACATGAACCCCTTTTAGTGGAATTACAGCCGATCTATGCGTAGATATAGAGTACGGTTAGAACACATAGAAATATGTGGGCACTCGATCATATAATTCTTACCCTCTCACATGCACTTGTTCATACTGTTGGATTGCTTGATGAAGCGGCCCAGACCGACCTTACACGAGACTGGTTCCGCACTTGACATATGGCTTGTACCATATATACGGCTGGTGGGTGTCTGTCTCTCTAGCAATGGTGGTATGGCATTTTCAACGGAGGGCCCCGAAAGTAGTGTAATAGAGACAGTTATTTTATCGGTGTTCTGGTTGCAGGTTCGTAAGTTAGAAGGCGGTTCTTTTTACGAAAGCCCCTCAGCCACGTAAAATATGCAAAAGATAAAGTAGAGGCATCTAACTTTATTTTATAGAGGCGCGTGATATGATATGGTAATTGTAAGTATTTAGCTAAATATTTATTTGCTCGCGTGGAGGCACAGTGACCCGGTGCGGCGTCAGAGCGCACGATGGAGATCATGGCGCGGGAGACCACATCATGTCACACATATTACATTAGATGTTAATAGATGTCGTGTGCTACCTATATTTTTTTGTATTAGATATAAGGTGGTAGCAATATAGGTGATCCCTCAAGCAAAATACCAATGTTGTGTTCTCCCTTAGTATGCACCACCAAGAAAGCTCGCCATTATAAGGCACGCCGTGCCGATCGGGTGTCAGACATATCTACATTCACATATGGTGGGTGTAGGCCATTTATGAACTGCAATATACTAAGGTTGAATTGGTGAGCCTAGCATGTACATACATGGCCTCGGAACACAGGAGACCGAAAGGTCGAGCATGAGTCACATGGATATGTGATTGACATGGAGATGTCTACCTTTGAAGCTATGCTATCGGTTGTGTCGGTCGGGGGTAGCATGGTGGAAGGGGATCATGTTATCACTAAAACGACGTTGAGGGATGTCTTCTTGAGTGGGAGTTCTTGTATATTTTATTAAGATAAAACTTGAACTCGTATTATGAACACAGTCTTATAAACCTTGCAAATACCATTTTCGATGTCTCTCCCCACCTCCAACCTAGTCCCGACAGTTGAGAAAGAAAAACTAAAAGCCGATGGATCAAACTTCCTTCCCTGGTTCCGATCACTGAAGACTGTCCTCATCTCCCTCAACATAGATTACGTGCTTGAGGCACGCCTAGGTGACAAACCTGCAGACACCGCTACTCAGGACGAGAAAAATGTTTTTCTGTCAAGGGCGGGTGACTACTCTCTAGTCAAAGTTGGAATGCTCTTTGACATGGAGGCTGAACTGCAGAAACGTTTTGTGACATGAGTGCTTATGAGATAATCGTTGTTCTCAAAACTGATTTTGCACCGCAAGCCCTAGTCGCAAGGTTCAATACCCTTAAATTGTTTATGACGACCAAGATGGAAGAGCATGACAGCATTGTCGAGCATGTAGTCAAGTTGTCTGACTACATTCAGCGCCTAATCGCTCAGGGATATGATATTCCTAACGAACAGGTGATTGATAGGGATCTGCACTCACTGTCCCCTAGCTACCATGATTTTGTCATGGATTTTCTCATGCAAGAGGTTCCCAAAACTTTGCATGAGTTAGTTGAAATGTTGAGGACCAGTATGATTGAAGTCAAGGAGGAGCACACGACGTTAAAAGTGAACAAAGCCGTCAAGTGGAAGCCTAAGAGGAATGGCAAGTCAACTGCCTCCACCTCTAAGGCGCCTAAGTCTGGCCCCAAGCCATGCCTCGAGTGCTTATACTTCAAAGGGGATGGCCACTGGAAGCGCAACTGCCCCAAGTACCTACCTGACAAGCGGGAAAGATCGCCGAGAAGGACAAAGGTATATGTGATATACATGTTATAGATGTTTATCTTACAAGTGCTCGGAGTGACACATGGGTATTTGATACCGGTCCAGTTGCTCATATTTGTAACTCTCAGGTGGAGTTGCGGGATAAGCGGCACTTGGAGAAGGACGAGGTGACGATGCACGTCGGCAATAGCAACAAGGTTAATGTCATGGCCGTCGACACTCTACCTCTGCATCTACCATCAGGATTAATATTTGTGTTGAATAAATGCTACTGTGTGCCCGCATTGAGTATGAACATTATATCAGGGTCTTGCCTTCTACAAGATAGTTATTCATTTAGTTCAGTACCAAACGGTTGTACTATTTCTATGAATAATATATTTTATAGTCATGCGTCAGTGCGTAATGGTTTATTCATTTTGAATCTTGATCGTAGTACTCACATCTATAACATCGAAGCCAAGAGATGTAGACTTAGTGATGATAATACCATGTATATGTGGCATTGCCGTCTCAGTCATATAGGCGTAAAACGCATGAAGAAACTCCGTTCTGATGGAGTTTTGGAGTCATTATATTTTGAATCTCTTGACACATGCGACCCATGCCTTTTAGGAAAAATGACAAAGACCCCGTTCTCCGGTTTTATGGAGCGGGCGTCGGATTTATTGGGAGTCATACATACTGATGTGTGCGGACCAATGAGTGTATCGACACGCAATGGTTATCTTTACTTGGTAACCTTCACCGATGACTTGAGTAGATATGGATATATTTACTTAATGAAACTTAAGTCTGAAAGTTTTGAAAAGTTCAAGGAGTTTCAGAGTGAAGTGGAGAATCAACTCAAGAAGAAAATTAAGCATCTTTGATCGGATCGAGGAGGTTAATATTTGAGTTTTGAGTTTGAGACACATCTCAAAGCATGTGGCATTGTACCACAACTTACGCCGGCTGGAACACCACAGCGTAATGGTGTCTCTGAGTGACATAATCGCACCTTGTTAGATAGCGTGCGGTCCATAATGCCCCTCACCGATCTACCCTTGTCATTTTGGGGTTATGCATTAGAAACAGCCAAATTTATATTAAATAGGGTACCATCCAAGTCCGTTGAGATGACAGCATATGAGATATGGCATGGCAAGAAGCCTAAGTTGTCGTTTTGAAGGTTTTGGGTTGTGAGGCTTATGTTAATAAACTACAGCCCGACAAACTCGAACCAAAGTCAGAAAAATGTATCTTTGTAGGATATCCGAAAGAAACTATCGGATACACATTCTACAACAGAACCGAGGGAAAAATGTTTGTCGCTATGAACGGTACCTTTCCGGAAAAAGAGTTTATTGCCAAAGGTGTTAGTGGAAGGAGGATAGAGCTTGATGAAATTCTTGATCCCGAACTCGAAATACCGAGTGGCGCAACGGAAAATGTTCCGGAGCCATCATCCATTTGTGGAGTGGGAGCAAATGATGATGATCACGTCGAGGAGCCTACTCTACCCTGCAGGTTGACACGACCATGTACCACTCAAGAATGGTACGGTGATTGTGTGACACCCCCCTCTGACACATATCGCCAGAGAGGTGGTCGCCCCGTGCGCCAGCCCAGGATATCTGGACGCACGTTACGACAATGCAACATAGCGAAAATATCATTACACAATCAGGCCCAAAGGGGCTACAAATGGTTTACAAGGCCATCAAGGCATGACGAAATATCAAGCCAAGCATGGCTCAGGACAGAGTTTAACTGGCAGCGGAAGACGGCTATGGCAACGGCTTGGAGCGGCTCCACTCCACAGGCATCTGGCTGGGCTACTGATCCTAGCACGCTCTTGCTCTAATCCTCGCAAAGGTGGAAGATGAATCCTCGCCAAAATCTGGCCACAATCACAAGGCCCGTGAGTACATTATTATGCACTCAGCAAGTATTTCCCCTCACTACAAACAATCCAACAATCATGCAGCAAGATATACATTTGAAATAAAATTCTACACATGGCAAGAGTCTACTCTAGGTACATGGCATAAAAGTAGCCTGGCATCACAAGCAAAACATGGCATGAGCAACAATGGGGTATTACCAGTGTAGAGTCCAAGCCAGGTGGGGTTGGATCGTGCACCGGCAATCATACAACGAGCTTACCTGTGACGAGTAGACGGGTGTACCAGTTGATAAATAACACAACCAATCATATCACCACAGCTAGGCTCACTGGCCTTTAGCCTCACGGGGCTAATCTCATATGTCACCACTACTAGGCCCACTGGCCTTATCATATTTCCTTATCTCAAGTAACGTTCCCTGCACCATCTTATTGTTTATTAAGTGAGGTCAGGTCGTTCATCAATTCTTTCAAACATATCTTAAGTTAAACCTCCGGACACGACAAAGACAATAGTGTGACCGACACTGAACTGGTGTTCCATATCCCAGGAACGAGGCTAGCTTGCTAGGTTGAGACTCTCGAGAGTTTGCAGTTACCACTCATCTAAATGCACCTTACTTAGCTAGGGCAAGATACACTTACATAACCGTTCACACTACCAGGACACTCCTTGAATAACTACCGACTTACCACTCGGGCTAAGTCTTATGACGAAGTGAATCCGGCACGTCCCCAACGAATGAGCAACGCCTAGCTCCGGAACCTTCGCAAGACTAGCCCCGACACCAACTATGCAGTAACCGACTAGACTTGCCAAGAGGGTAGCATCCAAGGAGGCTTGATAGGTTACATAGGTTAAGGCTCTCCCATTTGGGGCGACAGTGGTAGTGCGTTCAAGGGTTCAGATTAGTGGCACTATGAATAGACCTCATCATTGTTTGGAGGGGTGTTTCATTTAATCAAGTTTCAGCATTCACATGCCCAACCAACAAAGGATTAGTTCAACACAATAATCACAACCAACAAGGCATTAGCAACGCAAACAAGCACAAACAAACATATCTTAGAACATGCCTAACACTTGCATGAATAAATAACCACATCACAATAATAATACCCGGGTGACTGTGGCGGGCAACCCGGCCGGTGTCACACGGGGGTTAGTGTCACAGAATAACAAGAATACCCGGGTGACGGTGGCGGGAGACCCGGCCGGTGTCACTCAGGGGTTAGAGTCACAGAATAATAATAAGCATACCCGGGTGACTGTGGCGAGCAACCCGGCCGGTGTCACTCGGGGGTTAGTATAATAATATAGCATAGGCGGAGTCTGTTACGCATCCGTTCCTCCACGCGCAAGTCTTTGGCGGCGTGATCGTCCGACCGTTGACTAGGAAGTGGGGAGTTGGGCATATAGTCTCCAAAACTAAACCGAAAAGCAATCATAAGAATGAGAGAGCATCCATTCCACTAGAGGGTTCCCTCGACGTGGTGTCAGCAATCTCGGCAAAAAGAACCAAATGGAAAGTCAGCTCCCAAGCGTCGCAGTCCGGGTGGTCTACGCCAACCATATTTGACGGAGGGACAAGAAGCAAATAACTCTTTTGGCAAAGGCCCCCAACTCCGAGGATCACGGGCCGACATTCGTCCGCACCTAGCCTCGGCGTTGAAGAAGAAGCAAACAATCAACGCATGTTTTTGTTATTTAGTTGTCAAAGCCACGCAAGTGCGAGGCGCACAGATAATTCATACATCAATCTAATGCATACATGGATGATGAATAAAACATGGCAAGAGTAATATCATCAGTCTCATATTAAATAAGAACAACAAGCAGTCATGCATAAATAAACAGACAGGCAGATAATACTGGGCAAGACAATAAACAACTAGCAAACGATATTGCGGGACGGCTCATAGCAAGGGGTTAGCTTGCCTTCGACGATCGACGCCATTTGGCTTGGAGGTCACGGACGCCACGGTTTAGGGTATCGGTTTTGCCGGTACCGCGGAAAACCTAAACATGCATATACGGGTGCTGAGCATACAACATTTTACAAAAAATACAAAACCTATACCACTGGATAGATCTTTTAAAAATATGAATTTACAAATTTGAATCACCTCAAACGGAGCTACGGATCAAAAGTTACGGTCCGGCGACGAATAGCTATCCACTGCCCACTCGGAGGTTCAGTTCGGCAACGGATAACTATACGACGCGCGCGCGACGGGTAGCTGTATACCGCTGAAGGGCTGGCTGGTCGCGTGTTTCAGCAGGATACGCCTCCGCTTGAGGAAGGCGTAAAGCGTGAAATACGCCTTTAGCTGGCCTCGGTCTGAATCGATCGGGAGCTCCCAGCTTCAGTCGCGAACGGAAACTCGGGAGGAGGCCGGCCGCCGGCGGCAGGCAGGCCGGGGAGGATGCCGGCGACGGGGGCCGAGGACGGCTTGCCCGCTGTGCTTCACCATGGCCTCACCGCGCCCGCCGGGGAGGGCCAGGGGCGCCGGGAGACGGCGGAGACGGAGCAGCGGCGGCCGCGCGGGAAGCAGCAACGACGCCGGCCATGGCGGGGCATCGGGAGGAGACGACGGCGGCAACGGCGAGACAGAGGCGGCAGAGTCGCGGTCGGGGCGGAAGCTGGGGAACGACGCGGTGGTTGTGGGAGGACGTCGAGGTCGACGCGGGCGCCCACCGTGGCGCGGCACGGATGAGCACCCGCCGCAAGCTCCGGCCGCGGGACGCGTAGGTGGTAGGCGAGGCCGGCCGTGGACGGGTCCGGGGAGGCATGCTGCGGCCAGGGGAGGAGGAATCGGAGGAGGGGGTCGCCTCCCCGAGTTTGACCGACCTCACGGGTGCACGGCCATGGTGGTCTCGGGGCAAAACCTGCGTGCTCTCCCTCACTTGCGGGCACCGAAAGGAAGAGCAGGGGAAGGGGGAGGAGGTGGGGAGTGGCTAGGGTGCGCTCGGCTGCTTGGAGGGGGCTCTATATAGAGGGAGAGGAGGATTAGGTGGTGGCCGGTGTGGCCATTGGTGGTCGGCCACCGGTGCACCAACCTTGCTCCAAGGGTTAAAGAGGAGGGGATAAGGACGAGGGTGGTGACCTGGACGAACAGGGTGCCACAGGAGAACCACTGTGGTAGAGGGGTTAGGGTTAAGCAGGTTTTGGGTCACGCCCAGCGTGCGTTCGGGACGTCCAGGGCGCGACGCGAGCGGCATCGTCGCGTTCCCGGTGACTCGGGGCACGAAACTGAAAAAGGTTTGCACCACTGGGTTCTTAACGACGAGGAACTCAACAAAACAAGAATTACTCAGGGATCCCAAACTTTGTAACAAAAGATTTTTAGAAAACCTAACGCACACCAGGTGCTCGATGAAAAGAAACTGGACTTCCCCTACGCCAATGGAGCTGGGATTTTTACTGGTGATGTTGTGCTGGCATATGAGCAATGTGGTCAAGTTTCAGCCAAATTGGAGAGGGTCCCATGTGCAAACATTTTTGGGTTTCGAAAATGGCCGAAGGTGTTCGATGAAATGACCGAGGCTTTGCACATCTCAGAAAAATCCCCAAAATTCACAGTAGGTTATGATAGGTGTAGGTAGTAGGTATGTGGAATTTCAGATCAAATGGAGGCCTGGAGCTTGGTCAAATAAATCGGTGTCCAAAAATGCCCAAATGGCATGGGCATGCCAATTGTTTTTATTCAAATGATATTGACCTGATATTCTGGATATGTGGTTATATAAGGGAGTTGGTCAATCTTGCAAAGTGGCAATGCCAAATAAATTTTGTAGCTAGGGGTTGCTTTGGAAATCACAATTAGGCATAATTAGGGCATTACAAAGGAAGTACCTCAAATATTGCTCAAATGAGGTTGGGCCAATGGAGTGAAATGTTCAGGATGTCAAATAATGCACCTCACCAAAATGGCATAATTTTTGGATGAGTGTAAGGGGTCCAGATAATTTTTGGATTAGAAATGGCATAACGGAGAATATGGATAAACTTGGAAATATTGCATTGGAGTATGCAATATTTTTGCATGGATTGTCTTTGTATGAGGAGGGGAGTCTCTGGTATTTTTAGTGGAATTTCTCCGGCTATGAAAATAGGCTTCCCTTTGGTAGGTGGAGAGAAGGGTTTTAAAGGTTCGATAATTAGGGCTAGGGTTTTCGAGAGAAAACCTAAGCATAAAAATTATCACGGGTGTTGGAGTGGTTCGTGGATCACCGGGAAAATTTTGAGAGAGCAATTCAAAAGTCCAATCATCCTCAAAAGATTTGAAGAAACATTTAGGAAAAGGGAAAAAGTTTTTCAGGTGTCGGAAAACACCGCTAAAATTAGGGACGAATTTTCGGGGTGTTACAAACCTTCCCCCCTTAAAAGAATCTCGTCCCGAGATTCGGAGACTAATAGAGATTCCCGGGGTTATACAAGATATTTCTTGTATGGTTTAATCTACCCCTACATTTGAAATATTCAAAACTTTTCCTACAAAAATACTAGGGTTTAACACTCAGAGGGAACACCACTCAATCAGATCTCTATTAAAACATATATTTTTAAAGGTATGATATTTCTACCATACCCAATGCAATTAAAAGATGGCATGGCAGGGGCTCACGCAACTCAATCAACATAGGATCTACTAGCACATTTATTAAAATTAAATCTAAAGTTTTGCTCACCAAACACAAACCTGGCAAGATCAAACAAGTTCTACAACCAAACTATCAGCCAACAAATGAAGATTCACCTTGGACAAATAATTAACTCAAGTTTGGGAACACAACGGTTTACGGTTTTTATTTTAGAAAAGCTGTATATTCATTTTCATGCATACACAGGTTTTGAAAAATAACAGGGTTTCTTTTAAAAGGAAATACGTGTGCCACCGATAATCTGGTTCACAGACACTATGAGATAGGGTTATTTCAAAAATCATTTGCAGTGGTATGGCATAATCATTTCAACCATACCGGTTAACAAGAGAATAAGAACACCAAGTTTTATTACGGGCTGATTCTACATCAACCAGAAAGCATATACCCAACCTTACATTACAAGCCAACAAAAGAAAAGCAAACAACCTCACTGATTCTCACCTACCACATACACGCGCCACTCAGGCGAACTAAACATGGGTTCTACTCCGCGTGGCGGCCTCTGGTAGTCGGTGGAGCGCGGCCGAGACGAAGAGTGGTGTCCACATCTCCATCTCCCGCGGGGTGGGGGATTGCAGGCACGCCTTCGAGGATTATACCTCTTGCTTGGAGGTACTGCTGGGCTGGGGCTGGTGCTTGTGTCCCAGAGGCATCAAGACTGGATCCCGGCAAATCACCTGGGAACGGGAGTCCTGTACTCTGAGCTGGCCCAAGGTCGGGGTTAGGTAGGTTCCCTGCTCGACGCAGTTGCATGCGGGCACGACCAAGGTTGCGCCTTGTGGTGAAGAGTTCATCCCTCAGAGAATGGCAAAAATTTGTCATTGCGGCCCCATAAGTGACCAGGGTAATAACGGCAGGGTCGACCTCTTTTCTAACGGAACTTTGGACAGCCTCCGCACCAGACTGGGGTCTAGCTGGGAGAAGGTGGAAAGCTCGACTTTTCGCCATTGCTGGTTCAGAGTACCGCAGGCGGACGAGACCTTCCCAGGCTGCTACCTGGATGGCTTGAGGAAGAGTGGGCATGGTCCAACCTTGGATCAAGTAAGGCTGGCTTGTCCCCAACGGACACGAGCCGATATGCACGTCTGCTCGAAATTCACTTCCGGCAGGCGAGAGTGAGTTCTCGAACACCACATATCGAGGGCGAGCAGGCCTACCAAGGAGAACACAGACGGCCTTCCAAAGCATCAGTGGAAATCCGCCATGATCCTCGGCAGTGGTTTCCAGGACGGCCTTGGGGTTCGCCATCGGATTATTTGTCTCTAGGTGTAGGATGAGATAAGAACGCGGGATTCCTTTGCGGGATCCTGCTTCAAGAGGGCTGGGTTGCCCAGGATTGCAGGCGAGGGTGGGTTATAAAGCAACTAGGACCGGGTCTCAGGTTCACTGGGTAAGGTCGGCTTCTTCTCATGGAAGAAACCGGCTCGTCTTGTTGGGGAAGATTGGGACAGGTCCTACTGCACCATACTGTTGACCGACACGAGCCATGCCGGTTAGGCGGAGATGGGTTAAATCCATCGGGCTCACTGTCGGGCAAAAGTAGGGCGGCGTTTTCCATGCTAGGGTAGTCTACAGCCAGCCTGGTGCTCTGATACCATGCTCTGTGACACCCCCCTCTGACACATATCGCCAGAGAGGTGGTCGCCCCGTGCGCCAGCCCAGGATATCTGGACGCACGTTACGACAATGCAACATAGCGAAAATATCATTACACAATCAGGCCCAAAGGGGCTACAAATGGTTTACAAGGCCATCAAGGCATGACGAAATATCAAGCCAAGCATGGCTCAGGACAGAGTTTAACTGGCAGCGGAAGACGGCTATGGCAACGGCTTGGAGCGGCTCCACTCCACAGGCATCTGGCTGGGCTACTGATCCTAGCACGCTCTTGCTCTAATCCTCGCAAAGGTGGAAGATGAATCCTCGCCAAAATCTGGCCACAATCACAAGGCCCGTGAGTACATTATTATGCACTCAGCAAGTATTTCCCCTCACTACAAACAATCCAACAATCATGCAGCAAGATATACATTTGAAATAAAATTCTACACATGGCAAGAGTCTACTCTAGGTACATGGCATAAAAGTAGCCTGGCATCACAAGCAAAACATGGCATGAGCAACAATGGGGTATTACCAGTGTAGAGTCCAAGCCAGGTGGGGTTGGATCGTGCACCGGCAATCATACAACGAGCTTACCTGTGACGAGTAGACGGGTGTACCAGTTGATAAATAACACAACCAATCATATCACCACAGCTAGGCTCACTGGCCTTTAGCCTCACGGGGCTAATCTCATATGTCACCACTGCTAGGCCCACTGGCCTTATCATATTTCCTTATCTCAAGTAACGTTCCCTGCACCATCTTATTGTTTATTAAGTGAGGTCAGGTCGTTCATCAATTCTTTCAAACATATCTTAAGTTAAACCTCCGGACACGACAAAGACAATAGTGTGACCGACACTGAACTGGTGTTCCATATCCCAGGAACGAGGCTAGCTTGCTAGGTTGAGACTCTCGAGAGTTTGCAGTTACCACTCATCTAAATGCACCTTACTTAGCTAGGGCAAGATACACTTACATAACCGTTCACACTACCAGGACACTCCTTGAATAACTACCGACTTACCACTCGGGCTAAGTCTTATGACGAAGTGAATCCGGCACGTCCCCAACGAATGAGCAACGCCTAGCTCCGGAACCTTCGCAAGACTAGCCCCGACCACAACTATGCAGTAACCGACTAGACTTGCCAAGAGGGTAGCATCCAAGGAGGCTTGATAGGTTACATAGGTTAAGGCTCTCCCATTTGGGGCGACAGTGGTAGTGCGTTCAAGGGTTCAGATTAGTGGCACTATGAATAGACCTCATCGTTGTTTGGAGGGGTGTTTCATTTAATCAAGTTTCAGCATTCACATGCCCAACCAACAAAGGATTAGTTCAACACAATAATCACAACCAACAAGGCATTAGCAACGCAAACAAGCACAAACAAACATATCTTAGAACATGCCTAACACTTGCATGAATAAATAACCACATCACAATAATAATACCCGGGTGACTGTGGCGGGCAACCCGGCCGGTGTCACACGGGGGTTAGTGTCACAGAATAACAAGAATACCCGGGTGACGGTGGCGGGAGACCCGGCCGGTGTCACTCAGGGGTTAGAGTCACAGAATAATAATAAGCATACCCGGGTGACTGTGGCGAGCAACCCGGCCGGTGTCACTCGGGGGTTAGTATAATAATATAGCATAGGCGGAGTCTGTTACGCATCCGTTCCTCCACGCGCAAGTCTTTGGCGGCGTGATCGTCCGACCGTTGACTAGGAAGTGGGGAGTTGGGCATATAGTCTCCAAAACTAAACCGAAAAGCAATCATAAGAATGAGAGAGCATCCATTCCACTCGAGGGTTCCCTCGACGTGGTGTCAGCAATCTCGGCAAAAAGAACCAAATGGAAAGTCAGCTCCCAAGCGTCGCAGTCCGGGTGGTCTACGCCAACCATATTTGACGGAGGGACAAGAAGCAAATAACTCTTTTGGCAAAGGCCCCCAACTTCGAGGATCACGGGCCGACATTCGTCCGCACCTAGCCTCGGCGTTGAAGAAGAAGCAAACAATCAACGCATGTTTTTGTTATTTAGTTGTCAAAGCCACGCAAGTGCGAGGCGCACAGATAATTCATACATCAATCTAATGCATACATGGATGATGAATAAAACATGGCAAGAGTAATATCATCAGTCTCATATTAAATAAGAACAACAAGCAGTCATGCATAAATAAACAGACAGGCAGATAATACTGGGCAAGACAATAAACAACTAGCAAACGATATTGCGGGACGGCTCATAGCAAGGGGTTAGCTTGCCTTCGACGATCGACGCCATTTGGCTTGGAGGTCACGGACGCCACGGTTTAGGGTATCGGTTTTGCCGGTACCGCGGAAAACCTAAACATGCATATACGGGTGCTGAGCATACAACATTTTACAAAAAATACAAAACCTATACCACTGGATAGATCTTTTAAAAATATGAATTTACAAATTTGAATCACCTCAAACGGAGCTACGGATCAAAAGTTACGGTCCGGCGACGAATAGCTATCCACTGCCCACTCGGAGGGTCAGTTCGGCAACGGATAACTATACGACGCGCGCGCGACGGGTAGCTGTATGCCGCTGAAGGGCTGGCTGGTCGCGTGTTTCAGCAGGATACGCCTCCGCTTGAGGAAGGCGTAAAGCGTGAAATACGCCTTTAGCTGGCCTCGGTCTGAATCGATCGGGAGCTCCCAGCTTCAGTCGCGAACGGAAACTCGGGAGGAGGCCGGCCGCCGGCGGCAGGCAGGCCGGGGAGGACGCCGGCGACGGGGGCCGAGGACGGCTTGCCCGCTGTGCTTCACCATGGCCTCACCGCGCCCGCCGGGGAGGGCCAGGGGCGCCGGGAGACGGCGGAGACGGAGCAGCGGTGGCCGCGCGGGAAGCAGTAACGACGCCGGCCATGGCGGGGCATCGGGAGGCGACGACGGCGGCAACGGCGAGACAGAGGCGGCAGAGTCGCGGTTGGGGCGGAAGCTGGGGAACGATGCGGTGGTTGTGGGAGGACGTCGAGGTCGACACGGGCGCCCACCGTGGCGCGGCACGGATGAGCACCCGCCGCAAGCTCCAGCCGCGGGACGCGTAGGAGGTAGGCGAGGCCGGCCGTGGACGGGTCCGGGGAGGCATGCTGCGGCCAGGGGAGGAGGAATCGGAGGAGGGGGTCGCCTCCCCGAGTTTGACCGACCTCACGGGTGCACGGCCATGGTGGTCTCGGGGCAAAACCTGTGTGCTCTCCCTCACTTGCGGGCACCGAAAGGAAGAGCAGGGGAGGGGGGAGGAGGTGGGGAGTGGCTAGGGTGCGCTCGGCTGCTTGGAGGGGGCTCTATATAGAGGGAGAGGAGGATTAGGTGGTGGCCGGTGTGGCCATTGGTGGACGGCCACCGGTGCACCAACCTTGCTCCAAGGGTTAAAGAGGAGGGGATAAGGACGAGGGTGGTGACCTGGACGAACAGGGTGCCACAGGAGAACCACTGTGGTAGAGGGGTTAGGGTTAAGCAGGTTTTGGGTCACGCCCAGCGTGCGTTCGGGACGTCCAGGGCGCGACGCGAGCGGCATCGTCGCGTTCCCGGTGACTCGGGGCACGAAACTGAAAAAGGTTTGCACCACTGGGTTCTTAACGACGAGGAACTCAACAAAACAAGAATTACTCAGGGATCCCAAACTTTGTAACAAAAGATTTTTAGAAAACCTAACGCACACCAGGTGCTTGATGAAAAGAAACTGGACTTCCCCTACGCCAATGGAGCTGGGATTTTTACTGGTGATGTTGTGCTGGCATATGAGCAATGTGGTCAAGTTTCAGCCAAATTGGAGAGGGTCCCATGTGCAAACATTTTTGGGTTTCGAAAATGGCCGAAGGTGTTCGATGAAATGACCGAGGCTTTGCACATCTCAGAAAAATCCCCAAAATTCACAGTAGGTTATGATAGGTGTAGGTAGTAGGTATGTGGAATTTCAGATCAAATGGAGGCCTGGAGCTTGGTCAAATAAATCGGTGTCCAAAAATGCCCAAATGGCATGGGCATGCCAATTGTTTTTATTCAAATGATATTGACCTGATATTCTGGATATGTGGTTATATAAGGGAGTTGGTCAATCTTGCAAAGTGGCAATGCCAAATAAATTTTGTAGCTAGGGGTTGCTTTGGAAATCACAATTAGGCATAATTAGGGCATTACAAAGGAAGTACCCTCAAATATTGCTCAAATGAGGTTGGGCCAATGGAGTGAAATGTTCAGGATGTCAAATAATGCACCTCACCAAAATGGCATAATTTTTGGATGAGTGTAAGGGGTCCAGATAATTTTTGGATTAGAAATGGCATAACGGAGAATATGGATAAACTTGGAAATATTGCATTGGAGTATGCAATATTTTTGCATGGATTGTCTTTGTATGAGGAGGGGAGTCTCTGGTATTTTTAGTGGAATTTCTCCGGCTATGAAAATAGGCTTCCCTTTGGTAGGTGGAGAGAAGGGTTTTAAAGGTTCGATAATTAGGGCTAGGGTTTTCGAGAGAAAACCTAAGCATAAAAATTATCACGGGTGTTGGAGTGGTTCGTGGATCACCGGGAAAATTTTGAGAGAGCAATTCAAAAGTCCAATCATCCTCAAAAGATTTGAAGAAACATTTAGGAAAAGGGAAAAAGTTTTTCAGGTGTCGGAAAACACCGCTAAAATTAGGGACGAATTTTCGGGGTGTTACAGATTGCGTCATGCTGGTTGAACAAGACGAACATGTAACCTGCAGGGAAGCAATGGAAGGCCCTGAGTCTGAGAAATGGCTTGAAGCCATGAAATCCGACATAGGATCCGACAACCAGGTATGGACCTTGGTGGATATTCCCGAAGGCCGGAAGGCTGTCAAGAATAAATGGATCTTCAAGAAGAAGACTGACGCTGATGGGAATGTCACCGTGTACAAAGCTCGACTTGTCGCAAAGGGGTTTTGACAAATTCAAGGGGTTGACTACGATGAGACATTCTCACCTGTAGCGATGATTAAGTCTATTCAGATTTTACTAGCAGTTGTTGCATATTTCGATTACAAATTATGGCAAATGGATGTCAAAACCGTGTTCCTAAATGGAAATATTGGGGAAGAGTTGTACATGGTGCAACCAGAAGTTTTTGTCGATCCAGAAGGTGCTGGTAAAGTATGCAAGCTTCAACGATCCATCTATGGATTGAAGCAAGCATCTCGAAGCTGGAATCTTCGCATTGATGAGGTGATCAAACCTTTTGGATTTGTCCAAAATGTAGAAGAAACCTGCATTTATAAGAAACTGAGTGGGAGCTCAGTGGCGTTTCTACTACTATATGTAGATGACATATTAATTATGGGGAATGATGTAAATCTTATGAAGAGTGTATTTGAATAGCAAATTTTCAATGAAAGATTTGGGAGAAGCTGCATATGTATTAGGCATTAAAATCTATCGTGATACATCAAGGTGCCTATTAGCATTAAGTCAGGGGAATTACCTAGTTAAGATTTTGAAGAGGTTCAAAATGGATCAGGCCAAGAAGGGGTTCTTGCCGGTGTTAAAAGGTAAACCATTGAGTCTGACTCAATGCCCAGTATCGGCTAGTGATAAGGAAACGATGTCGAACATCCCCTATGCTTTGACCGTAGGGTCTATCATGTACACGATGCTAAGTACCCGACCTGATGTAGGTCTGGCTCTAAGTCTGACGAGCCGCTTCCAAAGTAATCCTGGTATGGACCACTGGACAGCTGTGAAGAACATCCTGAAGTATCTCAAGAGAACAAGAGATATGGTTTTAGTCGATGGAGGTTGTGAAGTAGAACTTGGCATAAGGGGTTACGTTGATGCAAGTTTTGACACAGATCCGGATGATTCTAAGTCTCAAACGGGATATGTGTTTCTGGTGAATGGTGGTGCTATGAGCTGGAGGAGTGGAAAGCAATCCACCTTAGCCCAATCTACAATGGAGTTCGAGTACATTGCTGTTGCAGAAGCTGCGAATGAAGCTGTCTGGCTCAGGAAGTTCATCATCGAACTTGGATTGCTTCCTGGCATGCAAGACCCTATCAACATCTACTGCGACAACACAGGGGCCAATGCGAATTCTAAGGAACCGAGGTCTCACTCCACAGCCAAGCATAGTATATCAAGGAAGGGGAGATTAAGATTTGCAAAATGCACACGGATCTGAATGTTACAGACCCGTTGACAAAGCCTCTTCCACGAGAGAAGCATGATCAACACCAAGGAGCTATAGGTGTTAGATTCTTACCAGATGTAAACTAGATTAATTGTATTCTAGTGCAAGTGGGAGACTGTTGAAGATATGCCCTAGAGGCAATTAATAAAGGAATTTTTATTATCATATCTGAAAGTGTTCATAATAAGTTTTATGTCATGCTATAACTGTATTAAGCGGAAACATTAATACACGTATGATATAAAACAACCAGGTCCCTAGTAGCCTCTACTTGACTAGTCCATTGGTCAATGGATGATCAAGGTTTCCTGATCATGGACATTTTTGTCAATTGAAAATGGAGTCGTGTCGTTGGGGAATGACATGATGGACGTCCACCCAAAGTAAGTTAGCGCAATAAGATCTTTCATGAATATCGGCATTTTAATAACTTAAAAGATACTTAGTAGTAACCAAGTCCTTAGACCGTGAGATCATATTTAATCACTGTTCCGAAGGGAGACTTTGACTGCATCAACCGTCACACCGTAACAGGGTGATCATAAAGGTGTGTATCAGGTTTTCTGAAGGAATACGTTGAGGCGTATGCATCAAGAGCGGGATTTGTCCATCCACGTGACGGACATATATCACTGGGCCCACTTGGTGATATTACATCAAGTCTTGCAAGCATGTGACCGAGTCACGGGAATGTAATATCATGGAGACGAGTAAATAAGTTTGTCGGGTAACGAGATGGGGATCTCGGACAAACTTGATATCGTGTGACAAAAGGATTGGTGAACAACGTTAAAGGTTCAAACGACAAAGAACTTCGTGGAACGCATAGGGGCCATCATGGGTTTCCAGATCCCGTTGTTGGTCATTGATCGGAGAGGGGTCTCGATCATGTCTGGAGTGATCCCGAACCGTAGGGTGGCATGCCTAAGGGTAGACGATGCTTAGGAATAGTTTTGGTACCGAAGAAATTAGAGATACCAACTCCGAAACTGTTCTAGGAATTTGCTGATGGAGATCGGAGGGGTTCCGAAGACTGTCGGAATTAAGAGAGAGGTATCCGATGGAGATCGGAGGGCAACAAAAGGAGTTTCGATGCAAGGTAAATTAAATAATATGTATTTAATATTAATTAGAGTAATTAATAATTAAATAATATTTATTTTAATTTAGTGTCATTTAATAGATTGCCCTTAGAGGCTTGGTACGACTCAGTTTTGCCACTAGTTCGAAATGGTGCCCAGTTTTGCCACTACTTCAGTCGCAGCTGCTATGGCGAGGCCAAACGGCCAGTCTGAAGCGGATTCCGTCTGTAGGCGTTAGTGAAGTGGGTCCGCATCTTACAGGTGAGACCGCGCCTTACAGGTGGGACCGCGCATCGGTGCCAAAAATAACGACCTGAACCCTACCCCCCGATCTGTCCGTGCACCACCCCTGCTCCCAAACGGCCACCACCTGCGCCGCCACCAACTCCGCCGCCACCACCTGCGTCGCCGCATCCGTCACGCGTATATAGCCAACTGCTCCACCGCAACGTGCTCCACCGTTACGTGCTCCACCGCCACCAGCTTGTCCCCCTCGTTCTGCCACTGCGCCCGCCACCTGCTCGACCCGCGGCGGGGGCTCCTTCCGTGCTCCCGGTGGGAGCGCTGGGGCTGGCGAGGCAAAGGAAGTAAGAGGGTTAACTCCAGGGCGAAATGGCGAGCGGCAGCGACCTCGGAGTAGCTGGCGAGGCAAACGTCAGGCCGGAGACCCGCCGCGTCCAAGACTGGGTTCCCAAGTGTTAAGTTTGAGCTCGCTTGTGCATTTGAACATTCGATTAGACATGAGACGCCATTGGTTTTAGTTGATTTTGCTATTGGTGTGCTGAATTCGGCTCTGCTTTTCGTGGGTTAGGAAGGAATTGCAGTTTGCTTTCTTGGTGAATATTAGAAGGGACCGGTACCTCGTGGATGCAAAGAATAGGAAGAAATTCGCGGGAGGTTTCGATTATCCTTTGCCAATGGATTGCATTTGGAGTTTTAGACAATTTGGGGACGTAATTTGCCGCCCATATCCTTGGGATTAGCATGATGAAGTGGAATTCAAATACTACGATGGGGGAAATAAATGGGTGAAAGTTACAAATGATGAAGAGCTCTCTACCATGTTTGCTAAGCATAAGGAGAGAGAGAAATTTCATGTGAGGCTGCAAAATGATGTGGTTGTGCCGGCAGTTGGACCATTCCGGGCAGCACCATGTCGTCGTGATCACAGCTCCAGCCTGAAAAGTTCAGGTAGTGCACAAGGACGTTCTGGCTCGACAAGCATGGGCAGTAGCAGAAGGGTCCCTATTGAAGTGGAGCCTGATGAATCCAATTGTGGGGATGAAGAAGAGAGGCTATATTCTGATGTTGTTCAGAATTTACGACGTCCATCTCAGGCTGAAAACCAAGATGAGGCTGACGCGGTGGGTGTAGACGAAGACAATGTAGCTGTGGGTGAGGACGAGGATGAAGACATTCCAGCTGTGGGTGAGGACGAGGATGAAGACATTCCAGCTGTTGAATGGGACCGTGAGAACCCTCAGATGGAAGAAGGTTCCATTTTTTCATCAATGAGTGAGTGTACAAATGCACTTGTGACGTACTGCATCAAGGCAGAACATACGTTCGAAGTTGTCAAGAGAGATAAAATTCGTTACAGAGTGCACTGTCCGGCTGAGAATTGTCCATGGAGGATGCACGCATCTGAAATGCGATATAGCACGAATATTCAGGTCAAAGTGAACCCATTTAGGCACACATGCCAGGAATCAACACTTAGGAAGGAAACAATCACTAGAGCCAAGTCAAGATGGGTGGCTGAAGAAGTAAAGAAGTGGGTGACCGAAGACAATCAAATAGGTACAAATCAATTGAAACATCAAAGAAAAGTTCAAGATAGATTTACCATACATGAGGGTGTTCAATGGTAAAAATCATGCTATGGATTCTATTTATGGTAACTGGCAGGAAAGTTTTGAATTGTTGTATGCATTCAAAGCTGAAGTGGAGAGGACCAGCCCAGGTAGTATTGTAGAAATTGACCACCACACGGTGGAGTACACATTGAAGGGAGTGAGAAGGACCAAGGAATGCTTTAGGAGGGTTTTTGTCAGCTTTGAGGCATGTCGCGGGGTTTTTTTGGTAGGCTACAGGCCGTATTTGGCTGTTGATGCTACTTTTCTGATAGGGAGGTTTAAAGGACAGTTAGTGGCAGCTTGTGTAGTTGATGCACACAGTTTCGTATTTCCAGTTTCATATGGTGTGGTGGAGACAGAGTCTGAGTAGACCTGGACTTGGTTTTTCAAGAATCTGCACCAGGCTATTGGACATCCCAATGGGTTGGTAATTCATACTGATGCCTGCAAGGGTTTAGAAGTGGCCGTGGACAATGTGTTCCCTGGAGTAGAGCATAGGGAATGCATGCGTCACCTTGCTGCAAATTTTGTGAAGAAATTCAAAGGAAAGTTGTATAGCGACAATTTATGGCCAGCATCTTTGACTTGCAGTGCTAAGAAGCACAACTATCACATGAGGCAGTTATACAAGAATGACAAAGTGCAGGAATACTTGGAAACACACCACTCCAAGTTATGGGCCAGAAGCCAATTCAGTGAACTGAGCAAAGTTGAATATGTGCACAACAATCTTGCAGAGTCTTTCAACTGAACGATCCGAAAACTAAAGGGTCTTTATATGGTGGATTTGCTTGACAAGATAAGAATCGAATACATGCAGAAGTTTCATTTTCGTGCAGGAATAGCCAAGGAAAAATTCATGGGCCACATTGTGATCCCTGCCGTGTTGAATGAATTGAAGCAAAAATCTCAAGGCTTGGACATGGAAATGAAACTTTGCTCGGCTACCAAAGCAGAGGTATCATTTTTGGATAAAGAGAAGAGGGAATGGAAATATCCAGTGGATTTAGAACCTAGAACTTGCTATTGTAGGCAATGGCAGATAACTGGGTTGCCATGCATTCATGCATTGTTTTTCATCACCACTCTGTCAGGTCCAGCAGGGAACATACAGCAATATGTGCATGAGTACTACTCTGTTGCAAGGTTCAAAACACATATGCACTTGCTTTACCTGCTTTGGAGGGAAAACATCAATGGGATGTAGTGGACCCTAGATTCAATCTTTGTGCTCCAGTTCTGAAGAGAGCAGCAGGTAGACCGAGGAAGAGTCGATACAGAACTCGCAGCGAAGGAGCTGCACTTGGAGCAAGGAAGCACAAGTGCACAAGGTGTGGTGGGTCTGGTCATTTCGGTAGGTATTGTGATAACGTAGTAGATCCAGCATTCGGAGAGTCTTTCGTTGAAAATGATGATGATCAGCAGCTGGTTGGAATAGAATCTGAAAAGGACCCATCTAAAAATGATGATCCAAATGATGATGACCATGTGGCTCCAAATGATTTTGATCATGAGGCTCCAAATGATGATCCAAATGATGATGACCATGTGGCTCCAAATGATTTTGATCATGCGGCTCCAAATGATGCTCCAAATGATGATGACCATGTGGCTCCAAATGATGCTCCAAATGATTTTGATCATGAGGCTCCAAATGATGCTCCAACTGATTTTGATCATGAAGCTCCAAATGATGCTCTAGATGGTTCACAACATTCTGTGGTTGTGAGTTCTGCTAGGTATGTCAATCTTGCCAATACTAGTACATTTATCACTTGACATTATCTCACTGCCCTTTATGTTTTGTACAGCTCTGTGGTAGTTTCGAAGAAGACTGCCAAAAGGAGAAGAGAAGAAGCAATGAGCACAAGGGCCACAAGGAGCAAAATGGTGGCAAGGATCACAATGGTGGCAAGAAGCACAAGGAGCACAGTGGTGGCAAGTAGCACATGGATAAAAAAGAAGCCCCGACGCGCTTTGTAGATTGAGTTGGAACCAAGTAGAATTTATGAAACCTTATGAATGATGTTGTATTATGTTGAGTGATGTTGGACCTATGCTACTACTATGTTTTAATGGTGTTTGGATGATGATGATACATGTTTTGAGCAAGTCGTGTCAAAATGAGGGCCAAATGGGTGAGTGATTGAAATATGTGAACCAAACATCAAATTTGATCCAAACTTAAAAATTGACATGCTATTCGGATGTTGCAATGCTTTCCAAACTATGGTGAACTTGCTTGTTCTAACTTGGTCATCAATCCGAGCCCTTTTGCGAAGTAAACTCACATTCATGAAAAATGTTCTAAAAAAGAGCTCCAAAGGTAGGTGTGGCGCCCTCGCTTAGAAAAGCAAGGCCACATTGTGAAATATGCTATTCCCTGGATCGAGTATGGATAGCAACTCACAAAAGATGTAATATCATGCATCAATGTCAAATATTATTACAACGAGATTCGAATGATCCAGGAGTAAAATAATTCCTTACAACTTTGCATAGCCGAAGCTAGCTTTAAAAGAGTAAAAAGTTCAACAATTTATTCAGAGTTCAACACGCAGCAATAAAATAGCACAGAGCTCCATCATCTCCATGAGCCACTGGCGATCATGTTGGTTGTAAGCTCGAAGACACGTCTCACTCATCGTCGTAGTAGCCTGCAACATTTAACGTTGCAGCCCAGGGAATTTGGGTCAATACCTTGTAACAGGCCGGCAAGTGAATACTATGGTGGATTATAAAATGGCAAGACTAATACTACATGCTTATCTGGCTGGTGGGGTTGAAGGCTATTGCATAAAGCCAATTTTGTCCTACTTTTCACAAACATTTTATTCTCAACTTTACAATATGAGACACACCCATGGAACGCATCCAAGGTCTCATATACCCGTGTTCACCCATCACATTTTATTCTGAAATTGGAATGAAGAGATCCTCCGACAACTTCCTTGCTTAGCTACTCAACATTGTCCGTAACCGAGGACACGGCTATGATCGTAGTTTTATTACTCTCGAGAGTTTGTGGCACTTTCCCCACTAGACTCGATCAACCCATTCTATCCTTAACCCACATTTAGTGAAAAGGAAAGGAGAAGACCAAGACGAGACCTTTCTGAAGCACTTTCCCAACCACTACTGGCTTGACCCGTTCCAACCTACAACCCCTACATCTGCTTGTCAAACCGGGCTGGTTCCATGCTACTTACTTAGTCAAGACAGAGCCCATATGACTAGTGGCTGCACTGGAAGCAACTAAACATGGAGTGACATCGAATCTCAAAACCCTGGGTGGCCATCCACAAGTGCACATACTCAGGTTAGACCACAAGAAAATGGCCCTGAGTAGCCACTCAACTTCGCACACCTCAACAAACCAAATCCACCCAGGTGATTCATTAATTTAGTAGAGTTTTCACTTAACTTACTACATCAAAAACTTCACAATTGCAGCAAGCATTTCTACTAAATTAATGTAGGTACCTAGTCAACAAGAAAGATATAACAGGCTTGCATAGCATAATTAAAACAATAATAGACCTATCATGCATACTACTAAAATAATCTATAATGCAATAAAGAAAATAATAGGTCCTTCATGAGTTTGTGTATACACTTGCCTTGATCGTTGTTCGGGTTGTCGCAGCACTCACAGTACGTCTGGCACTCCTCACAATCTAATCAACAAGCAAACAAACACCAATTCAATACAACAAGCAATATAATGGCAATACAAAAATAATATGAATGCATGAAATGCAAGCTAACACTCCACAATTTAAGGAAATAAGATTATATTAAAGTTTCTGTTGTCTAACATATGCATGATGCTCATGATCACAATTTTTATAGTGTTTAATAATTTAGAAAGCAATTTATAGGCTAGAATACCTTATTTTAGGATTCTGTGAAAATCATTTAAATGCATGATGCAAAGGTGCAATTTGAACACACCACTGGATAGAAAACATTTTTCCAAGCATTTTGATATAAAGTTTGCAATTTTTGGACAAGTGGATCAAAAGATATGGATTTTACAAGATTGCACTAAAATCTGGGATTTTATTCATTTTCTGGGAATTACAAATCAGCCGCTGACTGGGCTTGCTGACTGGGCGCTGACTCAGCAGTCAAGTGGCGCAACTCGACTGGTCCGTACCGATTCGGTAAAAGAAAAGAAAAAGAACCGTTGGATCGAGATCCAACGGTCCCCGTTAGATCCATCCGTGCCCGGTGGTGCTAGGTCACCGGAGCACGGTGGCGACGGCGGCGACGCGGCCGGCGTGGGCGTTCCCGGCGATTGGGGGCTCCCGGGGATGAACGCGTCCTACCTAGATGACCGTATCGGCGAGGCGAGGTCGGTGGCGCGGCGGTGGGCTTCGGCTCCTCTTCTTCTTCCCGGAATCGGTCGCCGGAGTTGCGGCCAGCGGCGGTCCGAGGCGGCGGTGGACGTATCCGACGACCTGGCGAGCAAACAACCGCCAAACGGTGTCAAAACGGAAGAGCAAGGAGAGGGGAGGGAGATAGGGGGCAGGGGAGCGCGGGGAGTCGCCGGAGTGGCCGCGGCGGGCGAGCTTACCGGCGGCGGGCGGCGGCGATGCGAGCCCCGATTCGAGCAGCCTGGCGGCGGGCCTGCTAGGGTATCGGGGTGAGGCGAGAGGGGAAGGGGAGAGGCTTAAAAGGGCGGGGTCGCGGCGTTGATTGGAAGCTCAAAACGCCCGCAATCAAGGCGGCGGACGGCGGCAGTTTCCGGTGGGCGTGGGCGCGATTTGGGGAAGAACACGGCTGACGTGCGGGGCCCGGCGGTCAGAGGGAGAGAGAGGGGGAGGCGCGGGGCGAGCTGGGCTGGCTGGCGCGGACGGTAACGGGCCGCGGTTTGGGCCGGTTCGGCTGGCTCGGCCGGGACGGCCGGTTCCCCTTTTTTTTTTGTTCTTTTCTTTTCTTTTTACTGTTTTTTTTTTCCAAAAGCTTTCAAATTAGAGTCAAAACAGTTCAGAAAAATTTGAATAAATACTTTTTGAAAAGCTTGTTCTATATAGAACACATTGGCACATAGTTTTCAATTAAATAAAGAGAAAATAATTGGTTTAGTGACAAGGGTTGCTTAGCACCCTATTATGTCAAAACAAAATATTTAAACCAAAAAATATTTTTAAAGGTTCAAAGCATAGATTTTTATATGCAATAAAACATGAGGCTTATGAATGAATGCATGCTTATGCATTTTTGGAAAATTGGGATGTTACAGTAGGGTAAATGGCCTCATTTCTAAGCAAGGTTTTTTTCGACCTTGTCTAAATCAGCCAAATAACTTACCTACACATCTATTCCATATATATAGACTATATGAGGTGGTTTTTGATACGTCTCAAACATATCTATAATTTTTGAGTGATCCATGCTAGTTTTGTGATATTGTCACATGTTTTTACTGTCATTTATATCATTTTTATGCGTTTTGTCGGACTAACCTATTGACAAGATGCCCAGTGCCAGTTCCCTGTTTTTGCTGTTTTTGTATTTCAGAAAATTAACTTCTGAAAATATTCTCGGAATTGGACGAAATGCACCAGAAGACCAAAGGGGATCCTGAGGGGCCACCCATAGGGCGCAGGCGGCCTCCTGCCGCGGCCCCCCTGGGACCCGCGGGTGGGGCACGCCCCTGCTCCTGGGGCATCCCCTCGGCCCCCTCCGACGCCTATAAAATCTCTAAAAACCTAAAAATGTCAAGGCTGCGATTATTTTCCAGAAACTCGACCCCGATGCGCCGTCACCGAAAACCCTAGTTCGGGGTCCAATCTAAAGCTGATCCTGGCACTCTGCCGGAGGGCAGATCGATCCCGGAGGGCTCTTCATCGACATGCCTTCCTCCGGGATGATTTGTGAGTAGTCTCACCTTGGACCACGGGTCCATGGTAGTAGCTAGATGGTAGTCTCTCTCTCTCTCTTGTGCTTCATGTCTTATGATCTTGTGAGCTTCCTAACATGATCAAGATCGATTATTGTAATGGTATGTGATGTGTTTGCTGGGATCCGCTGGATTATGAAGTTATGTTCAGATTGTGCATGATTCTTATATGAGTAATTTATGTTCTTGCATGCTCTCCGATGTGCGTAGTTACTTTGGCCAAGTGATTGTGTGTATCTCCAAGAGAGGGTAATTATGCTAGATAGTGGGTTTATGCCCCCTTTTGTTCCTGGGCACGAGTGACAGAAACGTCTAAGGGCGAGGGTGTGCTGTTGGTACTAAGGGTAAAACAGCGGTGTTAATGTCTATTTTGATATTAGTATTGCTTACTTCATGCACTTTACTTAATTCAATTGTCTGTTGCTTGCAACTTAATACTGTTGGGTGACAGGCTGGATAGCGATCCCACTGTGGACTATTTAGACAATGACGCAGTTGGACTTAACGGTCTTTGTTCCTTGTCGTGATGCCTCCATAAATATTATCATGTCCTTTTTGTCATAGCTAAATTGGGTTTGTGTCATGATCTTGTCAATTGCCTAGCTGTAATTCGTTCACCCATCACATGCATATCTATTATATACTTAAAACAATAGAAAATAAAGCCACCACGTTCGTCCACATATGCTCAAATTATATGATCCGTCTGATCATGATGGTTAAGAAATTTAATGGTCAAGATTTAAGGATTTTACGTAACACGTACGCGCACCTATTGCTTTGGACATATCAAATATGTCACATATAGTCACGTACACGCAGGCCTATTTGTGGGACGAAAAGTATGATTTGGTTTCACGTTGAGATCTGGAGTGGCTTCTACCGTGGGATATGCTAAAAGAAAGAGAAAGTACGAGTCCAACTCAAAGTACCAGACGTAGACGAAATCTCAAGTGGGCTCCCAGAGAAAGAACTCGTACTAAATATACCATGGAAGAGTCCCGGAAAACAAAGCCAGCCACAAATTTGTTCTGATCCACGACTCCATTGTTGTAGCGCAAGAAGATCAAGAGCCGGAAACTGTGACGAACAATAACGGCGGCCGCAATCAGGAGGCGAAGGATCGTCCAGTGAGATCCCAGACGGCCAAGAGTAGTGTAGTTAAGATAACAGAAGATGGCATCATGCGGCCAGTCGATGCCTGACACGAAGCGTGCAGCTTGCATGTTCATCGCCAAAGGGCTGTATGCAAGCCTCAAAGACGAAGGAGAGGGCTAAGAGCTAGCTGCAAACAGGCTCCTTGAGACGGTGTCATCTTTCGGCCCGCCGGCCGGCTTGAAAGGGGACGTACTCCAACGATGACAAAAAATTTTACAGGACCATCCACCTGATTTGATAGGCTTGGAGCAGATTCATCGACCTGCCCGATTGCTACAGAGCAGGACTAGACCATCAACGGTGTCTGAACGAATGATAGATTGAAGGTAGATTCTCCATCCCCATAAAAGCCGAGGTAACAGCCCAGAAAAGGGTATAGTATAAATTTTGACAATTAATATGCTGCAAATATATGCACTGTATAACTAAATTATTGTGCAACGAAAAAATGTTTAAACATAATTATCAAAGTTATTGTAGCAGCGAACTGAAGTGAATAATGTTAGGCGCATTAAGAAATAACATGCATAGAAATGGTACGATTAAAACTAGGATCCAAACATATATATACATATATTGTGCAACGAAAAAACTTGTAAATATAGTTATCAAAGTTATTGTAGCAGTGAACTGAAGTGAATAATGTTAGGTGCATTAAGAAATAACTTGCATAGAATTGGTACACACAAATGATTGCACGGTGCATTTTGTTTACCATATTTTAATGTGATTATGACTCTTACAATGTAGTCCTCAGATCACTTGCAGAGTGATCCAAAGACACGAGGATTTTTCCAAGCCCAGGTAAAACATAATTAGATGTTATATTACCTGATATATCATTGCATAGAATTACAGACCCTAGGCGTTGTGCGGCCAACAAGACTGGGACTGCCTAGTCTAGAGGGATGCTAGGGCTATGTATATATGACAAACACAATATGTGGTACAATTGAATGATAAATTAGAGAAGTACTTACGAAATCGTATCAGTTGAATAATAATTTGGTGGAAATCAATGTAAGTTATGTTTGCATGTACTTAATCTAGCCGCGCAAATGCGCGGGTCACTCAGCTAGTTTTATCTACTTGAGAGACTCCACTTGTGAACCCATGGCCCCCGGTCCATCTTTTTACATTGTTTTCAACCTCATTTACTTGCTTTTAATCATCATTACTCCTCTGGTCACTTTTCATATTTTATCTATTTCATCATACAAATAACTGCTTTGCGTTCTGCGAGACCGGAGAGATTGACAACCTCTCCGCCGTTGGGGGCAAACTATTTTGGTTGAGTGTGTGCAGGTCCACGTCTGTTGAAGTTTAAGCACCAGAGATCTTCAACATTCACCTCGTTGTTGATTTCAAAGTCCTACTGGTTCGATAAACCTCGATTCTTTAATTGAGGGAAAACTGCTACTAGCTACAATTCCGCCTTCGCTTGGGGCACCACCCAACTTATCAATATCCACCATCAAGCAGTTTTCTGGCGCCGTTGCCAGGGACTTTGGAGCTACAGCAAGGGGAGTCTCATACTCTCAATCTCTTTACTTTGTTTTTGTCTTGCTTGCTTTATATCTCTTTTAGTTTATTTTCCTGTTTCAAAATTTTAAAACCCAAAAAAAATTAGTGTAGTCTTTATTTTTGTTTTGTTAGTGTGCTTAGTTATTTACTTGTTCTCAATGGTTAACTTCTTTGAAACTAGATCTTATTGGCAAGGCGGATTCACAGAAGATCAACAAGAATATTATAAGGAATACCGCTTGTCTAGAAAGGGATACACTTATGGAAAATAATAAATCAACTGAACAATTATGCTAGAGACTTGTGCTTTAAATATGACATATCTTATTGTTGTGATGAATCTTCATGCTGCTTGAATTTTGAACACCTTCCTTTCCAATTGGCTTGTAATGATAATGAATCCTTAGCATCCTATGCTAAGCGAAACTTTGATTTTTATGATGTGGAACCTATTGAAGAATTTATTGCACGGAAGGGTGCTTATGAAATTTCTTCTTTGATTGAAAATGATGATGATGCTCCTTGTAAATCTGAAAGTTTTCCTATACTTAATTATTGAATGGATAATTACAAAGATGAAAATTGCTATATTACTGAATATCTTAAGGGTTTATCTCCCCCAGAAGAAGAGACTAATGCCGTGCAGGAGCCTATGGAAGAAGAAATTGTTGAAACTGGAAGCTCATTGGATGAAAACGAGGAGTGTGACGAACAAGAGGAGGAAGAATGGAGTAGCTACCCATCTTTACCTTCTAATGAGAGTAACTCTCTAACTCATACATTATTTGATTGTCCTCCTTCCTTACAAAAGGAGAATGAATGTTATGATCCCATTGATTCATTTGAAACATCCCTTTTTGATAAAAATGATCTTGTTATATATCATAATCCATGCTTTATTGATAAATCTTATGATAATCCTTTATTTGCTACAATCAATGAGATGCATGAGTTGTGTTTAGAAATTTCTTATGATAAAGCTCTTGATGATGGTCCTAGATTACTTGATGATAAAAATTATAATGCTATTGAAAGTGGGTTTAATCCCACTATGTTTGAGATGGACCGAAATTATGTGCTTGTAGATCATGAAAAGCCTGTTTTAAGTGATAATTATATTGTTGAGTTTGTTCATGATGCTACGGAAAATTATTATGAGAGAGGAAAATATGATTGTCGGAGTTCTCATGTTACTAAAACGTCTCTCTTTATGCTAAAAGTTGTGAAGTTGCTCTTATTTTACCTTCCTATGCTCAGTACTTTGTGCTTAATTGATTTATTTGCTTACAAGATGCCTATGCATAGGAAGTGGGTTACACTTAAAAGTGTTCTATACTTTCTTGATGATGCTCTCCCTTGCATTTCAATACTTATTCTTATCTGAGCATCATTGAAATTACTGGGCCTAACTAAAAGGCGTTAAAGAAAAGCGCTTGTTGGGAGGCAACCCATCTTTTATTTTCAGTTTGATTTTTGATTTTATTGAGTCATGAAGTTATTACCTCTGTAGAAACTTCATTGTATCTTTTTATTTTGGTTTTAGTGCCAAGTTTATCCTCTAATGCATTGAAAGTGCAAGATATTGTGTTGCTGTCCAAAAACAGATTCTGTGCACCAGTTGCACGAAAATCCTAAAATTGCCAAAATTTATCTTTTTCTGATAATTTTTTACAGCAAGCCTGATGCTTTTATCTATCTTTTTTTAGTTTTAAGTTTTTTGATTTGAGCTGCAGAAGTGCCTCCAAAAATTCAATCTTTACAGACTGTTCAGATTTTGACAGATTCTGCTTTTATTTTGCATTTGTCTCTTTACCATCGTCATATGTGATACTCTAGGGGTAGAGTGCCACATTGAGGCTTAGTAAACAGTAGCTAATGTTTAATGAAGTTGTTTTGCAATTTGTCATGAGTTGAACACATGTGCATTTTAATTTATGAGCACTAACCCTCTAATCAAATTATGAGAAGTTTTGTGTGAAGAGAGTTTTTAAGTTCCAAAGGAGAGGAATATGAAGAAATCGAGAATGTATCAAAGCTCAAGCTTGGGGATGCCCCCATGGTACCCCCTCTGAATATCAAGAACTATCAAGAGTCAAAGCTTGGGGATGCCCAAGGCATCCCCTCATCTTCATCGACTATCATAAGGTCGTCTTCGTTGAACTTCGTTTTTATCACTTTACATATTATGTGCTATGCTTGGAGCGTCTTTTTACTTTCAGTTTTGTTTGTTTGTTTGCTAGTCATATCTTTGTTGGATCCTAGCTTTATTCGTGTGGGAGAGAGACACGCTCCGCTTTTTCATTTGAATACTCCTTTGCTTCGCTTATATCTTTTTGAGTATTCTTAGCTACTGTCTTTTTTCTAGTAAGCTCTCGCTTTTAGCTTTTATCTTTTATAGAGCTGCTAGTTGTTAAGTTAAACTCTCTTGTTCTTCACTTATATTTGTTGGAGAGTTGTTTTGGTTGCTTGGTTAATGTGTTAGATCGGAAAAATGCTATGCATGTGGCAGTAGTATGAAATAGAAAAAACCTGCATAGTCTTGTAGATCACTATGTGGATAATTTGATACCCTTCAATTGTTTTGAGGCACTAAAATAACTAATGGTTAAAATGTGTTGGTTAATGGTGTTAGAGCTGATTAGTGGAGAGGTGTTATTAAAGTGTGGAGCCGTACTTTTCTGAACTAAACAACCTAAGTCAACAATGCTAATGTTCCATGAATTCTACTAAGTTGAAAATAAGTTCCTAGTGGGTAGTTACTGCAACGGTCGGGGAAGCCAACGGGGCACTTGTGTCGCCGCCACGATCCCTCTCGGGGTGTCTCCAACCATTTGTGGAACATTGAAATTGCTAGTTATTTGCAATATACGAAATCCATTGTTGAGTTTTGGTTTTTGGCACTTCCACTTCTATATTTTGCTAGCCTCTTCGGTGCTGCGCAATGCCGTCTCTCACATTGAGATTGGTGCATACTTCGCGAGCACATCCAACTCCGTGGGAGAACTTCATCATGTTCTCCTACACATAAGCCAACTATCTTCCTCAAAACAGCCACCATACCTACCTATCACGGCATTTACATAGTTGTTCTGAGATACATTGTCATGCAACATCCATCATTACATTACATGACTTGATGCAGTTCTTCATTATCATATAGTTTGCTTGATCATTGATGACTCCCAAGTGCAGGAGATCAATTGTAGTACCTTTCAATTAGAAAAGGTTGTCGAACCCACGAGGAGCTGAAGGTATTGGTTAGAAAGAATTATAAATAAAGCAATTAAAGATGCAAATGTTTTTGGGATTTTCAGTTGTATAATTGCAAAGATAATAAAAATGTCGAAAGTAAATAGTAACAGTTGAAAGCCCAATCCTCTATGTGGCAAGAGGACAAGCTCAAATGGTGTGTAACTTATATGTGGAAAGCGTTCCCGAGGGCGGCATGGATATCAGTAAGCGTAGAGATTTATTAAACAACACGTTGCATATCTTGTCAAGCTTTAATCTTCTTGGGGCGGAGCCATAACTAGTCATAGCTAAATAAATAATCTACAACCCCTTATGATGGATCATGTAGCCAATTAAATGACTGCACAAGAATTATTAAGACACAAAGTCCCACCATAGCATTACACTCTAAGGTCCCCGACACTACTACCCACATAATATAACTGCATGACTCCGTCTTAGGCTTACTTGTCCTCCCAAGTCTTCCTCAATTCATTACACTACGTTGTTCTCCTATGAGCCCTTATAGGTGAAGTGTTGTGCAGTCGACGTTCGCACAACACCATCATAGAATCACATAGAAGATAAACTCTTGACAAAATACCAATACATGTCATATATAAATCATTGGCAATTCATCCTATGCCCTCAGGAACATATGGGAACTACTCACAACGTGCAAACATGATCATAATCAGTGGCATAAAGGGTACAACACAATCTGAAATAAATACTTCACCACCAAATAATGACAAGTACCCAATCACAAACATGAATAGGAGCACAAGACAATGATTTAGGGTATAGCAACTCTCAAACTATGAGGGGAACGGAGTGGATCACGGAGATGGTGATGGTGTTGATGCAGAGGCCTCCTCCAATGCCAAGGAGGAGAGGTGATGATGATGGCGGTGATTTCCCCCCTCTCCGGAGCTCCGGAGCAGCAGGATCTGACCCCCTTCGGAGAGAATCAGGAGTTCCGCCGTCGCCACGGCCTCAGATAATTCGGGGAAAATTAGGGCATCCCTTTTCGGGGAAGACGAAGGTGTTGGTAAAAAGCCCCTCGCGAGGAGGTACCCGAGGCACCGTTTGATGGGTCCCACGCGGCCAGGTACATGGGCCGCGTGGGCCCACCTAACTTGGGCCTCGTGACCCTCCTATCTTCGGTCTTCTTCCCACTGCCCTTCTCCTGATGAAAAACTGGCATGGTATTTTTCCTTTGATTATTTGGGTTCGCGAAACTCCTGAAACAATAAAGACAAAAAGAAGGGGGTATTCTGCCTCCCAGATATTAAATACCAAAAATAGGGACTTTGTATGAAAGTCCCATAAATCATCTAAAACATGCAAAACAATGATATAAGAGTGCAAATAACATTCCCATATGATAATATAAACTATAAAAATGATGATATAAAATGCACGTATCAATCATTGAGTTAGTGTGCAGCGTGCCTTGCCACATGTTCGACATTTTTATTTTTTTCCACACTACGCTCGATCATGCATATCTTCTTTTATACATCATGTATTAGTCTTATGAGTTATGAGTACCGAAAGTGTGACGATCATCTTGTGACAATAGAGTGTTGCCCCTACCTGTGAGCATATTGAAAAGAGTCCAAAGTGGCCACATAAAAGAGTCCAAAAGAGACCAATGAGAGAAAATTTAAAAGAGCCACGGAGGCCACAATTAAAAATAAGAAGAGAAATATAAAAGAGAGACGGGGCAGCACTACTATCCCTTATTCCACACTTGTGCTAGTTAGCACCTACACTTCATTATAGAGAGTTTTCATGTTTCATTTGTATAACTATGTGGGGAATTAAAGTTATAGAACTTGTCTTGTATATTCCAAGGATGAGCCTCCTCAAGTGAGCTATAGGTCTTCATGACCAAGCAAGTTGGATGCACCCCCACTAGTTCCATTGGAGAGCTTTCATACACTTATAGCTCTATGTGCATCCGTTGCATGGCAATCACTACTCCTCATACAGTGTAAACTACGGGACTTCCTTCTGTCTTGTGGTTGCTTTCTCCACTGTTTGAGCCTTTCTTTTTGACATTCCAAACCTCCATCATTATTCTCTATGCCATAACATCATGGTGCCAAAGCCACTTCTTACTTGCACTAGTTGACTAGATTTCGAAACAGTTGATTTGTGAAGTAGATGGATTAGGACACCTGACTTGAGCTTCGCTATTTCCATGAATGACTAATTAGATGCTTTGAAGAATGATTGATACTTCACATTGGAGACATAATTCGCAATTCTTCTTTCTAAACCTTATGTATGGTTCCATGTCTCCAACGCACTTATTCATGAAAAGTTTCTAGCATTTGTTAGCTAGTGTTTGTTAATCATTGTTTGCTTAATATCAACTATAGACAATTGTTTTGGATCACCTTATTCACTTCATGTGCTTTGCATTACTATCTTGATCAAGATTGTGTTGGTTGCATGTCTCATAAAAAATTATTTGTTATCACTTACCTACTCGAGGACGAGTACGAGTTAAGCTTGGGGATGCTGATACGTCTCAAACGTATCTATAATTTTTGAGTGATCCATGCTAGTTTTGTGATATTGTCACATGTTTTTACTGTCATTTATATCATTTTTATGCATTTTGTTGGACTAACCTATTGACAAGATGCCCAGTGCCAGTTCCCTATTTTTGTTGTTTTTGTATTTCAGAAAATTAACTTCTGCAAATATTCTCGGAATTGGACGAAAATTTACGAAGAATTTTTACTCGATGAAAGGCACCAGAAGACCAAAGGGGAGTCTGAGGGGCCACCCACAGGGCGCAGGCGGCCTCCTGCCGCGGCCCCCCTGGGACCCACGGGTGGGGCCCGCCCTTGCTCCTGGGGCATCCCCTCGGCCCCCTCCGACACCTATAAAATCTCTAAAAACCTAAAAACGTCAAGGCGGCGATTATTTTTCAGAAACTCGACCCCGACGCGTCATCACCGAAAACCCTAGTTCGGGGTCCAATCTAAAGCTGATCCCGACACTCTGCCGGAGGGGTGATCGATCCCGGAGGGCTCTTCATCGACATGCCTTCCTCCGGGATGATTTGTGAGTAGTCTCACCTTAGACCACGGGTCCATGGCAGTAGCTAGATGGTAGTCTCTCTCTCCTGTGCTTCATGTCGTATGGTCTTGTGAGCTGCCTAACATGATCAAGATCGATTATTGTAATGCTATGTGATGTGTTTGCTGGGATCCGATGGATTATGAAGTTATGTTCAGATTGTGCATGATTCTTATATGAGTAATTTATGTTCTTGCATGCTCTCCGATGTGCGTAGTTACTTCGGCCAAGTGATTGTGTGTATCTCCAAGAGAGGGTATTTATGCTAGATAGTGGGTTCATGCCCCCTTTTGTTCCTAGGCACGAGTGATAGAAACGTCTAAGGGTGAGGGTGTGCTGTTGCTACTAAGGGTGAAACAGCGGTGTTAATGTCTATTTTGATATTAGTATTGCTTACTTCATGCACTTTAGTTAATGCAATTGTCTGTTGCTTGCAACTTAATACCGTTGGGTGACAGGCTGGATAGCGATCCGACGGTGGACTATTTAGACAAAGACGCAGTTGGACTCAACGGTCTTTGTTCCTTGTCGTGATGCCTCCATAAATATTATCATGTCCTTTTTGTCATAGCTAAATTGGGTTTGTGTCATGATCTTGTCAATTGCCTAGCTGTAATTCGTTCACTCATCACATGCATATTTTATCTACTTGAGAGACTCCACTAGTGAACCCATGGCCCCCGGTCCATCTTTTTACATTGTTTTCAACCTCATTTACTTGCTTTTAATCATCATTACTCCTCTGGTCACTTTTCATATTTTATCTATTTCATCATACAATTAACCGCTTTGCGTTCTGCGAGACCGGAGAGATTGACAACCTCTCCGCCGTTGGGGGCAAAGTATTTTGGTTGAGTGTGTGCAGCTCCATGTCTGTTGAAGGTTAAGCGCCAGAGATCTTCAACATTCACCTCGTTGTTGATTTCAAAGTCCTACTGGTTCGATAAACCTCGGTTCTTTAATTGAGGGGAAACTGCTACTAGCTACAATTCCGCCTTCGCTTGGGGCACCACCCAACTTATCAATATCCACCATCAGTTTTCCATTTTTTGATTTATTTTTATTTTTTATGCTCATTTCAATGCGAGGGAGTTTGAGATGCCAAGATGCATTAATTTTCGTCTGACTATATGTAGACCTAGTTTATCAACTTGAATCGTTAGTATATGACATTATAAGACTATGTGCGTTGGTTTTTCATTTTTTTGATTTTTTTAATTTTTTATGCTCATTTCAATGCGACGGAGTTTGAGATTGGGCGATATGAGCCAAGATCCATTAATTTTCATCCGAATGTATGTAGACCTTGTTTATCAACTTGAATCGTTAGTATATGACATTGTAAGACTATGTGCGTTGGTTTTTCATTTTTTTGATTTTTTTTGAATTTTTTATGCTCATTTCAAATTTGGTCAAAGCATAAGTTTGACCAACATTTAAACTAGTTTGAAAACTAAGCCTGGATCCTTCTTAGTCACTCCAAAATGAAGCTTTGGTGAGGTTTTAGAAAATTTCATGTTCCAAATCCAAAACCACTTCTCCTCGCTTTGAGTTGAACTCTCTGCAACATCGATCGTGGTAAGTCATTTGTGTAAAGGTTTTCTCATGAAAATACACATATACCAAGTTTATTATTTTTTATCGTAACTATGTCACATAATATGACAATGTGCGCTGGTTTCACATTTTTACGATTTTTTTTTGAATTATTTGTGCTCATTTTAATGTTTGGTCAAACCTCACAAAAAACATTGACCGACTCAAAAACCAAGTTTTATATTTTTTTAGCAACTTAGTTGCATAATACGACAATGTGCGAAAGTTTTATATATTTTTATTTTTTTTAGTTAGTTATGCTCAACCCTAGCTCACTGAAACACTAACCCTAAACCCCGAAAACCACGAAAACCCCGAAATCCCTAACCATAAACCCCATCCAAAACCCCTCTCGCTTCCGAACCGTTGATCGCTGGTGAGTGAACGGTTGAGATCATACACGCCGATCCCCATGTGCGCAGGTGACGCGCCGATCCGCGTGTGCGCTCGTTCTGCAATTTGATTGGCTCGTGAGCATGTGATGCGCTGATTGGCTGGATAGATGGGGTTTGGATCGGCCCGCTGGTTCAATGTAAGCCGTTCAATGAGATCCGGCGACCTAGAATGATGCGGTGCATGGAACAAGCGTACTCGCGTTAGACTTCATGTCCTTCCTGTGTGCTCGCCTCCACGCAGCCGCCCGTTGCATGCATGACAATGCAGGCGCCTCCTCATTTCAGTGGCGAGTCGTCGCATCGCTGCACGGGCCATCTGGCGGCGCATCGTTTCAGTGGCGAGTCGTCGCATCGCTGCACGGGCCGTCAGGCGGCGCATCGTTTCAGTGGCTAGTTGGGCGGCGCAGTGAACCGTTGCCTCGTAGCAGCGCCGTAGAGGCCACGCGGCGGAATGCATGCCACCTTGGCGTTAATGGCGACGGCCGCTACGCTCCTTGGACCAGCTTTAAAAAGGCCACCACAAGACCACACCTCACACACACCACCACCGCACCGCTCCTCTTCCTCTCCGTCCACTCGCCACTCGCACAACTAGGATGCACCGCCGCGGGCCAGGTTACCAGCCGACGGAGGAGGACCACGAGCGACGCCGCCGCCTTGATGCGGCTTCATTGCTCCGGTGCCAACGTTCGAACGAGCGACGCCGGATCCAGGGGATCCGGATTGCGGGTATGCAACCACCACGAGTTGCTCCGCCTCCTCCACCCCCGCACGACGACCGTCGTCCCATGACGGTGGAGGAGTGATGACCCACAAGTATAGGGGATCTATCGTAGTCCTTTCGATAAGTAAGAGTGTCGAACCCAACGAGGAGCAGAAGTTGTTGACAAGTAGTTTTCAGCAAGGTTTCACTACAAGCACTAAAAGAGAAATGTTTTTGGATTTTTGATTTAAAGAACAAGTAAATAAAAGAGTGCTACAATAATTGCAGAAAATAGCCCAATCCTTTAAAGCTCAAAGGACAGGCCAGTTGTGTTACTTATGAAGATTAAAACGTTCTCGAGGACACATGGGAGTTTCTGCCTAGCCAGTTTCATTGCACGCCGGTGCTTAACCTTCAATGTTTTGATAAAGTGTTGTGTGGGTGGACCTATAATGCACCGCCCTTACTTGGACAAATACATAATTGTGATTAAACCCCTTGCAAGCATCCGCAACTACAAGAAATTTATTAAGATAAAAACCTAACCACAGCCTTAAACTCCGAGACCCTACGCTACCTAGTTCACTAGTTCACAAATTGGGGTTTAGGCTTCTATCACTCCTGCAACCCTACCATAAGAAAACTAAATACACTATGCATTCCCCTAGGCCCTTTGAAAGGTAAAGTATCATGTAGTCGACGTTCACATGATACCACTAGAGGAATAACACCACAACATAAATCAAACCATTAAATATTACTCAACATTATGCAATTACTAGCAACTAGGCTTTCCCCATGTCCTCAAGAACCAACCGAACTACTCACAAGACATCATATAGATCATGATCAGAGGTGATATGAATAAGGGCAACAATCTGATTGTAAAGACAATTCACCGATAAAACTCTCAAGCATCAACTACAAGTAGTAATCAACACCCGGGATACGATTCCAATGAACTAATAACAAAACAATGACAATTGCTACAGCGGGATGAGATGGGACGGTGACGGTGATGATGGTGCGGATGATGGAGATAGTGTTGATGATGATCCCGATGATGCCCGGCATGATGGCGATGACGGTGTCGACGATTCCCCCCTCCGGGAGGAAAATTCCCCAGCAGATTTCTCCCTGTCGGAGCTCTTCTTCTCTCTGTCTGGTTTCCGCCTCGTGGAGGTGACGGAAAAATTCCTTTTCGATACCCCCGACGTTTTTAGGTCAAAGGGAAGTAATACGCCGAAGGGGAGCCGGAGGGGGGCCACAGGGGCCAGGGGCGGGTCCCACCCGCGGCTTAGGGTGGGCCCGCGGCAGGGGGCCGTCCCTGCTCCCTAGAGCTCGCCTCCGTGCGCCCTTTTGGCTCAATGGCTTATTTCCCATAATATTTATCTCCGAATTTTTCTGGAATTTATGGAGCTTCCGAAGTCAGGTGTCTTGACAGTTACTTTTCCAGCTGATTCCAGGCTCTGGTGGATGCATCTCCAATAATTGCCAAACATGCAAAATGAGATAAAATAACATAAGTATTGCATCATAATATCAAATATATTAATGAATAAAGATGAATTATGATGTAAAATATTGAGGCAAAATGGACGTATCAACTCCCCCAAGCTTAGACTCCGCTTGTCCCCAAGCGAAAACTGAACTAGGTAAAAATGACCACAGGTTTATAGAGTGAAGTGTCGATAAATAAAGAATACGAACATGAAGCATCCGTATTTACTCATCAAACACAAATATATCTTAAACAGTAACCTCTCTCTCATAAAGCTTCTCGAAGACAAGTAATGTAACTACAACATGTTAAGGTGAAAGAAGACAGAAACTTATTAAGCAAAGACAAAACGAGACTCTGCTTAAGAAACAATTATACTTATCAGCCCATATTTCAAGAAAGATTCATTTAAATGCTTCAACCATCCGGTCATCTTCCCACGAGTTGCAAATCGTCAAAGCTATATCCTTATAAAAGACTTGGAACTGACATAAGAAAAATGAACTGACTCAAAATTCAACACTATGGGTTTGCTTGTAGAAGGTAGAGGAAGTGGGTGAACTGACTCAACAATAAGTAAAAGAGAGGCCCTTCGCAGAGGGAAGCAGGGATTAGTCATGTGCTAGAGCTTTTTGGTTTTTAAAACAGAAGTAAAATGATTTTGAGGTATGCATGCTTCCGTCAACGGCTTCACAACAGAGAAGCTATCTAGTTCCCCATGACAAGCAAGGTTTTTAGACTTGTGAGAGAAGCTGGTTTTTAGTCCTCTTTCTCCTTGGTTTTACCACTGTCCAATGTTTGGGCTGATTTCTCAGATTTGCATTGCGCGGAGGAGAATTGTGAGTTATATTTATATTTTTTCTTAAGCTGCTCTCGGGTTGATTCAAGTGAAGACTTAATCCATCGACACCAGGTGAAAAAGGGGGGAAATGACCTTGCTCATCACAAGTTATATCTAGCTCTCTACTGCTCCCTCATGAGCTTAAAAACAGAGGCACAAAGAGAAGTATTTTGAATTTTTTAAAGGTAGCACATGACAAATTTACTTGGAATGGCAAGAAATACCATGCATAGGTAGATATAGTGGACTCAGCTGGCAAGAAAGTTTGGCTTTAGGAATTGGATGCACGAGTGAACCATACACTCAGTACAGGGCTTTAGGCTAGAAAGGCTTTACAGCAAACAAACAGTGTTGAGAGATGTAAATCAACTATGCTATCAAAAACAATATGTCAAACATGCAACATAAAGCTTATCATCACTGTCAGAAATAAATCTAATACAAAGGTGTATGAGCTGGAAGGTTCACAAGCATGTAAGATATACAAGATAGTGTATTTGCAATTAAATTCTTCTTCTCTACTCAAGCACCAAAGCAATTGTTGCAATTTAAACGAAGCCATGCCTATCAATACCGAATAAACTTCTACTCATGCACCCAATGTCAAATCATTACTTACCACAAGATCAGCAGATGAGAGAGATTGCCATAATAAAATATAAAGTGCAGAAGAATAAAATATACTTCTCATTTATATTCCATTATAGAAAACCACACACCAACGGATACAAAGGACTCACAAGGAGTGACAAGACACAATGCAAAACCATACTACAAGATAACTTCTCTACTCATGATACGACTCACAAGACTACAAAAAATAAAAGACATAAGATAAAGATACCGGGGCACTCCCCCAAGCTTGGAACAAGCCAAGGGAGTGTCGTTACCCATAGTGCTCGAATTTATGAGGAAGACTTCCTGCTCCATCACTCGTCGCCAAACTTCCACGGGAGGTGCTTCCCGTCAACGAAAGACGAACGAGTCTCTTCGGACTTGAAACTTGCAGCGGAGCTTATACGCTTAAATCTAAGTTCATACTCACACATCTGATTGTGAAGATCATAGATCTGTGCTTGCAGACTGGCGGTCTCGTTCTCCAATAGAAAGATCTTCTCCTTTAATTCTTCGGTCTCTTGCTTGTGAAGATCAGTAAGCTCAGCAATGATGCGGTAATTGACGCTTACTCCACGCTCGATCATCTTCTTGTACTCGAAAACCTCCTGTTCAACCTTTTCTAACCTTGTCTTCACATCCCCCTCCTTCTTAGGACCTTGAAGATCTTGCTTATGAAGCACGCCATCCTTGAGCTGAAGAACTTGAGGATGCATCTTGACCTCAGCTAAGTAGGGGTTGATGATGTTCTTATCCTTAGAAGTGCTTGGAGAAGTCATGGTGGCTAGGGTTCGGACAAAAACGATCTGCCAGAAAAACTCGAAACAAAAGCACAACGAAAAACACAGGATATGCTTCTCAAAAAATTCGGGGAAATATATAGCGAAAATTTTTGCAATAAAAGGAAGACGACAGGACTAGGCAGAGTCGGAGGCGGTGTCCAGGGGCCAGGGGCGGGTCCCCACCGCGGCCTGGGGTGGAGCCGCGGCAGAGGGCCGCCTCTGCCCCCTGGAGTCCGTCTCGTACTCCATAAAGTCCCCGAATTTTCCTAATTTTCGAGAAATAAATAATATAAATTTTCTGGAATTTTCCGAGACACTTTCCTTACCGAAACAGTTACCTATTCATTTGTGATTCTGAAGTTTTCCGGTATTTGGTTTCGATGAGTTCTTCCGGAGAGACCACTTGAATAACATCAGCATCCTTTTCCAAGGGATTACCGGAGATGTAGTGCTTAAGTCGCTGACCATTCACCACTTGAGGTTTGTCCCCATCAAGATTATTAATCTTTATAGCTCCGGAGTGATAAACTTCCTCAATGATGAATGGTCCCACCCATTTTGATAGCAATTTTCCTACAAGAAATCTGAGACGAGACCTATACAAAAGCACTTTATCACCAACATTAAATTCTCTTACCATGCCATCTCTTTACTTTTTCCTTAAACAGACGAGCACTTTCATAAGCCTCCTTTCTCCACTCATCCAAGGAATTCAATTTAAGCAACCTAGTTTTACCGATAAGGTTAGGATCAGAATTAAGTTGTCTAACAACCCAAAAAGCTTTATGTTCTAATTCAAGAGGCAAATGACATGCCTTCCCATAAACCATTTTATAAGGAGACATACCCATAGTGTTTTTATAAGCAGTTCTATAGGCCTATAAAGCATCATTAAGTTTTTAGACCAATTCTTCCTAGACTTGTTAACGGCCTTTTGCAAGATCAGTTTAATTTCTCTATTAGTTAATTCAACTTGCCCACTAGTTTGAGGATGATACGGAGAGGAGACTCTGTGATTAACATCGTACTTGGCTAAAACCTTTCTAAAAGCTCCATGAATAAAATGAGATCCTCCATCAGTCATAAGATATCTAGGCACACCAAACCTAGGAAAAATAACTTCTTTAAGCATTTTTAGGGAGTCTTATGATCAACACTTTTAGTTGGTATAGCTTCCACCCACTTAGTAACATAATCTACGGCAACAAGAATATGAGTATTACCATGAGAAGTGGGAAAAGGACCCATAAAGTCAAACCCCCAACAATCAAAAGGTTCAATAACAATAGAATAATTCATAGGCATTTCATTACATCTACTAATGTTACCGACCCTTTGACACTCATCACAAGATGAAACAAACTTTTTAGCATCCTTAAATAAAGTAGGCCAATAAAAACCTGATTAAAGAACCTTATGTGCAGTCCTTTCACCTGCGTGATGTCCTCCATAATCACTATTGTGGCACTTCCTCAATACGTCCTCCTGTTCATGCTCAGGAATACATCTCCTCAAGATTCCATCAGCTCCCTCCTTGTATAAATATGGGTCATCCCAAAAGTAATGCCTCAAGTCATAGAAGAATTTCTTTTTCTGTTGATAAGTAAAACTTGGAGGCAAAAATTTCGAGACAATAAAATTAGCATAATCAGCATACCAAAGAGCATCATGAGAAGTTACCTTAACGACGACAAGTTGTTCGTCAGGGAAACTATCATTTACAGGGATGAGATCATGAGGAATATTTTCCATTCTAGACAAATTATCAGCTATAGGATTTTCTGCACCTTTTCTATCAACAATTTGCAAATCAAACTCTTGCAGCAAAAGCACCCATCCAATAAGTCTAGGCTTAGCATCTTTCTTCTCCATAAGGTACTTAATTACAGCATGGTCAGTATGAATAGTTACTTTAGAGTCCACAATATGTTGTCTAAATTTATCACAAGCAAAAATGACCGCTAAAAATTCCTTTTCAGTGGTTGCATAATTTTTCTGTGCATTATCCAAAGTTTTACTAGCTGAATTACATTCAACTTCTTATGGATTCTTTGGCCAAGGACAGCCCCTACAGCATAATCACTAGCATCACACATAATTTAAAAGGGTGAATTCCAATCAGGCGGTTGAACTATAGGAGCGGTGATTAAAGCCCTTTTTAGTACCTCGAAGGCTTCCTTACAATCTTCATGAAAACATATGGAACATCTTTTCGAAGAAGATTAGTGAGAGGCCGTGACGTCTTAGAAAAATCTTTAATAAACCTCCTATAAAAACCAGCATGACCGAGGAAACTACGAATACCTTTGATGTCTCTTGGATAGGGCATCTTCTCAATTGCTTCAATTTTGGCTTTATCAACTTCAATGCCCCTTTCAGAAATTTTATGTCCAAGCACTATGCCTTCATTTACCATGAAATGACACTTCTCCCAATTGAGAACAAGATTGGTCTCCTCACATCTCTGCAAAACTTTGTTAAGATTATAGAGGCAATTGTCGAAAGAAGTTCCATAGACGGAGAAATCGTCCATGAAGACTTCCACAATTTCCTCACAAAAACCATGAAAAATAGCAGACATGCATCTTTGAAAAGTAGCAGGTGCATTACACAAACCAAAAGGCATACGTCTATAGGAATAAGTTCCATAAGAACAAGTAGAAGTAGTTTTTTCTTGATCTTCAAATTTAACAGCAATTTGAGAGAAACCAGAATAACCATCAAGAAAACAAAAGTGAGAATTCTTAGACAGTCTTTCAAGCATTTGATCAATAAAAGGCAAAGGATAATGATATTTTCGAGTAGCCTTATTAAGTTTCCTATAATCAATGCACATTCTATACCCTACAACTGTTCTTTGAGGAATGAGTTCATTATTATCATTAGCAACAATAGTCATACCTGCCTTTTTGGGAACACAATGAACACAATAGATTATACCTGCATTGAGAAGATTGAGTATCTCATTCCTTACCACATCCTTCATCTTTGGATTCAATCTCCGTTGATGATCAACAACGGGCTTCGCATCAGGCTCAAGATTAATTGTATGTTGACAAATAGATGGAGAAATCCCTTGAAGATCATCAAGAGTATATCCCAATGCAGCTTGATGTTTCCTAAGGACCTCCAATAATCGCTCCTCCTCTTTCACTCAAAGGTTAGAATTGATATTAACAGGATATATTTTCTTCTCATCCAAATATGTATATTTGAGAGTGTTTGGGAGAGCTTTTAATTCAAAAACAGGATCTCCCTTTGGAGGTGTCTGGGTCCCCAGAGACTCCACAGGTAGTTCATGCTTTAGAATAGCCGGCTGTCTAAAGAAGACTTCATCAATTTCCTCTCTTTCCTGCATAAACATATCATTCTCGTGCTCCTCCATATATTGCTGCAAAGGATCATTAGGAGGCACGGCAATAGAAGCAATTCTTTCAATAATAAGATCCTCATTAGGTAATTCTTTATCATAATGATGTCTATCAAATTTGAAAAAATTAAATTCATACGTCTCTCCAGCGAATTGAACAGAGACCTTTTCTTTCTTAAAATCTATAACAGCACTATAAGTATATAAGAAAGGTCTACCAAATATGATAGGACAAAATTTATCTTTAACCGACCCCAAGACAAGGAAATCAGTTGGATATTTTACCTTACCACATAAGACTTCAACGTCTCTGACAATTCCCACCGGGTGGATGACATCTCTATTAGCCAATTTAATCTCCAAATCAATATCCTCAAGCTCACATGCCGCAATTTCGCGCATTATTTCTCGATAAAGTGTATAAGGAATAGCACTTGCACTTGCACCCATATCACATAATCCATAATAGCAATGATCACCTATCTTGACAGAGACAACAGGAGTACCAACAACTTTTCCAGTTTTATCCTGTCTAACAATGTTAGTAGCAGCTTCACAAAAATAAATAGAACTTCCATCGACGTTCTCAGTTACAAGATCTTTAACCAAAGGTACTGGAGAGGGAATTTCAAGTTGTTCATCAGGTTCATAAGCTTTCCTTTCACTTTTATTAACCACACTAGCCACGATTGAGTGTTCTTTAATTTTTATAGGAAAGGGTGGTTTTTCAAAGTAAACATAAGCTGTTTCCAATCCATCAAGTGAGAATTATCCAGAAGCATATACCAATCCATAGCTCTATCCTTTAGTGATATTGAGAATAGTTTCCTCATGATTACCTCTTTTGACATACCTGCAATCTTAAATAGCTCACACAGATCTTTAATATAAAGCAAATGATAACCTGGATGGATGGTTCTATCCCCTGCATAACGGTTACTCATAACATGATCAATAATTTTAAATGGATCAATTTCAGAGAGCGTAGGACTCTTATCCACTACAGGTGTGGTGGCAGAGTCACTCCCAAACAACATATTAATGAAGAGTGCTCCATAACGAAGCAAAGTAACAAGCAAAAAATTAAACATCACTTACAATAAAAGAGTTCCTTACCAGTTCCACTTACCAATAGCGCTACACTCCCCGGCAACGGCGCCAGAAAAGAGTCTTGATGACCCACAAGTATAGGGGATCTATCGTAGTCCTTTCGATAAGTAAGAGTGTCGAACCCAATGAGGAGCAGAAGGTGTTGACAAGTAGTTTTCAGCAAGGTTTCACTGCAAGCACTAAAAGAGAAATGTTTTTGGATTTATGATTTAAAGAACAAATGAAGAACAAGTAAATAAAAGAGTGCTACAATAATTGCAGCAAATAGCCCAATCCTTTTAAGCTCAAAGGACAGGTCGGTTGTGTTACTTATGAAGATTAAAACGTTCTCGAGGACACATGGGAGTTTCTGCCTAGCCAGTTTCATTGCACGCCGGTGATTAACCTTCAATGTTTTGATAAAGTGCTATGTGGGTGGACCTATGCTAATGCACCGCCCTTACTTGGACAAATACATACTTGTGATTAAACCCCTTGCAAGCATCCGCAACTACAAGAAAGTAATTAAGATAAAAACCTAACCACAGCCTTATACTCCGAGACCCTACGCTCCCTACTGCACTAGTTCACAAATTGGGGTTTAGGTTTCTGTCACTCCTGCAACCCTACCATAAGCAAACTAAATACACTATGCATTCCCCTAGGCCCTTTGAAAGGTGAAGAATCATGTAGTCGACGTTCACACGATACCACTAGAGGAATAACACCACAACATAAATCAAACCATTAAGTATTACTCAACATTATGCAATTACTAGCAACTAGGCTTTCCCCATGTGCTCAAGAACCAAACGAACTACTCACAAGACATCATATAGATCATGATCAGAGGTGATATGAATAAGGGCAACAATCTGATTGTAAAGACAATTAACCGATAAAACTCTCAAGCATCAACTACAAGTAGTAATCAACACCCAGGATACGATTCCAATGAACTAATAACAAAACAATGACAATTGCTACAGCGGGATGAGATGGGACAATGACGGTGATGATGGTGCGGATGATGGAGATGGTGTTGATGATTATCCCGATGATGCCCGGCATGATGGCGATGACGATGTCGACGATTCCCCCCTCCGGGAGGGAAATTGCACAGTAGATTTCTCCCTGCCGGAGCTCTTCTTCTCTCTGTCTGGTTTCCGCCTCGTGGAGGCGGCGGAAAAATTCCTCTTCCATACCCCCCGACGTTTTTAGGTCAAAGGGAAGTAATACGCCGAAGGGGAGCCAGAGGGGGGCCACAGGGGCCAGGGGCGGGTCCCACCCGCGGCCTAGGGTGGGCCCGCGGCAGGGGGCCGCCCCTGCTCCCTGGAGCTCGCCTCCATGCGCCCTTTTGGCTCAGTGGCTTATTTTCCATAATATTTATCTCTGAATTTTTATGGAATTTATGGAGCTTCCGAAGTCAGGTGTCTTGGTAGGTACTTTTTCAACTGATTCCAGGCTCCGATGGATGCATCTCCAATAATTTCCAAACATGCAAAATGAGATAATATAACATAAGTATTGCATCATAATATGAAATATATTAATGAATAAAGATGAATTATGATGTAAAATAGTGATGCAAAATGGACGTATCAAGGAGGCGGAGCAGCTCGTGCGCGCCTACCTCCCTCTGTTCGCCAACCGTCGCCTGCTGGACGGCTGGCTGGTCAACATCGACAACGTCCCGGTTGCGCCACCCCTCACCGGCCAGGCGAGGCTGGACTACATCCGGGCGATGTTGGAATCGGACGCTGTCGGCGCAGTGACGGAGGAGGAGTGGAGCCATGTGCCTCCGTTCAACGCATCGGCGCCCTACTGGGACTACATCGTGCGATCCGAGCATGCCCGCCGCCTCCACAGCTTCACCACCACCAGCCGCACTGACGACGAGCCGGCTCCCGTGGAGTCGTCCGACGACGAGGAGGCATCACCACCTCCGACCTGCGCCGGTTGTTAATATTGATAACGGCTAGACTTAGGGCTTTTAGGATTCTAGGCAAGCAGTGGTTTCTCCACAAGCCGCGTCGGTCATTAATATCGACGTAGCCGGAGATTTCAACCCTGTTTGCCTAGAGACTCATCCATGCATTGGTGATGAGCACTTCACTTTATAAGTGAGTAGTAGCTCGATCAGTGCACCGGGAAAGCCTCCAAGTCTGGTTTCAATCCATGGAAGGCAAGGCCAGTGAGCGTTGCCGGCCTCATCGTCCATGGGTTGACACATAGCGATCGTTGCCCGCCCAAAACGGCCACTTGACCAAAAGGGGTGATCCCAAAGCTCCTGGACGGGGTTAGGGTTAAGGCTTGGATCGCATGTATCCAAATTTATATTTAAAAAAATTGTATCAAAGTTTGTATTTGAATCATATCAAATTGTATTGAAGTTTGTATTTGGATAGAAAATTGTATCAAAGTTTGTATTTCAATCGAAAATTGTATCGAAGTTTGTATTTGAATCGAAAATTGTATCGAAAATTTTATATTTCAACGAAAAACTGTGTTCGGTGTCCGGCCGTTTAGGGGGTGCCGGTGGGGGAGGGCAAAATAGTTTGGACCCACCAGTCGGAATAACTGAATATCCCTCGGTAAATCTAAATCTATGAGCACAACTAAGTGAGCACACGAGTCTATGACCGAATTGAAAATCATTTCATTTTTCCAACCTTCATATCTCACGGCCTTCTTTTTCGAGCTCCGATTAATCGTCCTTTTCAACTTATAAAAAATAGATAATCATGTCCTTGGTTAATCTAAATCTATGAGCACAACTAAGTGAGCACACGAGTCTATGACCCACCTGTCGGAATCAATCTAATGCTACGACCGTTTAATCAACCAGTATTGGTGACCTATATCCTAAATATAGGACACTAATATCTGGTTAATCCTCTTTTTCAACTTATAAAAGAATTGAAAATCATTTCATTTTTCCAACCTTCATATCTCACGGCCTTGTTTTTCGAGCTCTGATTAATCGTCCTTTTCAACTTATAAAAAATAGATAATCATGTCCTTGGTTAATCTAAATCTATGAGCACAACTAAGTGAGTACATGAGTCTATGACCCACCTGTCGGAATCAATCCAGCGTTATGACCGATTAATCAACCATGTCATGCGCTGGCTATTTTGGCCGTCAGAAACGTCGCACAGTAGCTATTTCTTCGAACGATGTCGCATTTTTCATCATTCCGATCAAAAGTGTCGCACAGGAGTTATTTGCCACAGTGAATCTTCTGAATTTCCCATTTCTTTTCCCTTCTTTCAACCTTTATTCATACAATTTGAAGCTTACAAACTCCTACTACACCCAGCCAGTGCGATTACCATACAATTTCTCCCAAATTCCTCCTACAAATTCATGCCATTCCATACAATTTCAACATTACACCCACTGCGACTAACATACCCCCTACAAATGCCCAAATGCAAATGGGAATTTGTGCTTGATATTCGAGCTTCCTAATCTTCTGGTTCAATCTCCTTAGCTCATCAGCAACCTCTGTATCAATGCGTGCTCCGCCCTCTGTCTCTTCTTCCTGAGGCTGGGTCAAGGATCAAATGGATTGCTCAAGGGTTCCGATCCACGAAAATTGTGAAATTGCCCCGATTCTTACCCCAATCGCATTGGTGCACACGTAGAACGGACGATTCTTGTTCCTCGATGTCTGTGATATCCTCCAGCCAACGTCCATCCGGCACCGCGGACAGACGAAGATCGGCATCTCCGTGCGCGTCGGGATCTCCATCTGCGAGGTGCCGCGGGAGCTAGAAGAAGACATGGAGCTCGATTCGCGAACGCCCGGAGCCGAAGGGGAACTCACCGCGTCCGCGCATGTCACCTGTAGTTGTAGCACACGGCCGTGCCCTACCACCGTCGGCGGCGCTCCCCGTCGACGCCGCCCTCTCAGCCGCCAGCGCCCCGCTCCTAACTGCCAACCTCTGCGCCCGGTTCCTAGCTCACCGTCCACCTCTGCGCATGGCCGCCTCCAACCCAGCTTCGCTGATTCTTGCTCCCTACTGCGAGCTTTGGGGGCGATGTACGCCACTTTTATCACAAACGCGGCGTCGGCAATGGTCGACGGGCTGCCATCAGTGTGTGCCCATTTGCTCAGTTTTGCCCTCAGGAACGGTCGACAGGGGTCCCACAAGAAGTGGCTACAAGCCCGAGTCAAATACCTTGACCAGACGGAGACGGCAAGATTCACAGAATAAGTCCTTGCGCGCAGACTAGGGGTAAAACTGAGGACGTTTCGCAACTGAGGGCAAAACTGAGCACATCGACACAACTGATGGCAGAAGGATAATTTGCCCTTTGATTTATAGGGGCAGCCCACTTAAAAGGGCCTCACCCGAAAGGGGAGGCCCAAGTGGGGCCACACCCCAAAGGAGGAAGGGGCCGGCCGCCCCCCACATGGGCCAGATGAATGGGGCCCATGGGGTGGCCGGCTGCCCCCCTTGGCCGGCGCACCATGTGGGAATAGTCCCACATGGCTAAGCCAAGGGGGTGGCCTACCCCCTCTGCCTATATAAGGAGGTGCCCCCCATCTCATTTTGGCATCCCAATCAATTCTCTCTCTCTCTCACCTCGAGCGTGGTTCTGCATTTCAGAGCCGTGTTTGGTAGAGAGGTTTCTCCACCATATAACACGGCCGTGATATTGGTGCTTCGGTCGAGCTGTTCATCTTCCGCTACTGCCGTTGGATCGGAGCCGGGGGATCGTCGGTACACCGTACGTGTGTAGAACTATGGAGGTGCGCTACCCGCTGTAGCACTCGTCGCCGGTACGACTCCACGACCTTGAGGTCGGTGTCGTACGACTCCATCGACAACGTTCATCGAATGTTAAGCTTTCGGTCTTCAAGAGGTACGAACACCGGAGCCCTCTGTTACTTTATGTCTCCATAGTGATAGATCTTGGCTAGTTTATAGTTCGCATTTTCTGCACATCAACCCCTTTCAAATCGCATAAGAAATAGAGCCATCAACTCCTGTCCGATTCGACTGGGGGTACGGTCACCCGTAAGCTAGCCTCCCCAATGAGTTGTACATACTCCTTTCGGAGGAACGCGACCCGAATGTTGAGGCCCCGATGGAGTGGTAATGGTCGAGCCTGGGAACGCGGTCGGCAAAAATGACGATGTCCATTGGGACGACCTCATGAAGGACATTAAAGATGTTGTTACGTCTTCGATAAGGATTATAATCCTAGTTTTATTTTCAATTTTCTGTTAAATTTATCTTAGTTTTTAATTTGTATTGTTGTTTGAATATGGAATTTTTTGTATAATTAGTTTGAATAAATATTTTGTATTTGGAAAAAAGGCTCATAGAATATGTTGTGTCAGTTTGGGGGGCTCTTTTGGGTGCACTTCACGGGCAATATTCACTTGTCTACCATCCCGAAACAGATTAAATGAAATAGCGGACAATACTAAGGACGCGAAGTTGCCCTAAAATAATTGTGCAACATGATCATGAAAATACACATGAGTAAGGCCCAGATAATTTGCGGCTTCTATAGGAAGCTGCCCTCCCCCCCCCCCCCCCCACACCCCAGCTTCCTGAAGAAGTTGCACCTAAAATTTAGCTAGGCTTTCAAAGTAGTTAATCCTAATCTAGTTTAGAAGCCTACCTAAATTTTAGAGGCGGCTTCTCTAGGAAGCCGGGGGAGGGTAGCTTCTGGAGGAAGCCATCCAGGAAGCCAAAACAAACTGGGCCTAAAGTAACTTAACATAGCAGGGCCCACATGGCCACACCAGACTCGCCAGCTACACTCCCGTGCAAAAGAAGAAGGGCGATGCTAGTTGTAGGTCGCCCTACGCCAGGCAAATATAGGTCCATCTCCCCATCGTAGGACAAGAGCTAGAATTAGACACAACATAATGTTGAATGTTAGTCCTCAATGTTTATGAAAATCGACACGTGATACGTACGTATCTATATTTTTGATTATCCATTGTACAAGTTTATATCATGATTTTATATCATTATGTAATATTTTCTAGAACTAACCTATTAACCCAATGCCCAAGTGTTAGTTTGTTGTTTTCTGCTGTTTTTGGAGTTTCAGAAAATCACTTAAGGAAAAGTCGTCAGAAACATCCCAGAAATTTCTAGAAGACCTAACTTTACGCATGGACCCAAGAGCCAAAAGAAGGCGCTGAGACAAGGTGGGTCCGCGGTCTGGGGCCCCACCCGTGGCACCGCCTCATGTGCCCCTCGCGTCGCCCCTTCACCTATATATTGTCCCTGACGCGAAACCTGCAGGGATGAACCCCTTTTCCCTAATTTTGATACTGAGATGCTGCCATCATGGATACCAATCTGGAACCATGTTTCGATACTCTGCTGGAGGGGGGAATCGACGTCGGAGGCATCTACACCAACTGTAGGGTTCGTTGCATAGAAAACAAAAAAAATATCCTACGAAACAAGCGGAAGAAACCCAACGGATCTAGATCTATTAGACGAAGGTAGCGATGATGAGGTCCAATCTCTTACCCTCGAAGAACGAACAAAGCCTTTTGTTGATGCAGGGGTTGGTCTGTCGATCCCCGCAACTAGACTCATCTAGTCGCGAGGAGATGTATTATCCGATCCGAGATCCAATCCGATGGAGCACCGCATGAGCAGAACCTCCACGGTATCCACACGTACAGCTCGATGAAGACTTCCTCTCCTTGATCCTGCAAGCGAGGAGGAAGTGGCTCGTGAGATTCCAGCGTCATGACGGTGTGGTGGTGGATATGGTAGAGAACTTCCTGAAGGGCTTCGCCAAGCGACTGCGGGAGAGAGGAGGGAGGTGGGAGAGGGAGGCGGCGGCTAGGGTTCAAGGGTGCCACAACCCAGCCCTCCTCTCCCTCTTATATAGGCATGGGGGGTTGCCCTGGCCCCTCCTCCAAGGCATACGGCCGGCGGCTTGAGGGAACTTGTTCCCCAAGTCAGCCCCTAGGGTTTTGGGTGCCTCCCACCTATGTGGCCGTATGGGCCCTTAGGGATTGGTGCGGCTGGCCCATGTGGGCTGCTGCAACTCCCTCGGTCCATGTGAGCCCTTCCAGGTTCGTGGCCCCCAAGGTGGGGCCCTCCGGAACCTTGCAGAACCTTCTAGAATTATTCTGGTACCCTGCCGAAAAATTCCCGAACTTTTCCGGAACCCTGGAAACCACTTTCCTTATATGAGACTTTATCTTCGGACTCTTCCGGAGCTCCTCGTGATGTCTAGGATCTAATCCGAGACTCCGAATCACCATTTGTTCATACCATCAATTATCTCATCGCAAACCCTAGCTACATCGGAGCGTTAAGTGTGTGACCCTACGGGTTTGAGAATATGCAGACATGATCTGATCAATAATCAATAGTGGGACCGGGATACCCATATTGACTCCTACATATTCAACGAAGTTCTTTGTCGGTTCAACCACGATGCTGGAGATTCTTAATCTCGTATACGATTCCCTTTGTCTCATGATATTTAATTTGCCCGAGATTTGATCATCGATATCTCCATATCTAGTTCCATCTCGTTACCTGGCAAATTCTCTTTACTCGTCCATAATATATGATCTCTGTGATTACTCCTAATCACATGTTTGCAAACTTTCCAGATGCTATATTACCGAGTGGGTCCAGAGATATTCTACTCTGTCACATGGAGGGGCAAATCCCACTCTTGATACATATCACCCAACAACCTACCATCAGAGATACCTGAAAGCCACCTTTATAATCACCCAGTTACGAAGCGACGTTTGATGTCCACAAAGTATTCCTCCGGTAAGCGGGAGTGATATAATCTCATGGTCTAAGGAAACTATACTTGGCATATACTAAAAGTGTTGGCAATGAAACTGTGTGACACGATCAATTGCAACTCTTTATTATTGGTTCTTGTCCATCACATCATTCTCCCAATGATTGACTCCATTATCAAGTGACTGTAACAAGTCCATGGTTAGGAAACTCTAACCATCTCTTGACTAACGAACTAGTCCGGTAGAGACTTACTAGGGACACTTGTTTGTTTATATTCCACACATGTATTATGTTTCCAATTAATACAATTATAGCATGGATAATAAACTATTATCATAAACATGAATATGCTAATAAACCATTTTATTATTGCTTCTACGGCACATTCCCAACACCAACCTCGCTGCACCATGATGATGCTTGAGTAGTCCTATCTTTGACTACGGGTCCATGGCAGTAGTTAAATGGTTATCTTTCCTCCTTGTTCGTCAATACAATGGTCTAGTGAGCTGCCTAACATGATCGCATCCATTCGATGTAGTTGCTATGTTGTTGTGTTTTGTAGGACATGATGAATTATGATGTTATGATCATTTTGTGAATATTATATGTCGTGTCTTGGATCTCGGACACCGGGAGTAAAGGATACCCCCTTTTTAGGTTCGGCACGGGGCGCGAAGGAGGCTGGGAGATGCCTACTTCTGGGTGAATCTCGCCGAGACATCCGATCTACGTACTAGCAAGAAACACAGAGACACAGGGAGTTTACCCAGGTTCAGGCTGCCCGGAGGCTAAAAGCCCTACTCCTGCATGTCTGGATTGAGTGGTTCATCATGGTGTGGCTTACAGAGGTGGTTGCGGGTGAGAACCCGGGAGGTGTTGGCTAGAGGTTCAAGACAAGCAGATCCTGTCCCGGAGGAGATCACCTCTCGCTTATGCTACTCTCGCCTGGTGCACTACCTAGCCTAGCCTCCGACTCTCTGGAATTCCGTCCCCTCCCTCAGGTGCCTCGGTCCACCTTTTATAGGCTAAGGGGATCCCACAAGGGCACCTTTGGGGGCGGAGGGGTTTTAGGCGTGAAACCCCTCCGGGTTCTACTTATGGGGCGATGTGGCCTCTTCTCGTCCAAGTATTCTTCTGAGGGGGGTTAGGTGCGGTCGCCCACCTTTTGCAGGGCGGGTGGACAAAGGCTGACACCTTTTCCGACCGTGCCCCCGCTCGGCGCCCAAGTCTTCTAGGAGCTTCCAGTAGGAGCTAGCAAGCTTATCCTCTTTGCTTGTGTGGAGGTTGGATCCCGGGGGTGAGCCTGGCCTCCTGCCGGGCGTCCGGGTCCCCGGGACCTCCGCGTCGTCTGCCGGGTTGAGGGTGACCCCGGGAGGTCACCCGACCCTTGGTCGTGGTTGTCGATGTCGTCCTTGCCTGGTTGCCGTGGGGCAGATGGGGGGCCCATCTGCCATTCTTGAACCCTTGCCTTGTTCGCCTTCTTGGTGGGCCCACTAGTGGTGCACCCACTTTGACCACATCAGGGGAACCCCATTGTAACGCCCCGACCCCGGAATTATGCAGAGAGGCTATGTAACCCACAGGCTATGCTACACAACCGAAGGGCATGGGATTACCGCTCCCACGCAACACTCCGATCATGCCATAAACACTGTCATAGCTATCAATGTATAATAAAGAGATCAAGACTTGTGAAACAACTAGCACATCACAGACTCTACGACACAAAAGTTCATATAGCAACTCATATATGAGAAAGATACAAATAGCACACCAGGGGTCACAGACCCATCATCACATCAAGCGGAAGCGAAGTAGTGTTTTCTAACAACAAGATCCAAAATAGGGCCTAAGAGGCCTACAGATAAACATAACCCAGCCAGCTTGTTCCGACGTCCCAAGCTGCCACCTGGCGATGAGGTCAAGCAGACCTTGCCGATGAACCTGGCGACGAGGTCGATGCAGACCTTGTCGATCAAGATCTCGGCGAAGATCTCGACGCCGATGAAGACGAATCCAGTGCTTGCACCCCCTACCTGGCGCGCCAGATGTCGTGTCTTGGATCACGGACACCGGGAGTAAAGGATACCCCCTATTTATTTTCGACACGGGGCGCGAAAGAGTCTGGGAGACACCTACTTCCGGGTGAACCTCGTCGAGACCTCCGATCTACATACTAGCAAGCAACACAGAGACATAGGGAGTTTACCCAGGTTCAGGCCACCCGAACGCTAAAAGCCCTACTCCTGCATGTCTGGATTGAGTGGTTCATCATGGTGTGGCTTACAGAGGTGGTTGTGGATAAGAACATGGGAGGTGTTGGCTAGAGGTTGAAGATGAGCAGATCCTGTCCCGGAGGAGATCACATCTCACTTATGCTACTCTCGCCTGGTGCACTACCTAGCCTAGCCTCCAACTCTCTGGAATTCCGTCCCCTCCCTCAAGTGCCTCGGTCCTCCTTTTATAGGCTAAGGGGATCCCACAAGGGCACCTTTGGGGGCGGAGGGGTTTTAGGTGTGAAACCCCTCCGGGTTCTACTTATGGGGCGATGTGGCCTCTTCTCGTCCAAGTATACTTCTGAGGGGGGTTAGGTGCGGTCGCCCACCTTTTGCAGGGCGGGCGGACAAAGGCTGACACCTTTTCCGACCGTGCCCCCGCTCGGCGCCCAAGTCTTCTAGGAGCTTCCAGTAGGAGCTAGCAAGCTTATCCTCTTTGCTTGTGCGGAGGTTGGATCCCGGGGGTGAGCCTGGCCTCCTGCCGGGCGTCCGGGTCCCCGGGACCTCCGCGTCGTCTGCCGGGTTGAGGGTGACCCCGGGAGGTCATCCGACCCTTGGTCGTGGTTGTCGATGTCGTCCTTGCCTGGTTGTCATGGGGCAGATGGGGGGGGCCATCTGTCAGTCTTGAACCCTTGCCTTGTTCACCTTCTTGGTGGGCCCACTGGTGGTGGACCCACTTTGACCGCATCAGGGGAACCCCGTGTTCCACTTTTGCGACAGTAGCCCCTAGGCATAGTCCCAGCGGGCACGTCCTTCTGCTGCCGGGGCTATGACCAAAAAAGTCAAAGTGGGTCCCCGACGTCTTGTCTTGTCCGTCTTGTCCCATCTGTCAGGGCCACGCTCGCAGGGGAGCAGCGCGAGCCCCCGGGTCTTCTTCGCCTTGGTGAACATTGTGATTCGCGCTGACCACCAATGTCCGTCTTGAATCTAACGGGAGGAAACGTCCCGAGCGGAACGCCTCCTCGATCCCCACGCCGGCCGGATTGGTGGGGCCACGACGCGATGCGAGGGATGTCTTATGAGCCACGATTTGTGGGAACTGTAGCCGTTACTTCTCCCAAATCATAGAAATACCGAAATTGCCGCCCAATCGCTCTTCATCTTCTTCCTTCTCGCCGTACGCCACGCGCTTCTCCCTCTTCCCCCGCCCATGGCACCCAAGCAGGGAAAAGGATCAGCGAAGAAAGTGAAGCAATCCGCCGGGAAAGAGAAAGCAGCGGCAGGTCCTGCCCGGACCGCTCCCCTTCCCCCACCGAGGGTAACCCGAGCCTTGTTTTCTCCGAGCCTGTTCGCGAGCGAGGAGGGGATTGCTTGCGCCCGCAGTGTGCTTGCCGTGGAGTTCCTTGGGGGCGACCAGCTGAAGATTCGCCCGGACACAAGCCCCCAACGAGAAGGCGAAGTGGTGACCTTTCACGACTTCTCCGTAATGGGATTGCTCCCTCCTTTTTCTGATTTCTTTATCGCGGTCTTGGACGCATTTGGGCTGCATATGCTCCATCTGCACCCAAACGCGGTGCTGATCTTGGCGACCTTCACGTACGCTTGCGAAGCATTCGTCGGCGCGATGCCCTCTGTGGCATTGTTCTGACATTATTTCATGCCCCGCACGGGCAGGTCAAGGTGGATAGCGGGCGGAGTGTCCTTCTGTCTCAAGAAAGAATCGGCGCACCAGTACCCGGGGGCAAAGATCCGTGCCAACTGGGGAGAGTGGAGGCACAACTGGTACTTCATCTTGGCGGACAACCCCAGCCCCCATCTTCTGGTGACAACTGCCCCGGCCGAGAGCTTAGCCAACTCTAGGGATGTAAGCTCTCAAGACGAAGCCCTCCTTCCGGCCATCAAGCAGCTGGCCGAGCTCCGCGATAGCAGCGTGACTTGTGCTATGATTACTGGCGACTTCACCTGGCGAGGGATCGCCCCGCTGCAGCGCAGGCCTCAGCCGATGTGGGAGGTCCGCCAGAAGATGGGGACCCGGGTATCATCGAAGCTGTTGAGGGGAAAGATGGCCTTCTTGATCCCAGGGGTGCCATACTGTCTTCCGTCGGGAGTTCTCTCGTGTAACAGCCCCAGCTTGTTAATGAAAAATACGAAGAATTTTTCCACTTTTTGCATTCTTGTTTGTATCATGGCATGCATATGAAATTGCTACTTCTAACAATTCACTTTGAAACCAATTAAAATGGGGAAGCAAACCTCCCAAACATCCAAACCAATGCAGTTGCTTAACTTGGCAAACAAATCATTCTTGGACTTCCAAATTGTTTAGGAAGTTCCAAGTTTACATTTTGTAACCAATTCTCAAATTTCAAATATTGCCAAATAAGAAATGAATTTGAGAATCCCAAATTGGTTCAATTCAAATCCTATTTTGAAACCAAGCTAAACCTTTTCAAAAATTCAAACTAAAATCATGGGGAGCTTCAATATTATTCTGAGAGCCTCCATGAATATTTTTATTATTTTTGGAAATGTTTAAGTGCTCCAAATAAATGCATTTTGCAATTTATCAAAAATGACCATATTTAAAACCTATGAACAAATGTGGGTCAATACATTTTATTTTGGGGCACCAATTTTTGTGGGGGTTATAAAGGTCAAGGGGAGGCCACTTGAATTTTTGCAAAATTTATAAAAATGTTTAAAGGCCTTATTTAAATAGCTGAAACCCTGCTGCTTTAAAATTAGAAAAATGGAAAAAGAGCCGGGGGGTTCGCAATTTTTTCATCTCCACTGTGGCGGCAGTGGCGGCACTGTGCCGCCCTGCCGGCCGCGATGCGGCATGCCGCTGCCGTGGCCCTCGTTACCGTGCCCCCCTGGTGGACAAGGGCACGCAACGCCCTGCTCCTCTCTCTCTCTCCTCGCACTCGCTTCTCCCCACCTGCTCCCTCTTTCTCTTTCTCTCGGGTGGCCGCTGTGGAGCCGCCGCGCCCGCCGTCGCCTTGCCGCCACTAGAGGTCGCCCCGAGCAAATTAGAGCGGGGCAAAGGACGCGCCTCGTTTCCCTCTATGTCTGGGTGCAAGGAATCGCCGCCGGGCCGACCGAATCGTCGACGACACCGCCTTTCCCCTCGTTGGCTTCCTCAACCCCGACCGCCCCGCCGAGCACACGCACGTCGCCGTCAGCCCTCCCCGCCGTCGCCGACCACGGCCTTGTGCTTAGGGTGAGCTTCGCATCCATTTTTGCTTTTCCCCGCTTCCCCCTCTCCCTCTCTCGCCATCGATTTTCTGCCGGTCACCACATCCCGCACGCCACTGTGAGCCGGCCTGGGCACCGGCCTATCTGGCCATGAGGCCGGCTGGCTTGGGAGCCTGCCCGGCCTTGCTCTCGGCCTAGGCCGGCCAAAAGGCCGGAAGCATCTGGCACCCTCCGGTCCTAGACGCCCAACCTGGGCCGGCCACGAGGCCGGATGCTTCGGGTCACTACCCGGCCTGCGGCCCGACCTGGCCGGTTTGGAGGCCGGCCTGTCTGGCTATTACAATTTCCTTTTTGGAAATAAATTTAATTAAAACATTTGGTAACTATTTAAATAATGCTCCAAATTTAGAAAATCAAATACCAAATTGTTCAGAAAAACAAACCCTACATGTTAGAATCTTTGTAATGGTCTTTTGAAGTTATATTCTTGCTGTTTATTTAAAAAATCCTAAAATGGCATAAATAATACCAAATCCGGAAGAAATCATAACTTGCTAAATAATTAACCAAAATTTGTGAATGAAATATCAATGTGATCAGCACTTCAAATGCTATCAAATCATGTCATTATAGCATCATGTTCACAAATTTTTCTTTGAATTATTCTTTAATTGATTAAAGGAATTAAATTCAAATAATTATTTAATTCGCCAATTATTCATCGATAATTGGAAAATCACAAATGAGGTACCAAAACGATCAGAAGATCAATACCTAATTAATCATGTCATGTCCATACATATCTAAGCCACTTGTTAATAATATAATAAATTGTAAACAATGTGGACACTAAGATAAATATGGGGTTGCTTCCAAATAATTGCACTAATTATTTGGCGCTCCATTTAATATTGTTAGTTAAATCATATGATGATATCAATGCATCAACTTGACATGTCATCATGATTGTGCATTGCACCTTGTCTTCGTGTGATTTATTTGTTCTTCTATATTTGTTTGGGTATCGATAGATTCCGGAGTGGAGGTTAACCCTACCTACCCCGACAAGCAGTACTACATGCCCCGGCAGCAAGGCAAGAGATAACCTAACCTTCTTGGCATCTAGCAACCTATTGTTTTATAAACTTATTTTATCCACCATAATATTGCATTCGATTCCAATGACAATCTTGGTCAATACTAGAGTATCCTATGAATGCATGTTTTCCCCGAACGAATACATGCTTCCCCTCCTATGAACCATAGGTTTGATGTGTTGGCCGGAGACAAAGATATAATTGTTGTTATATATGCTTAGCTATGCTTAGCCATGCTTAGTCACATGCTATATTTATGTCCGGTGATTAAATTCCATAATTATGATGTTGATGGAATGTCCGGACATGGTGATTATGTATGTACATAATTAAAATGCTAAGAAGGCTTGGATGAGTTGCCATCGGGGATGGTGTTTTGTCTCATTCTTGCCCCTAGGTGCGAGTTCTTTACCTCTTGAACCAAGACGATCATGCTTCCAACGGTGGCGACATATGGAATCCCCTTTAACTAAATAACTTGTGCGGGCGTATCCAAGGGTCCTCTAGTTTGCTATTTCCATTTGCGTGTGGGTGTGTGAGTGGAAAAATAAAACGTTGAGGATGGTGGTGTTTAGGATGTGGCGATGGGGGCAGGGGCTGAAATAGGCTGGGTAAACTTGTCCTGTCGCCACAGATGACTCTTTGATAGTCTCACGCGAGGTAAAGGTTTAACCGCGCCCACTCGCCGGCCTTCCCCGGAAGAGGGCCAATCAGGTGAGCCGGACGGTACCGGTGGGTAAACTAGTACACCCCTGCGAGGTAAATCTTTTCGAAAAGCCGTGTCCGCGGTTATGGACGACATGGGAATAGACGATAAGACCATAGAGAACCTTAACATTTTAAATAATTTGGAAGCTAGAGGTTGCATAATCAACGTGTGGAAAAGGTTCATTTCCTCGAGTGTGATTGGAGGGAGTGCCTTGGTAGAGATGAGATGTTTCTGGTTACTAATGGTTCGATGAGAACCAAACAAGAAAGTTTACTCTCTTACCCCTTTTATGAAAATATTCTGAGTAGTCGATGCCTTTGGGTCACTCATGTCTTTTATAAAGGAAAATTTGACTTTATGCAAAACAAATACTATACAGCTTTAGAGCCTCCGTCATCATTGGGCCTATATCGCCCTACTAAACTTGCGAGTACGTTGTACTCAGTCTCTCTTTGCTGCTTATAATTTGTTTCAGAGGAGGACGACACCGAGCACACAGGTGGTTTCTTCTTGGACATCGACGAGTAGTTCGGGGTTCCCAGGTGGCAGCTTGGGACGTCGGAACAAGCTGGCATGGGTTTATGTTTATGTGTAGGCCTCTTAGGCCATATATTTGGATCTTGTTGAATTAGACAACTACCTCGCTTCCGCATGATGTACTGTTGGGTCGGTGACCCTTTTGTGTGTAATTTGTATCTTCCTCATATATGAGTTGCTATATGATCTCTTTGTGTCGTAGAGTCTGTGATGTGCCAGTTGTTCCGCAGTCTTGATCTCTCTACTATACATGATAGCTATGTCTGAGCTTATGGCATGATCGAAGTGTTGCGTTGCCGATGATCCATTCCGAGCACGCCTGCCAGGGGTTTTGGCCTGGGATTGGTAACCCCAGTAATCTTCGATTGTGTAGCATGACCGGTTGCACAAAGCTTCATTGTATAGTTCTGGGGTCGGGGCGCTACAAGTTGGTATCAGAGCAGGACTGCCATTAGGAAACCCTTTCTATTGGTCGATGTCGAGTCTAGTTTGAAAATTATTTATAACCTAAAAATGCATTGTGAAAACCTTTTTAGGATTTTTTTTACTCCTTATCCAACTCGCTCTACTCTGATCTCTTATCTCTATTTGTTTTAAGCTTGGTGTCGAAGTTTAGGTTCCCGGGGTTGGGTTCTACCATCCGGTGTTTGTCTCGAGTCATTTATTTTTGTTTGCTATCGCCGCGATGACGTGATGTCACCCGTGGTTGACTAAATCTGTTTTGTGCTAGTGCCATCTTATAGCTCTATATCTGGAAGGATTCTAATGATCTATCCTAACTGTCCGGAGATGTTTACTAACTGTGTCCTTGTTCCAAATCTTCAGAATGGCTCCTGCCCGTCGTGGTAACCCCGGTGATCCTGATGCACCGCCGCCACCCTCAATGGCGGAGGTCCTGATGGCCATCGAGAACAACCGCCTGCGCAACGAGCATTTGCTCGAGCAGTTGGTGCAGCAAGGGGCCAGGAGGAACACGGACTGCAACACTCTCACGGAGTTCTTGCGCTCCCAACCTCCTACCTTCACTGAAGCTAGGGAGCCACTGGATGCTGATGATTGGCTCCGTGCCCTCGAGCGCAAGTTCGCGGCTTTGCACGTTCCGGTGGCGGAACAAGTCAACTTCGCCACCTACCTGCTGAATGGAGCCACCGGCTCTTGGTGGGAGAGCCATGAGTCGATGTTCGATGCTGGCCATGTCTTCACATGGGTGGAGGTCCGCACCGCCTTTCGTGCGGCTTACATCCCCAAGCCCATCATGGACCTCAAGAGGAGGGAGTTCCTGGACCTGACCCAGGGATGCATGGACGTCCAATCCTATGGGCGTGAGTTCAACCACCTCTCGCGTTACGCCCCTCGGGACGTGACAAATGATGAGGACAAGCAGTACCTCTTCCGCAAGGGGCTCGCACCTCGGCTCCGTTATGAGCTCCTGCCCTTCAAGTTCCAGTCCTACCAGGAGCTCTACAACCAGGCTCTCAGTATGGAGCAGGGTAGGAAGGAGCTGGAGTCATCTAAGAGGCCAGCTCCAGTTGACAACCACATCTCCTCTTCTTCTGAGGGCAACAAGCGCAGGGTCTTCGTGCCCTTCAGCGCTGTGCCTCGTGCACCTTTCGCGCCAAGGCCTTCAGGGTACAGGCCACCTCCGCCTCGCCCAGCTACCTCAACCTTGGGTGCGGCTGGAAGTGGCTTCCGCCCTCAGCTGCCTCCACCACCACCGAGGCCCACTTGCTTCAGCTGTGGCCAGCCGGGGCACTACTCCAGAGAGTGTCCCCAGAAGGCACCGACTACCGCAGCACCTGCACTGGCTCCCTCTACACCAGCCGCCAAGGCCATGACCGTCAGCCGTGGCCGCCTGAACCACATCTCGGCTGAAGGAATTGAGGAGGACCCCGGAGTTCTCATGGCTACGCTTCGCATAAATGATTACCCAGCTTCAGTCTTGTTTGATTCTCGAGCATCGCATTCATTCATATCCATAGCTTTTGCGTACAACCATCAAATACCGTTTGTGAACATGGACTCCCCCTTAGTGGTCAAAACCCCAGGCTCTAGTTGGCACACTAAATGGATTGCTCCGGAGGTCCAGATTACCATAGGCTATTGGTCCTTTCCGTTCCCGTTGATGGCCCTGAAGTCAGATGGTTTAGATGTCATTCTGGGCATGGACTGGCTAGTCAAATATCAGGCCAACCTGGACTGTGCTGCCAAGTCTGTCACAGTGATCCACCCAACCGTCGGGCTAGTGAGCTATTGGTCACCTTCCTCCGCAACTCCATCTGCTGCCACTCCTTTCTCGCCGGAGATCAGCCTATGCTTCCTGGAAGGAACCACCCCGCCTGAAATGCATGAAGTTGCTGTGGTGTGTGATTTCCCCGATGTTTTTCTGGAGGAATTGCCTGGCATGCCACCTGCTCGCAGCGTGGAGTTTGTGATTGAGTTGGTTCCGGGAACTGCCCCAATTTCTAAGAGGCCCTACCGCATGGCAGTGGAAGAGCTAACTGAACTGAAGAAGCAACTTGATGAGCTGCTGGAAAAAGAATTCATCCGGCCGAGTAGCTCACCTTGGGGCTGCCCGGTCATCTTTGTCAAGAAGAGAGATACAAACGTTCCTCGTCTGGTTGTTGATTACCGCCCTCTGAATGCGGTGACCATCAAGAACAAGTACCCTATTCCCTGAATAACTGACCTGTTCGATCAGCTAGCTGGTGCAACGGTATTCTCCAAGATGGATCTAAGGTCAGGCTACCATCAGATCAAAATCAGAAAGGAGGATATTCTGAAGACGACTTTCACTACCCGTTACGGGTTATATGAGTACACCGTCATGTCCTTCGGCCTCACAATGCTCCGGCTACATTTATGAGGCTAATGAACTCCATCTTCCACGAGTACCTCGACAAGTTTGTCATAATCTACATCGACGACATCCTTGTCTACTCCAAAACCGAAGAAAAATATGCTGACCATCTTCGGCTAGTTCTGACAAAGCTTCGAGATCACCGCCTCTATGCCAAGTTCTCCAAGTGTGAATTTTGGTTAAAGGAGCTCATATTTCTAGGTCATGTGGTGTCAGCTGCTGGAGTGGCTGTGATACCAGACAAGATTCAGGCAATCCTAGATTGGCCTACTCCAAAGTCCGTCAAAGATATTCGCAGCTTCCTTGGGTTGGCGGGGTATTACCGCCGATTCATCGAGAACTTTTCCAAGATAGCCAAAGCTTTGACTAACCTCCTCAAGAAGAACAAATAGTTCATATGGACCGATAAAGCTGAAGAGAGCTTCCAAACTCTCAAGGTCAAGCTCACTACCACCCCGGTGCTTGTCCTCCCTGACACCGACAAAGACTTTGTCGTCTATTGTGATGCATCACTCCAAGGCTTGGGCTGTGTTTTGATGCAAGAAGGCCACGTGGTAGCCTATGCTTATCGTTAACTCACACCACATGAGCAAAATTATCCAACTCATGATCTAGAGCTTGCTGCCGTGGTTCATGCTCTGAAGCAATGGAGGCCCTACCTGTTGGGCAACCGTTGTGAAATCTTCTCAGATCATCAAAGTCTGAAATATCTCTTCACCCAGCCGGATCTGAATCTGAGACAGAGAAGATGGTTGGAATTAGTCAAAGATTATGATGTGACCCTGAACTATCAGCCCGGCAAGGCCAATGTCGTGGCAGATGCTCTGAGCCGCAAGGCCTATTGCAACACCTTGATGGTTGAAAAGGCCCAACCAGCGCTCCATGAGGAATTTGCTCGGTTAAATCTGGAGATTGTTCCCTCCGGGTATCTATCTAACCTCGAGATCAAATCCACTCTTGAGGATGAAATCAAGGCAGCCCAGCAACATGATGCTGGCATCTGCAAGATCAAAAAGAATATTGCAAGTGGGAAGGCCAAGTGTTTCTTCGTTGATGATTCCGGTGTTGTCTATTTTGGGAACCGTCTTGTGGTGCCCAAGAGGGGAAAAACCAAGGAGTTGATACTCCAAGAAGCACACGAGTCTCCCATATCCATCCATCCTGGTAGCACCAAAATGTACCAAGACCTCCGCCCCAAAATCTGGTGGACTCACATGAAGCGGGAAATTGCCAAATATGTTGCTGAATGCGACGTCTGTCGCCGAGTGAAGGCTGAACATCAAAGGCCAGCTGGTACCCTTCGCCCCATAGCCATCCCCGAGTGGAAATGGGATGAAGTTGGCATGGATTTCATTACGGGCGTCCCAAAATCACAAAAAGAAAATAATGCCATCTGGGTCATCATCGACCGTTTGTCCAAGGTCGCTCACTTCCTTCCGGTCCGTGACGACATTCGAGCAAGCCAACTTGCTGATTTGTATATGGCCCGGATTGTTCCTTTGCACGGGGTTCCTTTGCGGATCATCTCAGACCGTGGTAGTCTGTTTGTGTCCAAATTCTGGCAAAGCTTCCAAAAGGCTCTCGGAACCCGCCTCAACTTCAGCACCGCCTATCGTCCTCAAACCGACGGTCAAACTGAAAGGGTGAACCAAGTTCTTGAGGACATGCTTCGGGCATGTGTCATCTCCTTCGGTAAGGGGTGGGAAAATATCTCCCCCTCGCCGAGTTCTCCTACAGCAACAGCTACCAAGCCAGTTTGCAAATTGCTCCCTTTGAGGTTCTATATGGGAGAAAATGCCGAACTCCTCTAAATTGGTCTGAAACCGGAGAGAGGCCACTCTTCGGTCCGGATGTGATCAATGAAGCCGAGGAGAAAGTCCGTATCATTTGGGATAATCTCAAGGCTGCTCAGTCAAGGCAAAAGAGCTACTATGATAAACAACACCAAGAGGTTCACTATGAAATTGGTGATAAAGCCTATCTTCGAGTCTCTCCCCTCCGAGGCGTTCGTCGCTTCGGGATCAAGGGCAAATTGACACCTCATTATGTTGGTCCTTTCACCGTCCTAGCCAAGCGAGGAGATCTCTCCTATCAACTCGAGCTACCCTCCAACTTCCCGGATGTCCATGATGTGTTCCATGTCTCCCAACTCCGGCGTTGCTTCAAAGATCCAATCCGAGGGGTTGATCATGAGGTGTTGGATATCCAAGAGGACTTAACGTATCGCGAGCATCCTATCCGCATCTTGGATGAAGCGGAAAGGAAAACCCGCAACAAGACCATCAAGTTCCTCAAAATTCAATGGTCTAACCATTCCGAAGAAGAAGCGACTTGGGAGCGAGAAACTAGCCTTCGTTAGGAATATCCCACCTTCTTCACTCAAGCCTAGAATCTCGGGACGAGATTCCTGTAAGGGGTGTAGAATTGTAACAGCCCCAGCTTGTTAATGAAAAATACGAAGAATTTTTCCACTTTTTGCATTCTTGTTTGTATCATGGCATTCATATGAAATTGCTACTTCTAACAATTCACTTTGAAACCAATTAAAATGGGGAAGCAAACCTCCCAAACATCCAAACCAATGCAGTTGCTTAACTTGGCAAACAAATCATTCTTGGACTTCCAAATTGTTTAGGAAGTTCCAAGTTTACATTTTGTAACCAATTCTCAAATTTCAAATATTGCCAAATAAGAAATGAATTTGAGAATCCCAAATTGGTTCAATTCAAATCCTATTTTGAAACCAAGCTAAACCTTTTCAAAAATTCAAACTAAAATCATGGGGAGCTTCAATATTATTCTGAGAGCCTCCATGAATATTTTTATTATTTTTGGAAATGTTTAAGTGCTCCAAATAAATGCATTTTGCAATTTATCAAAAATGACCATATTTAAAACCTATGAACAAATGTGGGTCAAAACATTTTATTTTGGGGCACCAATTTTTGTGGGGGTTATAAAGGTCAAGGGGAGGCCACTTGAATTTTTGCAGAATTTATAAAAGTGTTTAAAGGCCTTATTTAAATAGCTGAAAACCTGCTGCTTTAAAATTAGAAAAATGGCAAAAGAGCCGGGGGGTTTTCGCAATTTTGTCATCTCCACTGTGGCAGTAGTGGCGGCACTGTGCCGCCATGCCGCCCTGCCAGCCGCGCCACGCCATGCCGCTATCGTGGCCCTCGTTACCGTGCCCCCTGGTGGACAAGGGCACGCGACGCCCTGCTCCTCTCTCTCTCTCCTCGCACTCGCTTCTCCCCACCTGCTCCCTCTTTCTATCTCTCTCGGGTGGCCGCCGTGGAGCCGCCGCGCCCGCCGTCGCCTTGCCGCCACTGGAGGTCGCCCCGAGCAAATTGGAGCGGGGCAAAGGACGCGCCTCATTTCCCTCTACGTCCGGGTGCGAGGAATCGCTACCGGGCCGACCGAATCGTCGACGACACCGCCTTTCCCCTCGTCGGCTTCCTCAACCCCGACCGCCCCGCCGAGCACATGCACGTCGCCGTCAGCCCTCCCCGCCGTCGCCGACCATGGCCTCGTGCTCAGGGTGAGCTCCGCATCCGTTTCTGCTTTTCCCCGCTTCCCCCTCTCCCTCTCTTGCCGTCGATTTGCCGCCGGTCACCATGTCCCGCACGCCACCGTGAGCCGGCCTGGGCACCGGCCTGTCCGGCCTGGGCACCGGCCTGTCCGGCCATGAGGCCGGCTGGCTCGGGAGCTTGCCCGGCCTTGCTCTCGGTCTGGGCCGGCCAAAAGGCCGGAAGCCTCTGGCACCCTCCCGGCCTAGACGCCCAACCTGGGCCGGCCACGAGGCCGGATGCTTCGGGTCACTACCTGGCCTGCGGCCCGGCCTGCCGGTTTGGAGGCCGGCCTGTCTGGCTATTACAATTTCCTTTTTGGAAATAAATTTAATTAAAACATTTGGTAACTATTTAAATAATGCTCCAAATTTAGGAAATCAAATACCAAATTGTTCAGAAAAACAAACCCTACATGTTAGAATCTTTGTAATGGTCTTTTGAAGTTATATTCTTGCTGTTTATCTAAAAAATCCTAAAATGGTATAAATAATACCAAATCGGGAAAAATCATAACTTGCTAAATAATTAACCAAAATTTGTGAATGAAGTATCAATGTGATAAGCACTTCAAATGCTATCAAATTATGTCATTATCACATCATGTTCACAAATTTTTCTTTGAAGTTATTATTTAATTGATTAAAGGAATTAAATTCAAATAATTATTTAATTCGCCAATTATTCATCGATAATTGGAAAATCACAAATGAGGTACCAAAACGATCAGAAGATCAATACCTAACTAATCATGTCATGTCCATACATATCTAAGCCACTTGTTAATAATATAATAAATTGTAAACAATGTCGACACTAAGATAAATATGGGGTTGCTTCCAAATAATTGCACTAATTATTTGGCGCTCCATTTAATATTGTTAGTTAAATCATATGATGATATCAATGCATCAACTTGACATGTCATCATGATTGTGCATTGCACCTTGTCTTCGTGTGATTTATTTGTTTGGGTATCGATAGATTCCGGGGTGGAGGTTAACCCTACCTACCCCGACGAGCAGTACTACACGCCCCGGCAGTAAGGCAAGAGATAACCTAACCTTCTTGGCATCTAGCAACCTATTGTTTTATAAACTTATTTTATCCACCATAATATTGCATTTGATTCCAATGACAATCTTGTTCAATACTAGAGTATCCTATGAATGCATGTTTTCCCCGAACCAATACATGCTTCCCCTCCTATGAACCATAGGTTTGATGTGTTGGCCGGAGACAAAGATATAATTGTTGTTATATATGCTTAGCTATGCTTTGCCATGCTTAGCCACATGCTATATTTATGTCTGGCGATTAAATTCCATAATTATGATGTTGATGGAATGTTCGGACATGGTGGTTATGTATGTACTTAATTAAAATGCTAAGAAGGCTTCGATGAGTTGCCATCGGGGATCGTGTTTTGTCTCATTCTTGCCCCTAGGTGCGAGTTCTTTACCTCTTGAACCAAGATGATCGTGCTTCCAACGGTGGGGACATATGGAATCCCCTTTAACTAAATAACTTGTGCGGGCGCATCCAAGGGTCCTCTAGTTTGCTATTTCCATTTGCGTGTGGGTGTGTGAGTGGAAAAAGAAAACATTGAGGATGGTGGTGTTTAGGACGTGGCGATGGGGGGCAGGGGCTGAAATGGGCTGGGTAAACTTGTTCTGTCGCCATAGATGACTCTTGGATAGTCTCACGCGAGGCAAAGGCTTAACCGCGCCCACTCGCCAGCCTTCCTCGGAAGAGGGCCAATCAGGTGAGCCGGACGGTACGGGTGGGTAAATTAGTACACCCCTACAGGGTAAATCTTTTCGAAAAGCCGTGTCCGCGGTTATGGACGACTTGGGAATAGACAGTAAGATCATAGAGAACCTTAACATTTTAAATAATTTGGCAGCTAGAGGTTGCATAATCAACGTGTGGAAAAAGTTCATTTCCTCGAGATTGATTCGAGGGAGTGCCGTGGTGGAGATGAGATGTTTCTGGTTACTAATGGTTCGATGAGAACCAAAGAAGAAAGTTTACTCTCTTACCCCTTTTATGAAAATATTCTGAGTAGTCGATGCCTTTGGGTCACTCATGTCATTTATAAAGGAAAAATTGGCTTTATGCAAAACAAATACTATACAGCTTTAGAGCCTCCGTCATCAATGGCCTATATCGCCCTACTAAACTTGCGAGTATGTTGTACTCAATCTCTCTTTGCTGCTTATAATTTGTTTCAGAGGAGGACGACACCGAGCACACTGGTGGTTTCTTCTTGGACATCGACGAGTAGTTCGGGGTTCCCAGGTGGTAGCTTGGGACGTCGGAACAAGCTGGCATGGGTTTATGTTTATGTGTAGGCCTCTTAGGCCATATATTTGGATTTTGTTGTATTAGACAACTACCTCGCTTCCGCATGATGTACTGTTGGGTCGGTAACCCCTTTTGTGTGTAATTTGTATCTTCCTTATATATGAGTTGCTATATGATCTCTTTGTGTCGTATAGTCTGTGATGTGCCAGTTGTTCCGCAGTCTTGACCTCTCTACTATACATGATAGCTATGTCTGAGCTTATGGCATGATCGAAGTGTTGCGTTGCCGATGATCCATTCCGAGCACGCCTACCAAAGGTTTTGGCCTGGGATTGGTAACCCCAGTAACCTTCGATTGTGTAGCATGACCGGTTGCACAAAGCTTCATTGTATAGTTCTAGGGTCGGGGCGCTACATCTCGTTGCTCGAACGTCCTGAGGGTGGGGACGTCTTGCCTCCCATGACGCGGTGCAACGCCTATAGGCTCCAGGGTACCGAGTTCCTAGATCCGCTCCCTGTGCCCAAGCAGTCGACTGCCCATGGGAGGTCTTTGATGGCGGTGGGACCGCCCTTTGGTGACTTTTCCCCGGAAGAACCTGGGCCTTTTGGTGATGAAGACAAGGAAGTGGCGGCCCCAGAAGAGCAGGCCCGGGGCTCGCCCCTCGCACCCCTTCGAAGTGAGAGTGAAGTGCCCGCGAGTGAAGGAGGTGCTGAGGTAGAGCCGCCCCCCGAGTGGGCAGCACCTCCGAACATGCCGGTGGGGCAGGAGTCATATTGAGAATCCGAAGCCCTCCCACCCCCGATTCTTGCTGATGAAGGAGACGACAAGAGCGTGTCGATGCCGGATCTCTTCGAAGATTTGGTGGAGAAGCGATGGGGCTTCTCCGTGGCCAAACAAGCCCTAAGGTGAGTCTGTACTTCTACCCTGATCCTTCCGTGCCCGCCAGAGATCGTAGCTGTCCACCGGGTCCAGAAGCCCCCGGAAGCACGCTCGTGTTGATGAAGATAAGGAGGCGGGAGAGGCCACGAAGAGCTCCACGGTGATTGCGAAGGAGTTCCCGCCTCCTGCCGGGACCCGTCCGGCGGCCGGATCCCTGGAGAGAGGAATCGAAGGGTCGCCGGCGAAGGTGGCCCGGACGTCGCCCCCTCGTGGGCAGGAACAGGTTGCCCCGGGTCGGGACCCGGCAACCTCCGTGCCGTCTTCAGGTAACTCCTTCCGGAGTCGTCCTTGTCACCCCCGGGTGACCGTGATGTCACCCCCAGAGGCTAACACTTTGTTGTCGATGCAGATCATGAGGCGGAGGACCGCGCCGGGGGCGAGGGCGATGTTGAGCCCCAAGTGACCCGCCCAGAACGTGGCTCTGAGACTGGTCAGGCTCCTGGCAGCGCCTCGGCGTCGAGGCCCGCGAGTCACCACCCTGGCCCATGGGCGGGAGTCCCGTCGCCTCGGTTCTCGAGGACGTTCCCTAATGTCGGGGAGTTCTTGGCCTTCCCGAAGGCCGGGGTTGGGTGGCAGGTGCCCTCTCTCTCCTCCCGGGAGGAGGAGGTGAACGCCCGAGAGGCGCGGGTGGCAGCGAACGAGGAGATGCTAAACGCCCGCGAGCTCAGGCTGGCCCGTTAGCAGGAAGAGCTGCAGCAGCGTCTCCGTACACTTGAAGCTCGGGAGAAGGCCTACCTCGAGGCAGAGGAGGTGTTCTAAATCAGGGCGGCCCTCAACGAGGAACGCCTGGAGCAAGGGATGTTGAACGTGGTGGGGTGGACTCGTCATGAGGTGAAGGCGGAGACAGCAGAGACTGTCCAGATGAAGGACGAGACCATTGCGTCGAGGGACCGGAAGATCTCTAGGCTGAAGAAAGATCTCGCCTATGAGGTGAGACGCCGGGGGCAAGTCCGGGAAGACTTCCAGAGGGCTCGAGACGAGCGGAACGAGCATGCAGCAAAGATCACGTCCTTGATAGCCACTGTCAACGCGTAGAAGATAGCCCTTGCCGAGGCCGAAGAGTTCGAGAAGTGTGCAGGCGCTCACCGTGTCGCGCTGGAAGAGAAGATTCGGGATCTGAAGGGCGCGGTGAAGTTTTGGGATGAAGACCGAAGCCAAGGAACTCGCCGAAAATCGGGCGGCCATGGAGCCGAGCAAATCGCCGGCGCAAATAGCCTAGGACCGGCACGAGGAGCTGTCCAACTAGCTCAAGGCGATGCAGGGTGCCCTGGCGAAGGTCAAGGAGGTGCATGCCGAAGAGGAGAGAGATTTCCGCAACCACCGACGGAGCAATGACGAGCTCTTGCTCAAGATGCACGTCGAGTCTTCGAAGCTGGCTGCACTGAAGATGAAAGGCTTGCCCGCCCTTTCGCGAGACCACTCCTATTCCTTCCGGTGTTACCTTTCATTCCTAGAGCTCGTGGCTTCACTTGTTGGCAGCATCAAGGAGAGCATGAGCAAGGCAACCCTCCAGGCAGGGAGGGTTGCGGCCCGGCAGGTGGCCGCCCAGTTCGTCGTGGCCCTCCGTCAGCGGCATCAGCAACTTCCCTTGCTGCCCAACCTGGAGGGCCTCACCCCCGAGATGCTGTCCGATCCAAAGGTAACTCGCCAGGTGAACGAGATCATGGAGTGTCTCTCCCGCGAGTACGACAAGTGATCCTTAAAACAAACGAGACAATACCAGGGATTGTGAACTGCGTTTTGGGAGTTGTGCCACCAAATAAGGCTTGTAAGCTTGTGCATTTTGAATGTAAATAAACTTTTTCCAAGTTTCATCAGTTTTATTGCACTCGTTAAGGCTTAACGATCTCAGGAAGAGCCAGTGGGTGTGAGAGCTAACCAGCCGTGGGCAATCAGATGGATCTGAACTATCGACACAGGGCGCATCCCCCCAAGAACCCACCATTTTTTGACCGCACGGACCTCAGCCCACGACTCCACTGCCCGAGGACTACTGACAGTTTCGTCGCGGAGGCGCCACCCCAAAACAACGCCCGCTTTCATCTTAGCCAAAATGCATAAAACAGATGCAGCAAGGAAAAAGCCCGTGCAAGCACATTTATACTTAGCTCAGTGTCGACCTCCTTTGACTATTTCAGCAATTGTTTCGTCGTGCTGCCACCATGGCGGGTCTTCTATGCCGTTTTTAAGACATAACTCTGCCCTACCTGCGGTTACCCGTAGGGACAGGAATCCGTGCTGAAATAGCCGCCTGCCTAGCCAGCCTCCACTGGCGCAGGACCTTACTGGTTGGGGCCCATTGGCCCCGGTCCTGAGACCCTTGCGTTCCCGATGCCGCATAAAGGCACGTCCGTCTTGCTGACACCCTCATGGTGCCGGTCCGGAGACCCTCTTGTTTTCGACGCTGCTTGAAGGCACGTCCGCCTTGCTAACACCCTCATGGTGCCGGTCCGGAGACCCTCTCTGGCTTTCTATCCTTGACGCCCGGAGGCCATCCATTTTGCGATCTAGTACTTCTGGGGAGGTCCACTTGGTCCCGGGTGTATCGTCACGATGTGACCCGGCAGATCCCACTTTTCTCCGGGGAGGCCTTCATAGAAGAAAGCTTGATTCCAGCTGATGGCGGTCATTCTCTGACTTTCTTGTGTTCTTTGCGTCACTGGTGGTGAGCAGGGCTCGTCAAAGTTGTCGGTTTGAGTGGAAACGTTGGCGGAAGTTCTCTGATATTTATTTTTCTTGGCTTTTTTCGGTCTCGGGTTGAGGGGTAAACCCCACCGAGGTGACCAAGTGTAGCGCCCCGACCCCGAAACTATACAGAGATGCTATGTGTCACCGATCATGCTACACAATCGAAGGTTACTGGGGTTACCACTCCCAGGCCAAAACCTTTGGCAGGCGTGCTCGGAATGGATCATCGGCAATGCAACACCTCGATCATGCCATAACACAGGCATAGCTATTAATGCATAATAGAGAGATCAAGACTACGGAACATCTGGCACATCACAGACTCTACGACACAAATCATTATAGTTCAACTCTTAACAGAGAAAGAAAGCCAAATATTACAACCAGAGGTCACTGACCCAACAGTACAACAATCGGAAGCGAATTTAAGTTGTTCTAAACAACAAGATCCAAATTAAGGCCTAAGAGGCCTATAGATAACAACTAGGCGCCAGCCTGTTCCGGTTTGCCCCAGGCTGCCACCTAGGAACCCCAGACTACTCGTCGACGTCAACGTAAAACCCACCTTCGACTTCTGTGAAGTCCTCAACTGCAATAAATCAACAAAGCAAGGCTGAGTACGACGTACTCGCAAGGTTACCAGAGCTATATACGCTCAGATGATTGTCTTCAAAGCTGTATAGTAGTTGTTTTGCATAAAGCTAGTTTTCCTTTTTAAAGACAGGACTCTTGGCATCGACTACTCAGAAGGGTTTTCGAAAGGGGATAAGATAGTAAAACTTTCATTTTTCAGTTCACCTCGAACCAACAGCATCCATATTCCACCACTCATCTCCACCAAGGCACTCCCTCGAATCACCCTCGAGGAAATGAACCTTCACTCTCAAGTTGCCATATTTTATTAGGTTCATGTCTTCTATGATCTTATCGTCCGTTCCCAAGTTGTCCATAACCATGGACACGGCTTTTCGAAAAGATTAAACCTGGAAGTGGTGTACTATTTTTAACCATCGGTACCGTCCGGCTCGCCTGTTTAGCTCTCTTCCGGGGAAAGCCGGCAGAGTGGGCACGGTTAAACCTTTACCTCGCATGAGACTAACCCAAGGATCATCAGTGTGCGGAAGGACAGGTTCAGTGCCTCCAACACCCTGCCCCGCCGCCACATCCTAAATACCACCGTTCTCATCAAGCCTTTTTCCACCATCCAACTCACACGCAAATGGAAAGCTCAAACTAGAGGACCCTTGGCTAGCCCCTCACAAGTTAGTCAGTCAGTAAGGGGTCCATACCCCCACCGATGGAAGCACGCTCGGTCTTGGTTCAAGAGGTAAAGAACTCGAACCTAGGCAGCATGAATGAGACAAATCACCACCAACCCCGATGGCAACTCATCCAAGCCTTTAAGCATTTTAATTAAGTACCACAAGTTTCCACCTCGTCCGAACATTCCATCAACTTCTCAATCATGGAATAATCAGCGGACAACTAAGCATGGCTAAGCATCTAAATACGGCAGTTATAATTTACTCATGCATACACATCACTCCTATGGAACATAGGAGGGAAACAGATAACGGTGTAGTGAAGTAATGCAAATAATAGGATACTCTAACCATCGACCAAAATTGACATTGGAATCGAATGCAATATTATGGTGGAGAAAATACTTGTATAAAACAATAGGATGAGATATGCGGAGAAAGTTAGGTTATCTCTTGCCTTGCTGATGGTGCTAATCGCGCGGATCGTCGAGGTATTGTGGTGGAACCTCGACTCCTGAATCTACCGATACACAACAATAACAGGTGAACAAAATAAATAACACGAATACAAAAGGTGCAATGCACACTCATGATGACATGTCAAGTTTATGCACTGATATCATCATTTAACTTAGCTAACAATTTAAATGGAGTGTCAAAATAATTAGTGCAATTATTTGGAAACAACCCCATGTTTAATTTAATGTCCACATTGCTTATAAAATATTACAGTACTAAAATGTGGTTTAAATATGCTTGCAAATGATGTCCTTAGATAGGTATTAATTTCCTGAGCATTTTGGTATATTAAACACAATTTTCTGAGCAAGTATGAATATTCTATGAATTTTTCCGAGTTGCATTTTAAATCTGCCATTTTACTTAATTTTTATAAACAGCACGAAAAATTAATTATAAAAATCTTTAAAATGACATAAACTTGTAGGTCATTACTTGCTGAACAATTTGATAGCTCATTCATGATTTTTGGATAATTATTCTTCAAGTTATGAATTTTCCAAATTGCATCATAATCTGCCATTTTAGTTATTTTGGTTAAACAGAAATATATAATATTCATTTTATAATGTAATTGGCACTAATAGATAGATGTTATTTTCCTGAACAATTTGGTACCTCCTTTGTCTTTTTCTGATAAGTATTTGAATTGTTATGAATTTTACAAGTCTATTTAACTTTTCTGTCCTAAATTAAAATCCCAGGAAACGTTTTTCACCCACGGCTGTCTAGCCACAGAGGCTGACGGACGGGCCCCGGGACACGTCAGCGGCCACGTCGCTGAGACGGTCCCACTGCCGGTTTGACCGTGGCGAGGTGCAGACCGGCGCGCCCGCACGCGGTCACCACCGACGACGGCTCGACGGCGAGCACGGGTTCGGCGACGGAGGACAAACGGGAACAAGCAACCGGATGCGCTCGACGCGCCCATCTACGGAGAGCCAAGAATAGGCGGCGCCACTACCTATTGTTCGTAGGAGCAACACGAACGATGGCGGCCGGCGGTGGTCTATGGCGAGATACGGCGACAACGACGAACTAGGGAGAGACGGCAAGAATGACGATGTCCAGGAGGGAGACTAGCTCACCCTCGACGCGTGGGTGCTCTCGGCGGTGACAGAGGAGTTCGGAGAAGGTGGCATCCGTTCTCGACATGCGGCGGCCGGAGGCGGAGAAGACCGGAACGGCGGCGTCGATTCCCGGCTCCCAGCACGATTCCGTAGGCGAGGAACGAGAGGGCGATGGGGCGTCGCGAGCGGTGGTCGTCGATCTGCTCTTCGAGCTCTCAAACGCTGGGGACAAGCATGCCCGCCACATCTAGGGTTCGGCCGCGGTGGAGAAAAACTGGGAAGAGAGAGAGAGAGCGAGCAAGCGTCTGAGTGAGAGAGAGAGCGTGGTTAGGGCCTCGGTGGTTTCCCTATCCACCGGGGTGCAGTACGGCAGCGAGAGAGAGAGGGGGAGGGGGTGCGGTGGGGATGCGCGGGAGCGAGCTCGGTCGCTACAGGGGCGGTGCTACAGGAAGAAGACGACACTTTCACAGAAAACCCCCTGGCCCACTTTTATTTTTATTACCTTTTAAACCGGTAGGCTTTTAGAGATTTATTTGAGGCAGTTAACCATTTTCTAAAATTCTGAAAATATTCATGTAGCGTCCCCATAACATTTAGAAGCTCCACAAAAATTTGTGTTGCAAAATAAAATGTTTGCAACAAAATTTGTTCATAGTTTTTAAATAAGGCCATTTTGCTAGATTCCATTTATTATTTGTATAGACCTTAAAAAGGAAAATACAGAAATATTAATTTGAACCCTTGGAACTTCCTGGACAAATATGGAAGCTAAAAAAAAAATTTAGGTTAACCAAAATCATTCACCAACATGGGTAGGAGTTATAGTCAGTTGGATTTATCATTTCGTGCCATGACCATTGTTGTAGGTTAAGCAAATTTAATATGGATGCCATGATGCAAGATGACAATGCAAAAGTAAAAATTTGGTTCAAATTTTACAATACCAAACTGGGGCTGTTACACCAAGTTCCCCGTAGGAGTAGCACTCCCTGATTCTCGGACGCTTGTTGAGCTCTCAGCAGTTGTCAACATTGTGTCTATCAGATTGATGGTACGAACACTAGGGTCCTGGCTGACCATCTTCGCCCAAAGGGATCTGGATCTCTTGTGGCACATAGACGTGGGGATCTCCATCGGGGAGCTTGCTCTTTTGTTTTGGGATCAAATTCTCCTCCTCCTGGAGGAGTACCGCGGGTGGTGTTTCCGAGCAGAGTTCCTCCTTCGCTCCGCGCGTCCGCGGGGAAAGAGGTACATCGATGCTTGTAGCACTTCCTTTAGGCTTCTTTTCGCTGGCAGCTGGGCTGGCGTGTACTGCTGGGGGGACGAACTGAATCCCGCGAGCTTGACCCTCGACAGAGGGTGTCGTCGAGGATTCCTCAGGGTTGAAGCCGAGCCCCGGGTACCGCAGATACTCCACACCGGGCTTGGCCTTTTTCTTCCGTGCCATCGCCGGCGCATAACTTGGCGGCTCGGCCAAATTAGATCTTGTCATAGAACTCGATGACGTGGTCAGCGCAGACCTTGTCGAAGAACCTGGCGACGAGGTCGATGCAGACCTTGTCGATGAACCTGGCGACGAGATCGACGCAGACCTTGTCGATGAACCTGGCGATGAGGTCGACGCAGACCTTGTCGATGTACCTGGCGACAAGGTCGATGCAGACCTTGTCGATCAACCTGGCGATGAGGTCAAGCAGACCTTGCCGATGAACCTGGCAATGAGGTCGATGCAGACCTTGTCGATCAAGATCTCGGCGAAGATCTCGACGCCGATGAAGACGAATCCAGTGCTTGCGCCCCCTACCTGGCGCGCCAGATGTCGTGTCTTGGATCACGGACACCGGGAGTAAAGGATACCCCCTATTTATGTTCGACACAGGGCGCGAAAGAGTCTGGGAGACACCTACTTCCGGGTGAACCTCGTCGAGACCTCCGATCTACGTACTAGCAAGCAACACAGAGACATAGGGAGTTTACCCAGGTTCAGGCCACCCGGACGCTAAAAGCCCTACTCCTGCATGTCTGGATTGAGTGGTTCATCATGGTGTGGCTTACAGAGGTGGTTGCGGATAAGAACATGGGAGGTGTTGCCTAGAGGTTGAAGATGAGCAGATCCTGTCCCGGAGGAGATCACATCTCACTTATGCTACTCTCGCCTGGTGCACTACCTAGCCTAGCCTCCGACTCTCTGGAATTCCGTCCCCTCCCTCAAGTGCCTCGGTCCTCCTTTTATAGGCTAAGGGGATCCCACAAGGGCACCTTTGGGGGCGGAGGGGTTTTAGGCATGAAACCCCTCTGGGTTCTACTTATGGGGCGATGTGGCCTCTTCTCGTCCAAGTATTCTTCTGAGGGGGGTTAGGTGCGGTCGCCCACCTTTTGCAGGGCGGGCGGACAAAGGCTGACACCTTTTCCGACCGTGCCCCCGCTCGGCGCCCAAGTCTTCTAGGAGCTTCCAGTAGGAGCTAGCAAGCTTATCCTCTTTGCTTGTGCGAAGGTTGGATCCCGGGGGTGAGCCTGGCCTCCTGCCGGGCGTCCGGGTCCCCGGGACCTCCGTGTCGTCTGCCGGGTTGAGGGTGACCCCGGGAGGTCACCCGGCCCTTGGTCGTGGTTGTTGATGTCGTCCTTGCCTGGTTGCCGTGGGGCAGATGGGGGGCCCATCTGCCATTCTTGAACCCTTGCCTTGTTCGCCTTCTTCGTGGGCCCACTAGTGGTGGACCCACTTTGACCACATTAGGGGAACCCCGTTGTAACGCCCCGACCCCGGAATTATGCAGAGAGGCTATGTAACCCACAGGCTATGCTACACAACCGAAGGGCATGGGATTACCGCTCCCACGCAACACTCCGATCATGCCATAAACACTGTCATAGCTATCAATGTATAATAAAGAGATCAAGACTTGTGGAACAACTAGCACATCACAGACTCTACGACACAAAAGTTCATATAGCAACTCATATATGAGAAAGATACAAATAGCACACCAGGGGTCACAGACCCATCATCACATCAAGCGGAAGCGAAGTAGTGTTGTCTAACAACAAGATCCAAAATAGGGCCTAAGAGGCCTACAAATAAACATAACCCAGCCAGCTTGTTCCGACGTCCCAAGCTGCCACCTGGGAACCCCAGACTACTCGTCGATGTCCACGAAGAACCCACCTGTCTGCTCGGTGTCATCCTCCTCTGAAACAAATTAATAAGCAGCAAAGAGAGACTGAGTATGACGTACTCGCAAGTTTAGTAGGGCGATATAGGCCCAATGATGACGGAGGCTCTAAAGCTGTATAGTAGCTAATTTGCATAAAGCTAGTTTTCCTTTTTAAAAGACATAAAGACTCATGGCATCGTCTACTCAGAATGTTTTCGAAAAGGGATAAGAGAGTAAACTTTCATCTTTGGTTCTCAACAAACCCATAGTAACCATTTCTCATCACTCATCTCCACCAAGGCACTCCCTCGAATCACCCTCAAGGAAATTAACCTTTTGTCACACGTTGAGTTGCAACCTCTAGTTGCGAAATTTTAAGTAAGGTTTATGTTTTCTATGAGCTAATCCGCCTTTCCCAAGATTTGTCCATAACCGTGGACACGGCTTTTCGAAAAGATTTAACCCTGCAGGGGTGTACTGTTTTTTCCATTGGTACTGTTCGGCTCGCCTGATTAGCTCTCTTCCGGGGAAAGCCGACGAGTGGGCGCGGTTAGACCTTTACCTTGCATGAGGCTTACTCAAGGATCATCAGTGTGCGGAAGGACATGTTCAGTGCCTATTTCAACACCCTGCCCCGCGGCCACATCCTAAACACCACCGTCCTCATCGAGCCTTCTTCCACCCACACACTCACACGCAAATGGAAATCTCAAACTAGAGGACCCTTGACAAGCCCCTCACAAATTATTCGGCCAGTAAGGGTCCCATACCCCCACCGTTGGAAGCACGCTCGGTTCTTGGTTCTAGCTAAAAGCACTCTCAGCCTAGGCGGCAAGAATGAGGCAAAACACAATCCCCGATGGCAACTCATCCAAGCCTTTTAGCAATTTAATTAAGTATCACAAGTAACCACCATGTCCGAAACATTCCATCACCATCATAATTATGGAATTTAATCAACGGACAATATAGCAATCGACTAAGCATAGCTAAGCATATATAACAACATTTATATCCTTGTCTCAGGCCAACACATCAAACCTACGGTTCATAGGAGGGGAAGCATGTGATGGTTCGGGGAAAACATGCATTCATAGGATACTCTAGTATTGACCAAAATTGTTATTGGAATCGCATGCAATATTATGGTGGATAAAATAAGTTTATAAAGTAATAGGATGCTAGATGCCAAGAAAGTTAGGTTATCTCTTGCCTTGCTGCCGGGGCATGTAGTACGGCTCGTCGGGGTAGGTAGGGTTAACCTCGACTCCGAAATCTATCGATACCTAAAATAATAACAAAGGAACAAATAAATAACACGAAGACAAAGTGCAATGCACAAGCACATGATGACATGACAAGTTTCATGCAAGGATATCATCATTTAATTGTCTAACAAATTAAATGGAGTTCCAAATAATTAGTGCAATTATTTGGAAACAACCCCATATTTATCTTAGTAACCACATTATTTATAAATTATTACCTTACAAAATATGTGGCTTAAATATGCATGAACATGACATAATTAAGTAGGTTTTGTTCTTCTGATCATTTTGGTACTTCGTTTGCAATTTTTCGATTAACGGTGAAGAAATGGCGATTTAAACGGTTATTCAATTTAAATCATTTTAACCAATTCCAAAAGGACATCAAAGGAAAAATTGGTTTCATGCTGTGAAATTAACATATCTAAACAGCCCTTAAGTTGCTGATCATTTTGGGATATTAAGCACAATTTTTGAGTCATTATTTATCAAGTTATGAATTTCCAAAAACGTGATCTAAATCTGCCATTTTAATTAATTATTATAAACAGCACCAAATTTAATTCTACAACTCTCTCAAATGACATAAACTTGTAGTTCATTGTTTACTGAACATTTTGGTACCTCATTCATAATTTTTGGATAAATATTCTTCAAGTTATGAATTTTCTAAATGATGATTTAATTCTGCCATATTAGTATTTATTAATTAAAGGCAATTTAATAAATTTAGTTGACCATGGAAAGGGTACTAACAGATAGATATTTGTTTTCTGAGCATTTTGACATATTGCTTGCATTTTTCTGAGATGTGGTCCTAAAGATATGGAATTTCAAAGTTTAAAAGAATTTCTGCCATTTTAGTTATTTCAATTTAACAGCAAATTAGAATATAAATTTAGCATGTAAATAGAACCAAAAGGTAGATATTATTTCCCTAAACATTTTGGGATCTCATTTGCAAATTTTGGAGCAATATTCAGAAAGTTATGGATTTTACAAGTTTAAATGAATTTTCTGTTAACATTTTTAAAACCCAGAAACTAGCCGAAACGGTTTTGTACCGGGCCATGGCTAGCCACAGAGGCTGACGGGCGGGGCCCGAGCCACGTAGGCGTCCACGTAGGTGCTACGGCCCACGGGTCGGTTTGACCCCAGCGAGTGCCACGACCGGCACGGCAACGCACGGTGATCACCGACGGCGTCGAGCACGCGCGCGTCGGAGGAGGGCGTCCGGGAAAGGCTACGGGGTGCATTCGACACGCCTTGCCACGGCGAGCACTAAACAGGCGGCGCCGCTTACTCTCGGTCACCGGGGCGATGCGAGCATCGGCGACGGGTGGCGGCCGACGACGAGCTACACCGACACGGCTAACTAGGGAGAGAGAAGGGTGGAGAGGATGTCCCGGAGGACGGCGAGCTCACCCTAGACGCGTGCGTGGGCTCGGCTTGAGCAGGGGAGGTCGGGGGCGACGGCAATCATGCTCGGCGGCCGGCGGCCGGAGGGGAAGAAGGCGGAAAAATGGCGGCGGATCCGGGCTCCTTTGCTCGATTCCGTGGACGAGGAAGGAGAGGGAGATGAGGCGGAGCTTTTGGCGTGCTTCGATCTGCTCCGGGAGGCTTCAATCATCGGCGATGCGGCAGCGAGCTTGAACTAGGTCACGGACATGGCGGCTATAGGGTTAGGGTTTGGGAACGGGGGAAAGTGAGGGAGGGAGAGAGAGAGGCGGCCGAGGGGCTTCTTATCCTCCAGGGGGGCGGCGCGAGGAGGAGCAGAGGAGGCCACGGCGGCAGCTCGGCCATGGCGCCAGTGCCTTCACTGTGGCGCCAGGACGAAGGAGAGAGGAGGGAGGGGCTGACGGGGGGGCCCACTGTCAGGGTTTTAAGTTTTTCCCTTTTTCATTTTAAAACTAGTAGGGTTTAGGCAATTAATTAAGGCCCTTAAACAATTTTATAAAATCTGGAAAATTCACACAGCAACTATCTTATATTAGGAAGCTGTCATAAAATTTGCAGCCCATTTGGAAAACATTTGATGTGTAACTTATATCAAAAATGCTCACAGGCATTTTGGTCTTTGTTGAAATATTTGATTTGGCAATTGCTTTAAATTTTGCAACAAACATATTTGCAATTATTAGAACTTCCTAGAAAAATATGATAGTTCCAATTTGAATTTGTTTGTCCAACATCATTTGCCACCTTTGATTTAATAGATAAAGCCAGAGTGTTATTTCATGTTTTAGCAATTTAAATATGGATGCCATGATGCAAGTGCAAGGAAAAAGTGAAAATTTGTCCCATATTTTAGGATACCAAACTGGGGCTGTTACAAATCTACCCCCTTACAGGAATCTCGTCCCGAGATTCTAGGCTTGAGTGAAGAAGGCGGGATATTCCTGACGAAGACTAGTTTCTCGCTCCCAAGTCGCTTCGTCTTTGGAATGGTTAGACCATTGGATTTTGAGGAATTTGATGGTCTTGTTGCGGGTTTTCCTTTCCGCTTCATCCAAGATGCGGATAGGATGCTCGCGGTAGGTCAAATCCTCTTGGATATCCAAAACCTCATGATCCACCCCACGGATAGGATCCTTGAAACAACGCCGGGGTTGGGAGACATAAAACACATCATGCACACCCGGGAAGTTGGAGGCTAGCTCGAGTAGATAGGAGAGATCTCCTCGCTTGGCTAGGATGGTGAAAGGTCCAACATAGCGACGTGCCAAATTTCCCTTTACCCCGAAACGGCGAACGCCTCGGAGGGGAGAGACTCGAAGATAGGCTTTATCACCAATGGCGTAGTGAACCTCCTGATGATGCTTATCATAATAGCTCTTTTGCCTGGACTGGGCAATCTTCAGACTCTCCCGAATGATTCGTACCTTTTCTTCAGCCTCATTGATCACATCAGGACCGAAGAGTGACCTTTCTCCGGTTTCAGACCAATTTAGAGGGGTTTGACATTTTCGTCCATAGAGAACCTCAAATGGAGCCATTTGCAGACTAGCTTGAAAACTATTGTTGTAGGAGAACTCGGCGAGGGGGCGATACTTTTCCCAACCCTTACCGAAAGAGATAACACGTGCCCGAAGCATGTCCTCAAGAACTTGGTTCACCCTTTCAGTATGACCATCAGTCTGAGGATGATAAGATGTGCTGAAGTTGAGTCGGGTTCGAAGAGCCTATTGGAAGCTCTGCCAGAATTTGGACGCAAATAAACTCCCACGGTCTGAGATGATCCTCAACGGAACCCCATGCAAAGGAACAATCCAGGCCATATACAGCTCAGCCAGTTTAGTAGAATTGATATCCTCGCGAACAGGAAGGAAATGGGCGACTTTGGATAGACGATCAATGACTACCCAGATGGCATTGTTACCCATTGGTGATCTTGGAAAACTGGTGATGAAATCCATACCCACTTCATCCCACTTCCACTCGGGAATGGCTATGGGGCGAAGAGTACCCGCTGGCCTTTGATGTTCAGCCTTCACTCGGCGACAGATGTCGCATTCAGCAACATACTCGGCGATCTCACGCTTCATGCAAGACCACCAGAATTGACGGCGAAGATCTTGGTACATTTTGGTACTACCCGGATGAATAGAGATGGGTGACTCATGAGCTTCTGAGAGGATCAACTCTTTTGTATTCCCACTCTTGGGCACCACTAAACGGTCACCAAAGTAAACAACGCCGTTGTCATCAACAGAAAAACAATTGGCCTTCCCATTCGCTATTTTCTCTTTGATTTCGAGGATTTCAGCATCAAGCTGCTGGACTGCCTTGATTTCATCCTCAAGGGTGGATTTTATCTCCAGGTTAGCTAGATATCCGGAGGGAACAATCTCCAGATTCAACCGAGCAAACTCCTCATGAAGAGCAGGTTGGGCCTTTTCAACCATCAAGGTGTTGCAATAGTCTTTGCGACTCAAAGCATCTGCCACGACATTGGCCTTGCTGGGTTGATAGTTGAGGGTCACATCATAGTCTTTGATTAACTCCAACCATCTTCTCTATCTCAGATTTAGATCAGGCTGGGTGAAGAGATACTTCAGACTTTGATGATCAGAGTAGATCTCGCAACGGTTGCCCAACAGGTAGGGCCTCCATTGCTTCAGAGCATGAACTACGGCAGCAAGCTGTAGATCATGAGTTGGATAGTTTTGTTCATGCAGCTTGAGTTGACGAGAAGCATAGGCGACCACATGTCCTTCTTGCATTAACACACAGCCCAAACCTTGGAGTGATGCATCACAGTAGACAACAAAGTCCTTGTCTGTGTTAGGAAGGACAAGCACAGGGGTGGTCGTGAGCTTGACCTTGAGAGTTTGGAAGCTCTCTTCAGCTTTGTCTGACCACACAAACTGTTTGTTTTTCTTGAGGAGGTCAGTCAGTGCATTGGCTATCTTGGAAAAGCCCTCGATGAATCGGCGGTAATAACCCGCCAACCCAAGGAAGCTACGGATGTCTTTGACGGACTTGGGAGTAGGCCAATCCAGGATTGCCTGAATCTTGTCTGGTATCACGGCTACTCCAGCAGCTGACACCACATGACCTAGGAAAATGAGCTCCTTTAGCCAAAACTCACACTTGGAGAACTTGGCATAGAGGCGATGACCTCGAAGCTTTGTCGGAACGAGCCGAAGATGCTCAGCATGTTATTCATCGGTTTTGGAGTAGATAAGGATGTCATCAATGTAGATTATGACGAACTTGTCGAGGTACTCGTGGAAGATGGAGTTCATAAGCCTCATGAATGTAGCCGGAGCATTGGTGAGGCCAAAGGACATGACGGTGTACTCATACAACCCATAACGAGTAGTGAAAGCCGTCTTCGGAATATCCTCCTTTCTGATCTTGATCTGATGGTAGCCTGACCTCAGATCCATCTTGGAGAATATAGTTGCACCAGCTAGCTGATCGAATAGGTCAGTTATTCGGGGAATAGGATACTTGTTCTTGATGGTTACCGCATTCAAAGGGCGGTAATCAACAACCAGACGAGGAACATTTGAATCCCTCTTCTTGACAAAGATGACCGGGCAGCCCCAGGGTGAGCTACTAGGCCGAATGAATTTCTTTTCCAGCAACTCATCAAGTTGCTTCTTCAGCTCAGTCAGCTCTTCCGCTGGCATGCGGTAGGGCCTTTTGGAAATTGGAGCTGTTCCCGGAACCAATTCAATGACAAACTCCACACTTCGATCGGGTGGCATGCCAGGCAATTCTTCAGGGAAGACATCAGGAAAATCACACACCACAGCAACCTCATGCATTTCCGGTGGGGTGGTTCCTTCCAGGAAACATAGGCTGATCTCCGGCGAGAGAGGAGTGGCAGCGGATGGGGTTGCTGACGAAGGTGACCAATAACTCACCAGCCCGACGGTTGGGTGGATCACTGTGACAGACTTGGCAGCACAGTCCAGGTTGGCTTGATATTTGACTAGCCAGTCCATGCCCAGAATGACATCTAGACTAGCTGACTTCAGGGCCATCAACGAGAACGGAAAGGACCAATAGCCTATGGTAATCTGGACCTCCGGAGCAATACATTTAGTGTGCCAACTATAGCCCAGTGTTTTGACCACTAGAGGGGAGTCCATGTTCACAAACGGTATTTGATGGTTGTGTGCAAAAGTTATGGATATGAATGAATGCGATGCTCCAGAATCAAACAAAACTGAAGCTGGGTAATCATTTATTCGAAGCGTACCCAGGAGAACACCGGGGTCTTCTTCGACTCCTTCAGCCGAGACGTGGTTCAGGCGGCCACGACTGACGGTCATGGCCTTGGCGGCTGGTGTAGAGGGAGCTGGTGCAGGTGTTGCGGTAGTCGGTGCCTTCTGGGGGCACTCCCTGGAGTAGTGCCCCGGCTGGCCACAACTGTAACAAGTGAGCCCCCGCGGTGCAGGAGGCAGCTGAGGGCGGAGACCACTTCCAGCCGCACCCACGGTCGAGGTAGCTGGGCGAGGCGGAGGTGGCCTATACCCTGAAGGCCTTGGCGCGAAAGGTGCACGACGCACAGCACTGAAGGGCACAAAAACCCTGCGCTTCTTGCCCTCAGAAGGAGAGGAGCTCTGATTGTCAATGGGAGCTGGCCTTTTGGAAGACTCCAGCTCCTTCCTACCCTGCTCCATAGTGAGAGCCTGGTTGTAGAGCTCCTGGTAGGACTGGAACTTGAAGGGCAGGAGCTCATAACGGAGCCTCGGTGCAAGCCCCTTGCGGAACAAATATTGTTTGTCCTCATCGTTGGTCATGTCCCGAGGGGCGTAACGGGAGAGGTGGTTGAACTCACGCCCATAAGCTTGGACGTCCATGCGTCCCTGGGTCAAGTCCAGGAACTCCCTCCTCTTGAGGTCCATGATGGGCTTGGGGATGTACGCCGCACGGAAAGCGGTGCAAAAATCCGCCCAGGTGAAGACATGGCCATCGTCGAACATCGACACATGGCTCTCCCACCAGGAGCCGGCGGCTCCATTCAGTAGATAGGTGGCGAAGTTGACTAGTTCGGCCACCGGCACATGCAAGGCTGCGAACTTGTGCTCGAGGGCTCTCAGCCAATCATCCGCATCAAGCGGCTCTTTAGCTTCAGAGAAGGTGGGAGGTTGAGACCGCAAGAACTCAGTGAGAGTGTTGCAGTCGTTGTTCCTCCTGGCCCCTTGTTGAACCAACTGCTCGAGCAGAAGCTCGTTGCGCAGGTGGTTATTCTCGATGGCCATCAGGACCTCCGCCATTGAGGGTGGCGGCGGTGCATCAGGATCACCGGGGTTACCATGATGGGCAGGAGCCATTCTGGAGATTTGGAACAATGACATAATTAGTAACCAACTCCGAATAGTTAGGATAGATAATTAGAGTCATTCCAGGTATAGAGATTTAGGATGGCACTAACACCAAAAACAGATTAAGGCAACCACGTGTGACATCACGTCAACGCGGCGATAGCAAACGGAATTAGAGGACTCGAGACTTAAACTGGACGGTAAAACCCAACCCCGAGAACCTAAACTTCGACACCAAGCTTAAAACAAATAGAGATAAGAGATCAGAGTAGAGCGAGTTGGATGAGAAGTAAAAAGAATCCTAAGAAGGTTTTCACAACTCATTTTTAGGTTATAAAATAATTTTCAACTAGACTCGACATCGACCAATAGAAAGGGTTTCCTACAGGCAGTCCTTCTCTGATACCAACTTGTAACGCCCCGACCCCGGAATTATACAGAGAGGCTATGTAACCCACAGGCTATGCTACACAACTGAAGGGCATGGGATTACCGCTCCCACGCAACACTCCGATCATGCCATAAACACTGGCATAGCTATCAATGTATAATAAAGAGATCAAGACTTGTGGAACAACTGGCACATCACAGACTCTATGACAAAAAAGTTCATATAGCAACTCATATATGAGAAAGATACAAATAGCACACCAGGGGTCACAGACCCATCATCACATCAAGCGGAAGCGAAGTAGTGTTGTCTAACAACAAGATCCAAAATAGGGCCTAAGAGGCCTACAGATAAACATAACCCAGCCAGCTTGTTCCGACGTCCCAAGCTGCCACCTGGGAACCCCAGACTACTCGTCGATGTCCACGAAGAACCCACCTATCTGCTCGGTGTCGTCCTCCTCTGAAACAAATTAATAAGCAGCAAAGAGAGACTGAGTACGACATACTCGGAAGTTTAGTAGGGCGATATAGGCCCAATGATGACGGAGGCTCTAAAGCTGTATAGTAGCTAATTTGCATAAAGCTAGTTTTCCTTTTTAATAGACATAAAGACTCATGGCAACGTCTACTCAGAATGTTTTCGAAAAGGGATAAGAGAGTAAAATTTCATCTTTTGTTCTCAACGAACCCATAGTAACCATTTCTCATCACTCATCTCCACCTTTTATCACCCTCGAATCACCCTCGAGAAAACGAACCTTTTATCACACGTTGAGTTGCAACCTCTAGTTGCGAAATTTTAAGTAAGGTTTATGTTTTCTATGAGCTAATCCGCCTTTCCCAAGATTTGTCCATAACCGTGGACACGGCTTTTCGAAAAGATTTAACCCTGCAGGGGTGTACTATTTTTTGCCATTAGTACCATCCGGCTCGCCTGATTAGCTCTCTTCCGGGGAAAGCCGACGAGTGGGCGCGGTTAGACCTTTACCTTGCATGAGGCTTACTCAAGGATCATCAGTGTGCGGAAGGACAGGTTCAGTGCCTATTTCAACACCCTACCCCGCGGCCACATCCTAAACACCTGTAATGTCCCGGGGTTTTCCCCAAATTAGATTTTTGTTTGTTTTGCTTTTTTGCATCATCATAACATCAGCATCATCGCATCGCATGTTTTTGTCCGCAAAAATTATTTTTATTAAACCCTATTTTATTTTTCTAAAATTGTCGGAAAATATTTTATCGAGGCAGTCGTCTCCGTTTTCTAAAATTAATTGCCAAATTAATTTTGCAAAAGAAAAATAATTTTGAGATGCGAGAGAGTAGCCCAAACCGGCCCAAAAGCCCAGCTAAGCAAACCCTAGACCAAACCCTAGCCAGCTTCCCTGGCTTTTTCCTTTCCCACCCCCTGCCTTCTTGCAGCCACCCTCTCCTTCTTTTCTCTTTTTGCAATCGTGCCCTTCCACCTTGCAATCGGGTCCCTGGACCACTTTTTCCTTTTCTTTTTTTTCCTCCCCTTTCCTTTCTTCTCCTTCTTATCTCTCTCCTCCCTCCCGTGGTCTTCTTCCCGCACACCTTCCCCTCCCTCCGCCATGGCCAACTCGTCTCTCTCCCCACCTCCGCGCCCGCGCCCCGTGGCCACCGCTCTTCCCCACCGTCGGCTCCCCCTTCTCCTCCCGCTCCAGACCACCACCCCTCGCCGCTCCTCCTCTCTTCCTCCTGCTCCAGCTCCGGCCGTGCCCCGCACCTCTCCGGCACCCTGCTTCCTTATCCTCCCTGTGACAGCGTCCTGGTGCTGCTGTCCACGACCTGTCGTGTGTCCTCGTCCTCGTTTTCCCGGTGCCCGCCACCTGTTCAACAAAATGCCCGCAAGGACCCGGTTTCTGTTCCGTTGCCGTGTCGCCCCGCACGCGTCTCCTCCTGCTGCCTGTTGTGTTGCGTCCCCGTGTGGTGCCTCTGACACGTGTTGTGCCCGTGTAGCCATTCCCCGTCCGTCATCGTGTTCGTGTTGCTGCCGTCGTGTCCCGTCCCCATGTCGTGTCCCCGGTGTTTTTTGTTCCCGACATCGCACCGTGTTCTCCGTCGTGTTCCCGTGCAAGTCTGCCTCCGTGCCCGTCTCCATGCATGACGTTGTTCCCCGACGACTCCCGTTTCTCGTCTCCGTGTTGACGTGTTTCCCGATATCTGTTTCCTGACGGGAAAGTTCCCCGATTCCGTTCCCGAAGCTGTTTCCCGATCTCTGTTTCCCGATGTGAAGCCCGATCCCCGACGCGAGTTCTCTGTCAGTGAAGCCCGGTGCCGTGCAACGACAAGGTCTTTCCCGACTCTGTGAACCCGAGATCTCCGACCCGATAACCGAAGATGGATACGACAAGATCTTCCCCGACCGGAACCCGCCGAGTTCCCCGATGCCGTGGGACCCCGTCGACCTCGAAGCCCGGAACGCCAAGGTCCGCCACGACGACGACCCGAGTACGACTACTTCCACGACGACGACTACCTTGACTACTTCGACTCCGGACGGACGTCTACCACGACTACTTCGACTACGATGACTACTTCGACTACTTCCTCTCCGATCCGAAGACGGTGGTCCCGAATTCGAAGTTTCCCCGAATCCGATGTGTGACCCCAACCCTATACCCTTATACCATATATATGCGTATCTTATAAAATCATGCATCATTAATTAACATCGCACCTTTTCTCCATTTAGTCGAATTAACCCAACTTTAAATTATGGGATTTGTCCGGTGCATCTATATTATGCACCGATCCCATTTAAAATGATTTGCCATGTGTTAGGAAATAAAATTGGACAACATTTAATTTTTCATGCATCATGTCATCAACATGCCGCTTCTTTTGCCGTAGAGTAAAATGCATCTTTTCCGTTGCCAGTGTTCGTTGCTTCTTCGGGAATAGGACGATGAGTTGATGTGAGCAATGACAGGTTCTGCTACCTCTACCGGATTGCAGGCAAGTGATACTCCCTTGCTATCTTTGCTTGTTTTCTGTCTCTTACTCGTCCTATCTTTTGTTCCTTGCTAGCCTTATGTCACGATGCTTGTGTCCCGATCCTATTTGCATGTTTACCTTGCAGCCATGATATATCCACACCCCCACATCCTATTACCTTTTGCTTGTTTATCTTGTTAGCCTTGCGAGTCCTAGTGCATGCTTAGGTGCTTTGCTTGAGTCCTGTTATCTCTTTGTCTAGACTTGTTCTTAATATGATAGCTAGGCTCAACTAAAATGTTAATCTTTTTTTCTGTTGCGATGGGAATAATATAATAAAGATAAGACACCGGCGGAAGGCCAATCGTGGTGATTTGTTCTGCTAGTGTCGCCTAGGACCCGAGTTCTTTTCCGCTGATACAAGACTGAGCGCACTAACCACATGTGGGAGTTCTATGGGCCTCCCCGCAATCTATTACCGGATCCTCAAACTGGTCCAGGATGCCACAAGTAGTTCGGGTGTTTCAGTTGGTCTTGCGGACTGGGCGTTAACCGCATGTGGAAGGAGGGGCAATCGTATGAGTGTTCCCTCCTGAAGCCGATCTCGCATCGGTTAGGCCCACCTCGAAGCATCGGCCGGACTCTCAAGGTGGATCAGTCCTAGCTAGGTGGCTCCCTGGACTTGTTTGTAGAGAAGGGAAGTATTGCGTCGAATGCTCCACCGGTACACCTCTAAGCGAGTGTTTCGATGCGTGTGGGTTCATTGGTGCATCCCTGCAGGGTGAAATCTTTTCGAAAAGCCGTGTCCGCGGTTATGGACGACTTGGTGAAATGCGCTGGCTAAAAAGATCATAGACAACTTGCATCTTATAATAATAATAACTTGATTAGTAAGATAGATTACTTGAATAATAACCCATAAAACTTGTCCATCGTGTGAGTTGCCCTGATTGCTTCCTTGTGGGTGGTTGATCGAGGGAGTAATACCTGGGCGGGTTTTTTGATGTGGTGAGTAGTTTAGTTGGTTTCTTATGCGCTCTCTTACCTTGTCTCTGAGAGACGAATGTTGTAGCGTGTCTCTATAAGTTGTTAGTGTTGCTTGCCGCCACTTCATCGCTACCCCTTTTCCCCGGAATTCCATCTTTGATATCTTGTGAGTATTACTTGCCAGTACTTTTACTAGTACTGACCCCTTCGGGGCTGCTATTCCAATGCAGCCGACAGGTTTGAAGTCTGACGACGTTAGCTTGGGAATCCCTCCGGCTTGGCCTGGGCAGGGATATGGTGCCTTCGTTTATCTTCAGGACTCTTAGTCCAATTTGTTTCTTGTCCGTAGCCGGACGCTACCCGCTTCCGTTGTTATTTTGGATCTTTGTATTGTATCTTTGTTCTTGACTCGGTGAGTCGTTGTTGTATATATGTTCTTTTGTGGGTTCCATCGAGAACTGTTGTAATGTTATCACAATTCCACCCGCATAACATGTGTGTTGCGGCGTGCACGTTAAGCCTGGTGGGCGTCCTTTAGGATCATTATTATGCGGATTTGGCTGGAACGCTAAAATCTGCATAGTACCGATCTTGGGGCGTTACAAAGTGGTATCAGAGCTCCGGTTCTTCGATACCCCGCTGGTCCAGTTTGCCTGTAGGATAACCTAGCTAATGGTCGTTGTTGTAGAGTGTCCAAACTATTTTACTAGAAGCTATTTGAAAATATCTCAATAGGACTCATCCAATATGATTTAAACCTTCTCTCTTATCTATCTTCCGAGTCATAGAATCTTCGTGGGTGGACGATCTCTTGCCTGCTACTTAATAGGTTCGATCTTCAACGTGATCTCGAAGGATGAACATCATCATCAGCGTGAGCAAGAACCTCTTGTTAGTGGTGTCGAGAAGATCAACATGGCGCGAGAAGATTCGATAGTTTAGCTTGCTCTCCTTCTCCTCGACGGTAGCGTGGATCTCGGGGCGAGATCCCTTGTTAGTGGTGTCGGTTGTAATGTCCCGGAGTTTTCCCCAAATTAGATTTTTGTTTGTTTTGCTTTTTTGCATCATCATGACATCAGCATCATCGCATCGCATGTTTTTGTCCGCAAAAATTATTTTTATTAAACCCTATTTTATTTTTCTAAAATTGTCGGAAAATATTTTATCGAGGCAGTCGTCTCCGTTTTCTAAAATTAATTGCCAAATTAATTTTGCAAAAGAAAAATAATTTTGAGATGCGAGAGAGTAGCCCAAACCGGCCCAAAAGCCCAGCTAAGCAAACCCTAGACCAAACCCTAGCCAGCTTCCCTGGCTTTTTCCTTTCCCACCCCCTACCTTCTTGCAGCCACCCTCTCCTTCTTTTCTCTTTTTGCAATCGTGCCCTTCCACACTGCAATCGGGTCCCTGGCCACTTTTTCCTTTTCTTTTTTTTCCTCCCCTTTCCTTTCTTCTCCTTCTTATCTCTCTCCTCCCTCCCGTGGTCTTCTTCCCGTACACCTTCCCCTCCCTCCGCCATGGCCAACTCGTCTCTCTCCCCACCTCCGCGCCCGCGCCCTCTCCCTCGCGTCCTCGACCCAGCCGCCGTCGTGGACGTCCTCCTCCAGCGCGCCCCTCGGCCCCCTCCTGCACGCCCACCACCGGCCGCCCTCTCCCCGTGGCCACCGCTCTTCCCCACCGTCGGCTCCCCCTTCTCCTCCCGCTCCAGACCACCACCCCTCGCCGCTCCTCCTCTCTTCCTCCTGCTCCAGCTCCGGCCGTGCCCCGCACCTCTCCAGCACCCTGCTTACTTGTCCTCCCTGTGACAGCGTCTTGGTGCTGCTGTCCACGACCTGCCGTGTATCCTCGTCCTTGTTTTCCCGGCGCCCGCCACCTGTTCGACAAAATGCCCGCAAGGACCCGATTTCTGTTCCGTTGCCGTGTCGCCCCGCGCGTGTCTCCTCCTGCTGCCTGTTGTGTTGCGTCCCTGTGTGCTGCTTCCGACACGTGTTGTGCCCGTGCAGCCATTCCCCGTCCGTCATCATGTTCGTGTTGCTGCCGTCGTGTCCCGTCCCCATGTCGTGTCCCCGGTGTTGTTTGTTCCCGACGCCGCACCGTGTTCTCCGTCGTGTTCCCGTGCAAGTCCGCCTCCGTGCCCATCTCCGTGCATGACGTTGTTCCCCAACGACTCCCGTTTCTCGTCTCCGTGTTGACGTGTTTCCCGATATCTGTTTCCCGACAGGAAAGTTCCCCGATTCCATTCCCGAAGCTGTTTCCCGGTCTCTGCTTCCCGACGTGAAGCCCGATCCCCGACGCGAGTTCTCCATCCGTGAAGCCCGGTGCCGTGTAACGACAAGGTCTTCCCCGACTCCATGAACCCGAGATCTCCGACCCGATGACCGAAAACGGATACGACAAGATCTTCCCCGACCGGAACCCGCCGAGTTCCCCGATGCCGTGGGACCCCGTCGACCCCGAAGCCCGGAACGCCAAGGTCCGCCACGACGACGACCCGAGTACGACTACTTCCACGATGACGACTACCTCGACTACTTCGACTCCGAATGGACGTCAACCACGACTACTTCGACTACGACGACTACTTCGACTACTTCCTCTCCGATCCGAAGACGGTGGTCCCGAATCCGAAGTTTCCCCGAATCCGATGTGTGACCCCAACCCTATACCCTTATACCATATATATGCTTATCTTATAAAATCATGCATCATTAATTAACATCGCACCTTTTCTCCATTTAGTCGAATTAACCCAACTTTAAATTATGGGATTTGTCCGGTGCATCTATATTATGCACCGATCCCATTTAAAATGATTTGCCATGTGTTAGGAAATAAAATTGGACAACATTTAATTTGTCATGCATCATGTCATCAACATGCCGCTTCTTTTTCCATAGAGTAAAATGCATCTTTTTCGTTGCCAGTGTTCGTTGCTTTTTCGGGAATAGGACGATGAGTTGATGTGAGCAACGACAGGTTCTGCTACCTCTACCGGATTGCAGGCAAGTGATACTCCCTTGCTATCTTTGCTTGTTTTCTGTCTCTTACTCGTCCTATCTTTTGTTCCTTGCTAGCCTTATGTCACGATGCTTGTGTCCCGATCCTATTTGCATGTTTACCTTGCAGCCATGATGTAGCCACACCCCCACCTCCTATTACCTTTTGCTTGTTTATCTTGTTAGCCTTGCAAGTCCTGGTGCATGCTTAGGTGCTTTGCTTGAGTCCTGTTATCTCTTTGTCTAGTCTTGTTCTTAATATGATAGCTAGGCTCAACTAAAATGTTAATCTTTTTTTCTGTTGCGATGGGAATAATATAATAAAGATAAGACACCGGCGGAAGGCCAATCGTGGTGATTTGTTCTGCTAGTGTCGCCTAGGACCCGAGTTCTTTTCCGCTGATCCAAGACTGAGTGCACTAACCACATGTGGGAGTTCTATGGGCCTCCCCACAATCTATTACCGGATCCTCAAACCTGTCCAGGATGCCACAAGTAGTTCGGGTGTTTCAGTAGGTCTTGCGGACTGGGCGTTAACCGCATGTGGAAGGAGGGGCAATCGTATGAGTGTTCCCTCCCGAAGCCGTTCTCGCATCAGTTAGGCCCACCTCGAAGCATCGGCCGGACTCTCAAGGTGGATCAGTGCTAGCTAGGTGGCTCACTGGACTTGTTTCTAGAGAAGGGAAGTATTGCGTCGAACGCTCCACCGGTACACCTCTAAGCGAGTGTTTCGATGCGTGTGGGTTCATTGGTGCATCCCTGCAGGGTGAAATCTTTTCGAAAAGCCGTGTCCGCGGTTATGGACGACTTGGTGAAATGCGCTGGCTAAAAAGATCATAGACAACTTGCACCTTATAATTATAATAACTTGATTAGTAAGATAGTTTACTTGAATAATAACCCATAAAACTTGTCCACCGTGTGAGTTGCCCTGATTGCTTCCTCGTGGGTGGTTGATTGAGGGAGTAATACCTGGGCGGGTTTTTTGATATGGTGAGTAGTTTAGTTGGTTTCTTATGCGCTCTCTTACCTTGTCTCTGATAGACGAATGTTGTAGCGTGTCTCTATAAGTTGTTAGTGCTGCTTGCCGCCACTTCATCGCTACCTTGTCTTGTGAGTATTACTTGCCAGTACTTTTACTAGTACTGACCCCTTCAGGGCTGCTATTCCAATGCAGCCGACAGGTTTGAAGTCTGACGACGTTAGCTTGGGAATCCCTCCGGCTTGGCCTGGGCAGGGATATGGTGCCTTCGTTTATCTTCAGGACTCTTAGTCCAATTTGTTTCTTGTCCGTAGCCGGACGCTACCCGCTTCCATTGTTATTTTGGATCTTTGTATTGTATCTTTGTTCTTGACCCGGTGAGTCGTTGTTGTATATATGTTCTTTTGTGGGTTCCATCGAGAACTATTGTAATGTTATCACAATTCCACCCGCATAACGTGTGTGTTGCGGCGTGCACGTTATGCCTGGTGGGCGTCCTTTAGGATCGTTATTTTGTGGATTTGGCTAGAACGCTAAAATCTGCATAGTACCGATCTTGGGGCGTTACAAAGTGGTATCAGAGCTCTGGTTCTTCGATACCCCGCTGGTCCAGTCTGCCTGTAGGATACCCTAGCTAATGGTCGTTGTTGTAGAGTGTCCAAACTATTTTACTAGAAGCTATTTGAAAATATCTCAATAGGACTCTTGTTTATTCCTTACCTCTATTCTATTCCTTCTCTTATCCAATACGATTTAAACCTTCTCTCTTATCTATCTTCCCAGTCATAGCATCTTCGTGGGTGGACGATATCTTGCCTGCTACCTAATAGGTTCGATCTTCAACGTGATCTCGAAGGATGAACATCATCATCAGCGTGAGCAAGAACCTCTTGTTAGTGGTGTCGACAAGATCAACATGGCGCGAGAAGATTCGATAGTTTAGCTTGCTCTCCTTCTCCTCGACGGTAGCGTGGATCGCGGGGCGAGATCCCTTGTTAGTGGTGTCGGTTGTAATGTCCCAGGGTTTTCCCCAAATTAGATTTTTGTTTGTTTTGCTTTTTTGCATCATCATGACATCAGCATCATCGCATCGCATGTTTTTGTCCGCAAAAATTATTTTTATTAAACCCTATTTTATTTTTCTAAAATTGTCAGATAATATTTTATCGAGGTAGTCGTCTCCGTTTTCTAAAATTAATTGCCAAATTAATTTTGCAAAAGAAAAATAATTTTGAGATGCGAGAGAGTAGCCCAAACCGGCCCAAAAGCCTAGCTAAGAAAACCCTAGACCAAACCCTAGCCAGCTTCCCTCGACTAAGCATGGCTAAGCATATATAACAACATTTATATCCTTGTCTCAGGCCAACACATCAAACCTAGGGTTCATAGGAGGGGAAGCATGTGATGGTTCGGGGAAAACATGCATTCATAGGATACTCTAGTATTGACCAAAATTGTCATTGGAATCGCATGCAATATTATGGTGGATAAAATAAGTTTATAAAGCAATAGGATGCTAGATGCCAAGAAGTTTAGGTTATCTCCTGCCTTGCTACCGGGGCGTGTAGTACGGCTCGTCGGGGTAGGTAGGGTTAACCTCGACTCCGGAATCTATCGATACCCAAAATAATAACAAAGGAACAAATAAATAACACGAAGACAAAGTGCAATGCACAAGCACATGATGACATGACAAGTTTCATGCAAGGATATCATCATTTAATTGTCTAACAAATTAAATGGAGTTCCAAATAATTAGTGCAATTATTTGGAAACAACCCCATATTTATCTTAGTGACCACATGATTTATAAATTATTACCTTACAAAAGATGTGGCTTAAATATGCATGAACATGACATAATTAAGTAGGTTTTGTTCTTCTGATCATTTTGGTACTTCGTTTGCAATTTTTCGATTAACGGTGAAGAAATGGTGATTTAATCGGTTATTCAATTTAAATCATTTTAACCAATTCCAAAATGACATCAAAGAAAAAATTGGTTTCATGCTGTGAAATTAACATATCTAAACAACCCTTAAGTTGCTGATCATTTTGGGATATTAAGCACAATTTTTGAGTCATTATTTATCAAGTTATGAATTTCCCAAAATGTGATCTAAATCTGCCATTTTAATTAATTATTATAAACATCACCAAATTTAATTCTACAACTCTCTCAAATGACATAAACTTCTAGTTCATTGTTTACTGAACATTTTGGTACCTCATTCATAATTTTTGGATAAATATTCTTCAAGTTATGAATTTTCTAAATAATGATTTAATTCTGCCATTTTAGTATTTATTAATTAAAGGCAATTTAATAAATTTAGTTGACCATGGCAAGGGTACTAACAGATAGATATTTGTTTTCTGAGCATTTTGACATATTGCTTGCATTTTTCTGAGATGTGGTTCTAAAGATATGGAATTTCAAGGTTTAAAAGAATTTCTGCCATTTTAGTTATTTCAATTTAACAGCAAATTAGAATATAAATTTTAACATGTAAATAGAACCAAAAGGTAGATATTATTTCCCTAAACATTTTGGGATCTCATTTGCAAATTTTGGAGCAATATTCAGAAAGTTATGGATTTTACAAGTTTAAATGAATTTTCTGTTAACATTTTTAAAACCCAGAAACTGGCCGAAACGGTTTTGTACCGGGCCGTGGCTAGCCACAGAGGCTGACGGGCGGGGCCCGAGTCATGTAGGCGGCCACGTAGGCGCTGCGGCCCACGGGTCGGTTTGACCCCGGCGAGTGCCACGACCGGCACGGCAACACACGGTGATCACCAACGGCGTCGAGCACGCACGCGTCGGAGGAGGGCATCCGGGAAAGGCTACGGGGTGCATTCGACACGCCTTGCCACAGCGAGCACTAAATGGGCGGTGCCGCTTACTCTCGGTCACCGGGGCGACGCGAGCATCGGCGACGGGTGGCGGCCGACGACGAGCTACACCAACACGGCTAAGTAGGGAGAGAGAAGGGTGGAGAGGATGTCCCGGAGGACGGCGAGCTCACCCTAGACGCGTGCGTGGGCTCGGCTTGAGCAGGGGAGGTCGGGGGCGACGGCAGTCGTGCTCGGTGGCCGGCGGCCGGAGGGGAAGAAGACGGAAAAATAGCAGCGGCTCCGGGCTCCGTTGCTCGATTCCGTGGATGAGGAAGGAGAGGGAGGCGAGGCGGAGCTTTTGGCGTGCTTCGATCTGCTCCGGGAGGCTTCAATCGTCGGCGATGCGGCGGCGAGCTTGAACTAGGCCACGGACATGGCGGCTCTAGGGTTAGGGTTTGGGAACGGGGGAAAGTGAGGGAGGGAGAGAGAGAGAGAGGCGGCCGAGGGGCTTCTTATCCTCCAGGGGGGGGTGCGAGGAGGAGCAGAGGAGGCCACGGCGGCAGCTCGGCCATGGCGCCAGTGCCTTCACTGTGGCGCCAGGACGAAGGAGAGAGGAGGGAGGGGTTGACAGGGGGCCACACTGTCAGGGTTTTAAGTTTTTCCCTTTTTCATTTTAAAACCAGTAGGGTTTAGGCAATTAATTAAGGCCCTTAAACAATTTTATAAAATATAGAAAAATTCACACAGCAACTATCTTATATTAGGAAGCTGTCATAAAATTTGCAGCCCATTTGGAAAACATTTGATGTGTAACTTATTTCAAAAATGCTCATATGTATTTTGGTCTTTGTTGAAATATTTGATTTGGCAATTGCTTTAAATTTTGCAACAAACATATTTGCAATTATTAGAACTTCCTGGACAAATATTATAGTTCCAATTTGAATTTGTTTGTCCAACATCATTCGCCACCTTTGATTTAATAGATAAAGCCAGAGCGTTATTTCATGTTTTAGCAATTTAAATATGGATGCCATGATGCAAGTGCAAGGAAAAAGTGAAAATTTGGCTCATATTTTAGGGTACCAAACTGGGGCTGTTACACCCGTGTTCCACTGTTGCGACATGTTGCTCTATTTACGTTCTTGCATGCTCTCCGATCTAAGTGGTTACTCTGGCGAAGTGGTCGTGTTAGATATCCAAGAGGGAGTATATGCTAGATAGTGGGTTCATTCCTCCTTTATCATTAGGCTTGCGTGACAGTAACAACTACGGCTAAGGATATGTTGTTTTTACTAAGGGTAAAACAACGATGTTTATTTCTTTGTGGCATAGATATTGTTTACATCATGTACGATACTTAAGGCGATACTCTTTGTTTTCAACTTAATTCATAGAGATGCATGCTGGATAGCGGTCTCAAAGTAGCGGTACCGTGATGCGGTTTATATATGTTTGACGTGCTGACTATATGAATATTGCCATGAACATTTTTGTCTAATTGTAGTTCTATCAATTGCCTAACTGTAATTTTTTCACACCCAACAACGTTATTATCTCTGGAGAAATACCACTATTGAAATCATAGTCCCCGATCCATTCTTTAATACTGTTTACAAATTTGTTCTTCATTGTCCCACTTTAATTTTTTATTGTACTCGTTGCTTTCTGCACTATACGTTTAATCTCTTTGTTTTCGATGAGACGGAAAGATTGACACCTTCCTGGAATGTTGGGAACGAGGTTGTTCTGTGTGTTGTCTGCATGTACTACACCAAATACTGTGAACATACAAACTTCTACTCGTTCGATAAAGCTCGGTTCTTAACCGAAGGAAATTTGCTGTTGTGCTACATCATCACCTTCCTCTTTGGGTGACAAATCCAATGATCGACACACGCAAATTTCTGACGCCACCATAGCCATCAACCCGTAGTACAAAAAAGCTTCACTGAAAAGAAAATGTATATTTTGTTGCCCCTAATCTTCCCGATATTTACAACAAAATTGCCACATGGTGATTTACGCCTAGTACTTCAACAAAAATACTGAGTACTGCAACAAAATTTCTCACCCCGTGCAGAAAAAATAGTATTAGAACAACCTTCGCAACATTTCAAAAAAAGCAATGCTACAAAAAAAGTGATAAAACAATTTTTTGCTGCAAATTGATGTACAATAAAACCACCAATACTTTGAACAAAAAACCACAAAGGATTACAACGAAAAATCTTGTGTTTACAACCGTATAAAATGGTTAAGCAACAAATTTTTTTGGTGCAGATTAAGTTGCAACAAAAATTATCACCCATTCCAATAAAATATCTCAAATGATTACACTCCAACAAACCTAAAGCTGCTGTGTATCCGATCCAACAAAGTAGATATGTTCTCCTGCGAGAGGGGGATCTAAAGGCAGCCACAGTGTGGAACTCATATTTGGCACACATGAGCAAAGGTTACACCGTTACAGGAGAGAGAGAGAGAAGCACGCGGCCGGAGCGCCTCCTCCTCCGCACCAAAAACGGAAATACCCAAAATCACCGCCTCCTCCTCCGCCCACCGCACCGTATTGCGCCCCAATCCGCCCGCCATGGGGAGGGATCTGCACCTCCTCCCCCTCGCCGTCCTCCTCATCTCCTCCCTCGCCTGCGTCGCCGCCAAATCCGCCGACGAGGGCGCCATCTTCGACCTCGCCACGTCATTATCCAACCCGCCCGCGTCCTGGGGCTCCGGCGGCGACGTCTGCGCCTACGACGGCATCACCTGTGAGCGCGGCGGCTCGGGGCGGGTCACCGCCATCAGCCTGCGGGACAGAGGGCTCACGGGCAACCTGTCCGCCTCCCTCTCCTCCCTCACCGCGCTCAAGGAGCTGCAGCTCCAGGGCAACAAACTCCACGGCGACTTCCCCTCGATCGCTGGCTTAACCGACCTCACCCGCCTCGTGCTCGACGGCAACGGCTTCACCTCCCTCCCAACCGACTTCCTCAAGGACCTGCCCTCCCTGCAGTACCTCAGCCTGGAGAACCTGCCGCTCAAGCCGTGGGCCGTCCCCGACGCCATCCTCGGCTCCTCCTCCCTCGAAACCTTCTCTGCTTCCAATGCCTCCATCGCTGGCTCCTTCCCGGCGGTCCTCGCCAACCTCTCCTCACTCAAGTACCTGCGGCTGTCGTATAATAACCTCACCGGCGGACTCCCTGCCGGGCTCGCCGAGCTCATTGCCCTAGAGACCCTGCAGCTCAACAACCAGGTGTCGGATGGTAAGCTGTCCGGGCCGATTGATGTTGTTGCGGCGATGACGAATCTGAAGCTGCTGTGGATCCAGTCCAACAAATTCACCGGCCCGATCCCGGATTTGAGCAACTCGCGGCTCGAGTCGTTCAATGTCAGGGACAATAGGCTCACTGGGGTGGTGCCAGCGTCACTCTTTGAGATCAAGACGCTGCTTAATGCGTCACTGACCCACAATCTTTTTCAGGGTCCGATGCCAGATGTGCGTAATGTGAATGTAGAACTCGTTGGTGACACTGTGAGCAGGTTCTGTCTGTCTAAGCCTGGGCCGTGTGATCCGCTGGTCACCACTCTGCTTGAGGTGGCCGCAGGGTTTGGATACCCGGCTCAGCTTGCGGATACGTGGAACGGGAACACGCCATGTGGTCATTGGATTGGTATCTCATGCTCCAATGGGGATGTGAGCAGTTTTGATTTGCGCAATCGTGGTTTGTCAGGGACGATATCGCCGGCTATTGCAAACCTGACTGGTGTTGGAAGGATAGACCTGTCAGATAATAACCTCACCGGCGTGATACCTGATGCTTTGACGACAATGGCAAACCTGATTTTTTTTGATGTCTCAAATAATAGCCTTAATGGTGAACTGCCCAAGTTTAAGCCATCAGTCAAGGTACTGGCTGATGGAAATCGGTTTGGGGAATCAGGTAGTGGTTCCGAGAGTGATTCTTCACATTCAAAGTCGAAGTCGAATGTGGGAATGATTATTGGAATTCTCATAGCTGTGGTTCTTCTTATTATTTGTGTTGTGCTTTTGGTACATCATCGGAGGAAGAAGAACGCAGAGAAGTTTGGGCCTGGCTCTCCTGATGAATCCGAGATGACAAATATTCAGATGGTCGGAACAAATGGGAATAGCAATAGAAATACTGCAGTTCTAACTGATTACAGCCAGGTGAGTGCTGGTAGCACAAACATTGCTCATCTGTTTGAGACCCATGGAATGCAGTTGCCGATCGAAGTGCTCCTAAAGGCCACAGACAACTTTAATGAGGACTGTATCTTAGGTAAAGGGGGGTTTGGGGTGGTCTTCAAGGGAAATCTCAATGGGAAGTTGGTTGCTGTAAAGCGATGTGACGGTGGCATTATGGGGACTAAAGGGCAACAAGAGTTTATGGCCGAGATTGACGTTCTTACGAAAGTAAGGCATCGACACTTGGTTGGACTACTTGGGTACTGTACCCATGGCTACGAGAGGCTCTTGGTCTATGAGTATATGTCTTGTGGAACATTGCGTGAGCACCTGTGTGATCTTCAGCGGAGTGGTTATACTCCTCTTACATGGACACAGAGAATGACAATAGCTTTGGATGTTGCGAGGGGGATAGAATATTTGCATGGTTTGGCACAGGAGACCTTCATCCACAGGGATCTGAAGCCTTCCAATATACTGCTGGACCAGGACTTAAGAGCCAAGGTTTCAGACTTCGGGTTGGTCAAGCTTGCTAATGATACAGATAAATCCATGATGACAAGAGTTGCAGGGACATTTGGATACCTTGCACCTGAATATGCTAGTATGTGCATTTCTCACTGCCCATCTTTCATTATCAAGTACTTCCTCTGTTTCTAAATATAAGATGTTTTACTGTTTTCTGGCACACACGTTTTAGTGTATAGATTCATGTGAATCTTATACTAAAACAAGTCTAGTTACATGTGTGGTCAGAAAAGGCTAAAACATCTTATATTTAGGAACGGAGGGAGTACCATGTATCACTCTTTGTTTTTTTTCTTCGAACAAATATTTTGTTCTGTTGTAGATTCGTAGTTTCTAGTCAGCATCATGGAACCATGGATTAGCCTTGTTACTTTGCACTGGAATCTAATGCTTGGAACTTCCTACATGGTGCCTTAACACTTAGAACTATACATATACTAGCATACATATGTGTTGCTACGAACCAACTAAAAAGTAAAGAATTCAGATCATAGAAAGACGGTGTCCTATAGGTGCAAAAAGAAGAGGGATTTGCATGGGACGAGACGATTCATCATCTAAAGCAACCGAAAAAGGGCCATTGTAAGATTTGAAACGACACAACAATTCAAAATTTGATACTTGAGAAGATGACATTATGGAGGAGGACCACGTAGATCGACGAGGTTTTTGTAGCATTAGAATAAGTGGCATTGTTCACTCCACTATGCTACGATACATATTTGGAATAGTTGGTTGGGCGAAGGAAGCTGAAACCTAGAGCATGATTTTGAATTGGAATCTCAAAATCTGAATTCTGGTTTTTTTGTGTGGTTTTGTGCCTTTTACAAGAGTAGTGGTTCCACATGATGCATTTCTTTATTTGTGTCATTTGCAATAGTGTTGGTTCCACATATGAGCAAGAGTGTATCTTTTATGTATTTACATGTTTTGTTAGGTATATGTATTGCTAACAACTGATGTATTACCCATACATGTTAGCAGTGATAAGTATAACCATATTACGTGGTTCTAGACTCTTAGGTTGTTGGTTCCATATGCTAACAACTGATGCATTACCCATACAATTTCTATCGAACTATTCTGAATTTTTTTTTATTAATTAGTGGTCAAAAGGAAGTTCGACTGCATGCTTTCTTAATGTTTCTTTTGGAACAGAGGTTCTATATGTGAATGTAGTTACTTCTTTTTTGCATTGTCCCAGTTTTTTTTGTCTTCTATTTTTCTGATGTTGTATTGATAAGCATGCAATTTATATGTTTTACAGCTACAGGGAAAGTTACTACGAAAGTTGACGTTTATGCATATGGTGTCATACTAATGGAGATGATTACTGCAAGGAAAGTACTTGATGACTCATTACCTGATGATGAAACACATCTTGTAACAATCTTCCGAAGAAATATGCTTGACAAAGAGAAGTTCAGGAAGTTTGTGGATCCTACACTGGAACTCAGTGCTGAAGCTTGGAAGAGCCTGCTTGAGGTAGCTGATCTTGCTCGGCATTGCACAGCACGGGAACAAAACCAGAGGCCTGACATGTGCCACTGTGTGAACCGACTTTCCAGCCTGCTTGATCAGTGGAAGCCTACAGAAGTTGAGGATAACGATGAGTGCGAGACAAGCGAGATGGGTCTCAACCAGCAACTTGAGAAATGGAGGAGTGATGATTTCACCATATCTGATTCAGATACATTCAGCACATTCAATATGTCAAGGGAGTACAACTGACAATTTGCAACCTACCATATGACGTCATGTTTGAATGAGGCTATGCAGTACAACTGCATCGGTTATCAGGTACCTTCAATGGCAGTTTGCACTGGAGCTGCCAGGTCCTGTAATTAGCCCATTGAGTGGCTAATCGAGAACCCGATAGCTTGATTATCAGTGTGTCGTTCTTCCTTCTACGGTGAGTGCTAAAGCCAAGAGCTTTGAAGTTGTGGTACCTACGAGTTGTTGCTGTGTCTAGCTTGTTCAGTCTATATGGTTTTGTAGTGCTAGTGATATTGAAGAGACGATCTGGGTGGTTCAGAGAAGAAAAAGCATGAAAGATAAAGTCAGCGTGCACAAGTCTACCGTAGAGAGGCTTTTAGGACGTAGAACAGTTTGCTGTCAACCACGAGGAATTCTTCTTGGTCTGCTTTTTCCAATTGTTTGTGTACATGACTGAAATTAGAGTGATTTGAATGCTTCTTGGGTGCTCCCGCCATTCTTCAACGATTCAGTCTTCAGTGGCTATCATTACTTTGCTTGTGCACTCCACATATGGTTCAATTGCCTAAAAAATAACGGTAGCCTCTTTTCCGCCTTATGACAGTGCAAGATGATATTTCAGTGATTCCTCTAAGCAATTATAACTTATATAAATCTGAGTCTTAAGTAAGAGCAATGAAATTCACAATTTTTTTTAAAGGAATACGGTAGGGGAAGCCCCTACAGTTATTTTTATTTTCAAAATAATAAGAACCCAAATCCACGTCTGTGAGGACTTGAATCTGGGTGGTTGGTTGTACATCCACTCCCCTAACTAAATAAGTTAGGCTCACTTCTTGTTGAAATTCACTATCGTCGTCATAGGAGTTGGGCACACCTTTTGTATGAAAAAAAGAGGATTGTTTTCTTCTGGGATGGAACATCGTTCGCAGTGACGTTCCCCTCGCGGGAGACGCTGCGGATGTGCACCCGGAGTGGTCGCATCTACCTCCCGCTCAGCAAATCCGAGGCCGGTATCCGTCTGGCGGACTCGGACTCCGTGCCCTCTGAGTCCCTGCAGGAGGTGTGGGTGAAGCTCACTGGGCTGCCCAAGCGCATGAAGCGCGTCGATCGGCTACTCGCTGGGCTCGGGATACTCGGGAGACCGATTGAGGTGGACGAAGCGTCCATCCGCAACCGTCAGCCGGTGCGCGTCAAGTTGGCCTGCAGGACCCCGGCCAAGATGAAGGGGGCGATCCAAATCTTCCACAAGAACGCGGGCTACAACGTCGGTGTCCACCTCGAGACCGCGCGTGCCCCACCACCCCCACCCTCTCCCCCTCAGCCCAACGACGACGAGGACCTGAGCAGCAGCAAGTGAGAAGGACAAGGCCCTGGCAGCGGAGAAGGCCATGGCGCGGGTGGCTCGTCCACGGCCGCTCCGCGCGCGCCCTCCTCAGCACCGGCGGATGGTGAGTCTGAGGAGGAGACCCCTGCCGTGGCGGCCGACCCTGCGACCATGGTGCTGGATCAGTACGGGAGCAATATGGAGACCGCGGCTCGCCATGCGGCTTGGCCTTCCTCTCTGGTGGCGCTGGAGAAGATGCGGGGTGGCGGAGGCAATCATCCTGGATCAGGTGGCGGCCCCAGCTCAGGACTGCCCCATGTCCCTGCCGGCGGACTCCTCGCTTCTGGCGGCTGAGTCGGGCGATGAGTCCGGCTCGCCTGCAAAGATGTCGGAGAACAGGGACGCTGCCTCGGACTCGGATGCGGAGATGCTGGACAAGGAGGAGACAGGTTCGCCGGGGGGAGCGGTGGACATCCGGCGCAAGAGGCGCAACAAGCCAGCGACCGCAGAGCCGACGCGCTTCCACGGGCCGGCGGCATCCGTGCCGGTGGCCGAGCGTGTGCAGGCCCGAACAACGGCCAAGAACCTGTACACCGCAGGTATGAGGGATCATAAGTTTACTGTCTTGCATGATTTACCTGATGAGCACCTTGTGTCGGTATTGCATGACGTTGGTTTAGCTTTTTCGGTTGAGACCGGACTTTGGTCCGAGGCGGAAATCCTTTCCCTTGTTCGTGCCAAGGAGGAGGCTCAAGCCTCTCTTGCCCTTGCTGCCTTCTGCAAGGAGTTGGCGGCGTCCAGGGCTGCTGCGGCAGCTACCGCCGCCACCCCCCTGCGACCGAGATGGTTGGGGCCATCCCAGCGTCGTCCTTGGGAGACACTCAGGCTACCCCTCAGCCCACAAGGGGTAGGAAGAAAGCCATGTTGGGTTCCCGTCGTGGACGGAGGAAAGGGCCTCACATTTAGATGCGTGCAGGTTTCTATAACATCCGGGGGTTTGGGCGACCGGGACGTCGAACCCAGATACGTGACTTCATCTCCCGAGAGCAGTTGGACTTCGTGGGCCTCCAAGAGACCATTAAGCAATCCTTCACCCCGGCTGAGCTGCTGGGTATAGACCCACGAGGCCGCTTTTCTTGGCACTCCACACCGGCTTGCGGGCACTCTGGAGGTATGTTCCTCAGGGTGAATGAGGATGCCTACGATGTGAAAGACTGGAGTAGTGGCTCCTTCCACATTCGTGGGGACGTCTTTGTCGTGTCTCGGATCATGGACACCGGGAGTAAAGGATACCCCCTTTTTAGGTTCGGCACGGGGCGCGAAGGTGGTTGGAAACCACCTTCCCCGGGAGTACCTCGCCAAGCTCTCCGATCAACGTACGAGCAAGCAACACAGGGACACGTATAGTTTACCCAGCGGGAAAAACCCCCAGCGGTCTTTAGGAGGCAACATGGCCTCCTCTCGTCCAAGTATTTCTCTAGGGGGTTAGGTGCGGTCATCCACCTTTGGGAAAGCAGGGCGGACAGGGGCTGACACCCCCACTGTCCATGTCCCCGCGCTGCGCCTTCGTCTTCTTGGCGCCCAAGTCTTATAGGAGCTTCTAGTAGGAGCTGGCAAGCTTATCCTCTTCACCGTACGGAGGGGAAACCCGGGAACGAGCCTGGCTCCTGTCGGGCGTTCCGGCTCTCGGGTCCTCCGCGTTGTCCGTCGGGTTGGAGGTGACCCCGGAAGGTCACCTAGTCCTTTAGCCGTGGTTGTCGATGTCGCGCTTGTCAGGTACCCGTGGGGCAGATGTGGTGGCCCACTTGCCGGTATTGACTCCTTGCCTTGTCCATCTTCTTGGTGGGCCCACAGGTGGTGGACCCACTTTGGCCACACAAGGGGAATCCCATCTTCCACTGTTGCGACAGTAGCCCCCGGGCATAGTCCCGGCGGGTGCGCTCTTCTGCTTCCGGGGCTATGACCAAAAAATATTTGTCAAAGTGGGTCCCCGGCGTCTTGTCTTGACTGCTCCATCCCATCTGTTAGAGGGTGGGACTTGGAGTTATTCCGCTCGGGAAAATAACTACGTGTGCCTCCCCGATTCTCGATAATGGAGAAAACGAGGAGACAGCCGGTGAGGGTGCAACCGAGCCCCATAAAAGCAGGGGTGCGCCCCTCGCGTCTTCATCCATCTTCTCACTTCATCCCAACTCCACCTTCCACCGAAAACATCAGCGTCAATGGCGAGGGCGAAGAGGGGAGCTAGGCGCACTCGTTCTTCTTCAGCGGCTGTCGTGGTGGGTTGCACGACATATCGATCAGAGATGGAAAAGATTGTGGGGCAGGCGACGACGGATGCTCGCGCGGGATTGGGCAACAAGCACGCAAACACACGCTAGTTACCTAGGTTCAGGCCCTCTTTGTGGAGGTAACACCCCTACGTCCTGCTCTTCTTGTTCTTATTGCTTGATCACAGAATCGGGCTACAATGGTGCTCCTTGAGCTGTTTCGGGTGGCAGCCGGCTGGAGATCCTAGCCGGCTGGAGGTTGAAGATGATGCTACGTGGTGTTCTGGTTGCTTGTGTGCATGTGCGTATCGTCTCTCACTTCTTGCTTACCTCGCGCAGGAGGCTCTAGCCCGCTTTATATAGGCAGCGGGCTAGGGTTTTGGGTTACAGGGAAGTTACAAGTTTGCCCCTATGACATCACTACTTTCTGGGCCGGCTGGAGCTTGTTGTCATGATTCGGTACAGGAGATGCCCGACAAGGGGTACTGTTCACCCAGAGCGGTTATACGGACCGGGCCCACTCGTACGGAGCTGTCGGTAGGTGCGTCCGGCTCCAGCCCAGCCGGACGTCCGCATCCGGGTAGACGCAGGCGGCTTGCTTCATCCGGCGGGTTTCAGGCGGCACTGCGCAGCCGGCACTTGTTCAGCCGGCCTGCGGAGAACTGAAGGAATAGGCTTCTTTGGGATATCCAGGATTCATATCCCTGACACTAGCCCCCGAGATCGTGGAGCCTTGCTAGCTTGCTGGGAAGACTTCTCGATCTTCTCCTCTGTCTTGAACGTTGCGGTTGAAATGTCGAGGTTGGAGTCGGCGCCGGCTGGAACCGAAGCCGGGTGGAGCTGAAGCTTGCTCGTGGGGAATGCTCCACGGGAACTCCTGACCTTGGTTGTATACTGTCGAAGTTGTCGTTGACTCGTTTGGCTTTGTGGTGCGGGATCCGTAGATCTTTGCGGTCCGGAACGACCGGCTCGAAGGCTTGGGTCGTGGCTTACGTCAGCCACGACTCGCCGCTTGGGGAGCCGTTGGTGTTCTGCCCGAGGCCTGGCGCACGTCGCCTCGGCTTCGCTGGGTTGGATTCTCTGTGGCAACTGCTTGCTCGTGGGATCATCTGCGGAAAGTGCGGCACGTTTGCCCGCCACGCGGCGCGACGGGCGGAACGGTTCCGCTTGCCTTGCCTTTAAAGTGGAAAGAGGGGGAACGGCCGAGGTTACCGTTCCCCAGTCTCGCTTCGTCTTCCTCGCTGATTCTCGCGCTCCCCAGTTCTTGCCCATCTTCTCTCTTGTTCGTGCCTTCCTTGCGTCTGCCTCTCTCACCACGGGAAACCGATCCTCCATGGCGAGCTCGGGCGCGTGGATGGGTTCCACCGTGGATGATGAGTTTCTCTGGAAGCTTCGCCGGAACCGGTTCTTGGGGATGACGGGCGATGTGGAAGCCCGCGTTCCCCCTGAAGGAGAAATTTCTCCGGCGCCCAAGAAGGGCGAGGTCGTCGTGTTCTCCGCGCATTTGGAGCGGGGATTGGGGCTCCCGGTGAGCTCCTTCTTCGCAGAATTTCTGCGCTTCTATGGGCTGCAACCCCACCATTTGGGGGCAAATTGCCTCACACAGCTGTCCTGCTTCGTCACGCTGTGCGAAGCGTATTTGGGCATGTGGCCCAGCATGGAGATATTCGGCATGTTCTTCTTCTTGCGGGCTCAAACGACCGCCGGGCAGCAGCGCGATTGCGGCAGTGTCTCCATTAGTGCGAAGAACACGCCACTGCCCAAGATTCACCTGCCCGACTCCATCAAGAAGTGGCAGAACACCTACTTCTACGTCCGGAATCTTACTGACGCCGACCGAATCGGCCTTCCGGCCTTCTCCAACTCGCTGCCGGCGTCCAAGTCCTGGATTCGGAAGCCGCCGGCGGATGGGGCTCTCGAGAGTATTTTGTTCAGCCGGCTGAAGGAGTTGGTGAAGAACGGCCTAACGTCCAGGGACCTGACCCTGGCATGGATGTCAAGGCGGATGTACCCGCTGCAGGCGCGTTCGCACAAGATGTGCTTCTACTCCGGCATCCGGGATCCTACCCGGGTCAGCTTCGAGGTGCCGTCACCAGCGAACCTCTACGCGTGGGCCTCCCGCCTCATCGCCGACAGGATCGAGGTGGACTGGGATTTTGGATATGATCCATTCACCTGCTCGGAACGTGCTCCTGAGGTTAGTCATTGCTTTCTTGTCCGTCTTCGATTCTTTCGTCCAGCTGCCGCCTGACTCAGTCGTCCCGCTGTACAGCTTTGCGAGCTCCAGAGGGTTGAAGACTTCGAAGTCGTCTTCGAGCCCGACGTCTCGGGTCCCTTTTCCAAGCGGCTGACGGCCTTGCTAGAGGAGGATTCCGCCGACGAGCAGGCGGGAGGAGAAACAGATGCCACCGCCGAGGATGAATTGGGCGGTGGCGCCCGTGTCGCCCCGGACAGGCGCGGTGACACCACCGAATCGTCTGGTGGGGGTGCCGATGTTGATGAAGATGGCGGAGGCGATGACGATGCCGCCCGCACCGCGATGAGCCCTGTCCCCTCTACCGGCTCCGACTCCGATTCGACAGCCTACAGGGACGAGGACTCCGAGCGCGACGTCCCTCCTCCGGTCTCGCCGCCTCGTGGTAAGTCTCCTGAGCCCGACGCCGCCGGGCAAACTGACGATGTCGTGCGCGTGGTAGTAGATCTTTCCAGCGGTTCCGAGCCGGACTCAGAAGGTTCCTCTTCCGTGCCAGCCTCCAAGCTGGCGCCGTCCTCCCGCAGGACCAAGGAGTTGGAGGCGGCGGCGCGGAAGAAGAAAGCGATTCTTCCCCGGCGGACCCTGAATGAGAGGCGGTCGAAGTCGGCCGCCGATGTTGATGCAAGCACCGTGCCCCACAAGCGGAGGGGCACATTCGAGAGGCGGGGTGTGCTGCCCGCCAAAAAGTTGGCTTCTTCGTCGTCCCGGCCTACTACGGCCGGCTTGATGCCCGCTGGGAAACCTTCGGCGGAGGCCCAGGCGGATGCGATTGTGGCCGAAATCAGGGCCGAGGTCGACGCCAGGCTGGCGGAGGAGGCGGATGTCCCAGCTGGTGGGGCCAACAATGAGGTGATTGGTCGTGCTTCCGGTGGTGATTTTATTTATGATTTGAATCCGGGTGATTTGGAGAAGGAGTTTTATGCCCAAGTGACGCAGGCGGATTCGGCCTTGGGAGCGTCTGACGTTGGTCTGACTGTGGAACAGTTAATGACCTCGAGGGAGGACGAGGAGAAGGCGAGGGCGGAGGCGGTTGACGTGGAGAGGGCGGAGCCTCTTGCCGGCGGAACCAACGTCCAGGTGGTTAATTCTATTCTTGCTGCTGGTCCGGGTTATGACTTAGGCGTTGAAGGTATGGAAAAAGCTATTTACGCGGAGCTGGCGCAGGCAGATCTGATCCGGAAGGAGATGGACGCCAAGGCGGCCGCGAGGCAGCTGGCCGCTGCCAAGGCGGCTGAGGAGAAGGCGGGAGCGGGCACGGACGCCGGCAAGACCGCGGAGGCCGGTGCAGAGGTTGAAGTGGTACCGGCCCGTGCGGAGCGGCCGGTTGACGACCCTGCCGTTACAGCGGAGGGCGGGGAGGCGCCCTCCGGAGGCGTGAAGCGCCTGTCCGATGACGTGCCGGCTCCCCCGCCAAAACGCTTGAGTAGGAAGCCCAGGGAACTGGGCTCATGTGACGGGTAAGTCTTTATCTTGTGGTAGAAATCTCGCGGCTGGTACTTCTTGGTGGTGACGCTTTCTTCGTTTTGCAGAGCGCCGCTTCCAATAGCGGAGACGGCGCCCATCGCGATGGGGGAGCCGGCCACGAGGCCTGCTCCCGAGGCTTCCGTGGCGCAAGCGGGTGGTCCGCCTCTAGAGGCGGCAACGGTGATGGCGGATGTGGAACCGGTCGGCCCGGTGTCGGCAAATGCCGCTCCCCCCGTGGTCGACTCCAATCCTCCGGTTTCAGGAGGTGGCGCTGAGGCGTCGGAGGATGCTTTCCTGATAGTTCTCCGGTCCGGCGCTGGGGCCGGTTACCTCGCCTTCCCCACTCCTTCCACGTCGGTGGCCGAAACGGCCAAGGACAAGGCCATAGCGGGGGTGACGGCTTCGCTCCCTAGGCCCCACCGTATTCTGGGCCGGTGCCGGCCTTGCCCGACGCATCGGGGCAGATTCCCCTCGCCGCGCTGGTGGAGGAGAAGGCCAAGGAGAACCCGGCCAACATAACGTTGCTCTGCTCCTCCATAGAGTATGGCTTTACCGAGGCGGCCAAGGAGACGGCTTTGCTCAGGCGAGAGCTTGAGGCGGCCAAAGGTTCGGTTTTCTTTCTTGCTCGCATCCTCTGTCTTGTCGTTCTACACTCTTTCTTGCATGTCTTGGTTTGATGATGATCCGACCTCTGCAGGCGACGCCGCCTCCCGAACTGGCTTGGAGAGGCAACTGAAGGAGAAGGACGCCGCCCTGGCCTTGGCCATGGCCGATCTCCAGGCGGCAGAAAAGGCGTCGGAGGAGCGCCGCCTGGAAATCGTACGGCTGGGCGAGGAAACGGCGAAACTGTAGGAAGCGGAGCGGTGGAGACGGGGTGAGATCGAGTCACTCCGCGAGAACGCGGATGATCTGCGGTTTCAGCTGAAGGAGTCCGTCGAGCGCAACGACCTGATCGTCCAGACAGCCAAGGCGCGTGAGCTCGAGCATGAGCGGCTGGCGGGCGGCCTGATCAAGGAGGTTGAGCGCGTAAACGAACTCATCCTTGGTAAGTGTGGTCTCTTTCTCCTTGACTTCTTGCTTGGGGTCTTCTACTCGGCCTCACCGGTTTGAAACGCAGGCCTTTATCCCGAGGTAGATGCGCAACTCCAGAAAGATGCTGCCTCGGCTCATTCCCGGTCGGAGTCTTCTGGCGCCGCTACTGGTTCTGCTCCGACTGCCGCCTCCCGTCTTCTCCGATTCGGCCAGGAGTTCAAACAGCTGAAAGAAGCGGCCAACGGCGTACTCGAGAACCTGTGGCCGGATGCTCCCTTGCCAGCTGCTCTCCATGACTTGTCCGCCCGGCTTGAAGGGGCGCCAGCCGGCATCAACGAGCAAGTGGAGATGGCGGCGCGCGGAGGCACCGACATGGCACTGGCCGTGGTGAAGTCATGGTATCCGGGCGTGCAGATGAGCAGGCTGGTGGATGGATTTCGCACGGGAACGTCCTTCGCGAGCCTGCGTCCGGAGATCGTCATGGCCTCAGGGCGGATTGCCGAGGCGGTGGACTTGACGAAGTTGGTGCCGGCCGAGCCGTCTTCGGCACCACGGCCGGCTGAAGATACTGGAGCCGGCGACGCTGCTGCTGCCACTGACGCCGCTACCATATGATTTGTTTGCTCCCCCGGAATGCCGGGTGTAATTGTTGAACTCGCTGTATTCTGTACTGATGACTATCTTTCGTCGTATTGCTTGCTGCCTTCAAATGTTATTGTTTTTGTGACTGTTGGGCCATTGTGCTTGTTTTGGTGATGATAGTCACCATGCCTAGCCCCCGAATTTTGGGCCGGTTTGAGCATCGATCCGGGTCGAAATTTTATGTCCTTTGCTTGTTTTGTGTTTTTCCTTCACCGTCTTGATATCGTGCAGCCCCCGAGTCGAGGTGATGTAGTTTTGCGTCCGGGTCTGCGGAGCCGGCTCGCCGGCTGCGCAGCCCCCGGGAATTTTCTGCCGGCTGACGGTGTGGCCGCCCCCGAGTCCGTGACTTGGGGTGGTCTAGATATGCGTCCGGGTCTGCGGAGCCGGCTTGCCGGCTGCGCAGCCCCCGGGAACTTTATGCCGGCTGACGGCATGACAGCCCCTGAGTCCGTGACTCGGGGTGATATGTATATGCGTCCGGGTCTGCGGAGCCGGCTTGCCGGCTGCGCAGCGCCCGGGAATTTTATGCCGGCTGACGGCGTGGCAGCCCCCGAGTCCGTGACTCGGGGTGATATGTATATGCGTCCGGGTCTGCGGAGCCGGCTTGCCGGCTGCGCAGCCCTCGGGAATTTTATGCCGGCTGACGGCGTGGCAGCCCCCGAGTCCGTGACTCGGGGTGATATGTATATGCGTCCGGGTCTGCGGAGCCGGCTTGCCGGCTGCGCAGCCCCCGGGAATTTTATGCCGGCTGACGGCGTGGCAGCCCCCGAGTCCGTGACTCGGGGTGATATGTATATGCGTCCGGGTCTGCGGAGCCGGCTTGCCGGCTACGCAGCCCCCGGGAATTTTATGCTGGCTGACGGCGTGGCAGCCCCCGAGTCCGTGACTCGGGGTGATATGTATATGCGTCCGGGTCTGCGGAGCCGGCTTGCCGGCTGCGCAGCCCCCGGGAATTTTATGCCGGCTGACGGCGTGGCAGCCCCCGAGTCCGTGACTTGGGGTGATTTTTCCCATCCGGGTGCGCGGAGCCGGCTTGCCGACTGCGCAGCCCCCGGGTATCGCTTCGCCTCCTTGGTCCACTTGCAGGCCACGTGTCGCCTTTGCATCGTTGTTGACTCCTGCGCTTCGCATTTTGTCCCCTCGGCTTCGCCGTCTCCTGCGCTGGTGACACATGTCGCCTGGAGGCGGGCTGCTGACGGTTGCGCTGCTTCCTTGTCCCCTTATAAGTATCGACACAGGTGTGTTTTCTCCTTCATCTTCATCCTCTCGCTCTTGCGTCTCCAGCTCTCCCTCGTTAGCAATGGCCCCGAAGAAGGAGATCGAGTTGACTCCTCCCGTAGCGGCGAAGCGCGGCAGGGGTCGTCCTCGGAAGACCGAGGTTGAAGAAACCTCCAATGCAGTCGCCAAGCGCGGCCGGGGCCGGCCGCCGAAGCTTATCGGCGGCGGTGATGGAGGCGCCGCTGTCGCGGCGCCCGGAGGCAAGCGGAGCCCCTCTCCTGCCCGCTTGCAGTCCCCGATCTTCGGTGGCTGGGAGGACTTCCCGATCTCTGAGTTCATCCTGGTGCTGTACGAGCCCGTGCAGCGTGTGCAGTTGTTGCCTTTCGCCGTCGCCGATGCGCTTGAGGGGGATGGCCCCTTCAGGTTCCTCCTCCATCGGGTTGGTGCTCGCCAAGGGCCCTGGGAGGTGTTGGCTCGCGTCACCGCCGGTCCCGGAGGCGGGGGGAACCGCCGCCGCGTCGAGTTCTTCTCCGGGTGGAAGGCCTTCGCCAACTTCTTCCATCTGGATTCCGCCTTCGTCATCCGCTTCCAGCTGAAGCGTCAGACGGGGGTCTTCTACGTCAAGGTCTTCGACGGCACCCTGTGCCTCAAGGAGTGGGAGGAGAGCGATGACGATATGACTCTGCCTCCCGCTTAATTTTAGGTTATCCGGTAGCCGCTTTGGCGTGTAAGCGAGGTCGTCCGCCTGTGGACTTCCTCCTTTTGTTTCGTTGATCGGCTTCAGCTTGTAAGGCCGTGCTCTTGTTGTTGAATGCAACTTGCTTTTGTTCCTGTATCTGTTTACTTGCGCGCAGTTTTGATTTTCTGCACGTCGCGCTTGTGTCCGGCTTGAGCTCTCGAAGCCGGTTGGCGGCGTTTTCGTGCGTGAAACGAAACAATGAAGTGGTTAGCCTGCTCTTTTGATCATGGAGAGTACTTTTACTTTGCTTGACTTTAATTTCGCACTCGCCTGTAGCCTCTCCCGCCGTCGTTCGTGTGCACTTCACCGTCCAGCGGGATCATGCACACTACTATAACGTTAGGATCCGGTTTGTTGGGCCAGAGTTTTCTCAGCCGGCAACGATTTCTGTTTCTTACGTCTTTCGCATACAGTCGGCGTCCAGCTTATTCTCTTGCCGGCCTTAACCGGATCCGAAGAGTTAGCCGTTTAGCGTTGTGTAGTTAATCGTCCGTAATAGGAGAAGTGGTTGCCGACTGCCGGCTTGGCCGAGTTTATAGAACAGCATTATTCCAGCCGGCAGTACTTCCCTTGATGCGTTTTTCGCGTTGTTGGCCCCCTCCAGCTTATTCTCTTGCCGGCCTTAACCGGATTCGAAGAGTTAGCCGTTTAGGGGTTAGTCACGCTACACGGCCGCTAAAGGCAAGCTTGCCGGCTGCCGGAGGAACCGGAAAAGAAATGCAGAAAAGAGTTGCGAAAAAACTGCTCATGTGCTCATCATTCTCATTTCTTTATTGATAGCATAGGTGATACATACATGATTCTTTCTCAGGTGTAGAATCGACGCAAGAGTGACGCGTTCCATGGCCTTTCCGTTTCATCACCTTCCTTATCCATCGTGTCCTTCTTGTGCTCGCGGGCGTCGATCAAGTAGTATGCGTCGTTGATGAGCGCCTTGCTTACGATGAATGGTCCTTCCCAGGGTGATGAAAGCTTGTGCATGTTCTTTGTGTCTTGGATTAGTCGTAGCACGAGGCCGCCTTCTCGAAAGCGGACATGCCTGACCTGCCGGCTGTGGTAGTTGCGTAGTTTTTGCTGATACATCGCCAACCTTGACTCGGCAAGCTGGCGCACTTCCTCGAGCAGGTCCATTCCGTCTTCGTAGGCTTGTTTAGCTTCTGCTTCTGTGTACATCACGATTCGGGGCGCATCATACTCGATGTCAGTTGGCATGACGGCTTCAGCCCCGTGGACAAGGAAGAAGGGGGTGAAGCCGGTTGAGCGATTCGGGGTTGTCCTTAGGCTCCAGAGGACGGAAGGTAGCTCTTCTTCCCACGCGCCGGTTGCCCGCTCGAGTGGTTCGAGCAACCGAGGCTTGATGCCGGATAGGATGAGGCCGTTTGCCCGCTCGACCTGCCCATTGGACTGCGGGTGTGCGACGGAGGCTACACCGAGCCGGATGCCGGTCCTGCCGCAGAACTTGGCGAATTCTCCCTTGACGAAGTTCGACCCGTTATCCGTGATGATGCTGTTGGGGTAGCCGAAGCGGTAGATGATGCTTTTGAAGAACTTGACTGCTGTTGGTCCATCCAGCTTCTTGATCGGCTTGGCTTCAATCCACTTCGTGAATTTGTCGACTGCTACCAGTAGGTGTGTCATGCCTCCATTGGATCTTCTCAGCGGGCCAACCATGTCGAGCCCCCAGACGGCAAACGGCCAAGTGATAGCAATTGTCTTGAGTGCTGAAGTCGGTGTGTGCTTCTGCGTTGCGAATCGTTGGCAGCCGTTGCAGAGCCGGACCAACTGGTTTGCGTCCGCCAGCGCAGTCGGCCAGTAGAACCCGTGCCTGAATGCCTTAGCCACGATCGCCCTGGAGGACGCGTGATGGCCGCATTCGCCTTGATGGATTTCTTTGAGGATCTTGATTCCTTCTTCTTGGTTCACACAGCGCTGGAATATTCCAGAAATACTGCGTTTGTACAACTCGTTGTTGATGATGGTGTAAGCACTTGCTCGGTGTTTGATTTGCCTGGCGATGAGCTCGTCCTCCGGGAGCTCGTCGTTGGCGAGGTAGGCGAGGAAGGGTTGGGTCCATGGTGGAGCCTCTTCGATGACGAGGACCTCAACGGTTTCCGGTTCGCCTGGAGCCGGCCCAGCCGACTCCGCGCCCGGCGGCATCCGGTTGGAGTCGGAGCCGGGACACGGCATGATTGATGGCTTGTACAGCTTCTCGAGGGCGACGCCGGGTGGGATTTCCTCACGAAGAGAACCAATGTTCGCCAAAGTTTCAGCCGCCTCGTTGTTGGAGCGGTGGATGTGGTGGAATTCGCATCCGTCGAAGCATCCCGCGAGTTGCTGGACGAAGAAGCGGTAGGCGGCCATGTTGGGGTCCTTGGCGTCCCAATGGCTAGTGGTTTGCTGGACCACCAAGTCGGAGTCGCCGTAGCAGAGGATCCGCTTAATGTTCATGGCCTTGGCGAGCTTGAGGCCGTGCGCGAGAGCTTCATATTCGGCTACAAATGTTGGACGCCGTGAAGTGGATTTGTAGCACGTATTCGAGTCGGCCCCCTTTGGGTGAGGTGAGGATGACTCCGGCGCCGAGTCCCCAGTATCTTTTGGAACCGTCGAAGTGCATGAGCCAATGTTCGCTGAAGTTGGGTGGCGGCGGCACGTGGTCCGTCTCCGTCCAGTCGGCTAGAAAGTCAGCCAGCTCCTATGACTTGATCGCTGTTCTCTTGTCATATTCGACACCGTGCGCCGTCAGGTTGATCGCCCATTTCGCGACTCTGCCGGTTGCGTCCTTGTTGCCTATGATCTCGGCAAGCGGAGCGTCGCTTATCACTTTGATCGGATGCTCTTGAAAGTAGTGCTTCAGCTTCTTCGTTGCCATGTACACGCCGTATACGAGCTTCTGGTAGTGCGGGTAATTTTGCTTTGACTGCGAGAGCACCTCACTGAGATACTAGACTGGCCGCTGAATCGGCCGCTGCTTGCCGGCTTCATCTCGCTCCACCACCAGGACGACGCTGACGACTAGGTTGGAGGCGGCAATGTACATGAGCATGGGCTCCTTCGGAGCCGGAGGTGCTAAGACCGGGGTGGTGGCCATCGCACGCTTGAGTTCCTTGAAGGTGGCGTCTGCCGCATCGCTCCAGATGAACTTGTCAGTCTTCTTCAGTAAATGATAGAGCGGGAGAGCCTTCTCGCCGAGCCGGTTGATTAAGCGGCTGAGGGATGCCAGGCAACCGGTGAACTTTTGGATGTCCTTGACGCTTCTTGGTTGTCGCATGTTGTCGATGGCGGCGATTTTCTCCGGGTTGGCCTCGATTCCTCGTGCCGACACAAGGTAGCCGAGTAGCTGTCCGGCTGGAACGCCGAACACACATTTCTCCGGGTTGAGCTTCATCTGGAAGCGGCGCAAGTTGTCGAAGGTTTCCTTGAGGTCGGTGAGAAGGGTGTGCTTTTCCTTGGTCTTGATGATGACATCGTCGACGTAGGCGTGCGCGTTGCGACCGATTTGGTCGTGCAAGCATTTCTGCATGCAGCGCTGGTATGTTGCTCTCGCGTTCTTCAAGCCGAATGGCATGGTGGTGTAGCAGTATGGGTCGTAGGGGGTGATGAAGGCGGTCTTGAGCTGGTCATCCGGGTTCAGCGGAATTTGGTGGTAGCCGGAGTAGGCGTCGAGGAGGGAGAGGAGGTCGCAGCCGGCCGTGGAGTCGATCACTTGGTCGATGCGTGGTAATGCGAAGGGATCCTTAGGGCAAGCCTTGTTGAGGTGGGTGTAATCGATACACATCCGCCACCGTTTGTTCTTCTTTTCCACCATCACTGGATTGGCCAGCCACTCCGTGTGTTGCACTTCTTTGATGAATCCGGCCGCGAGTAGCCGTTTTATTTCTTCTCCTATCAACTGTCTTCTTCCTTCCGCGAAGCGTCGCAGGGACTGCTTCACCGGCTTGGCGTCTGGACGGACGTGTAGAGAGTGCTCGGCGAGTTCCCTCGGTACACCCGGCATGTCCTTGGGGGACCATGCGAAGATGTCTCGGTTCTCACGGAGGAACTCGACGAGAGCGCTTTCCTATTTGGGGTCCAGGCTCGCCCCCACAGTGACGAACTTGGACTTGTCGTTGTCGTCGAAGTAGATCTTCTTTGTGTCTCGCGCCGCCTGGAAATTCGACTCGCCAGCCGGCTTGGCCGACTCCGGAATCTCCAGCTTTTCCTCGCTGGCCTTGCGCTTGAATTGCTTCATCTCCTCATTGCAGACCATGGTCTCGGCCACCTTCGTGCTATCGGAGGCGCAGGCGATGGAGCGTTTGTAGTCTCCGGCGACGGTGATGATCCCGCGTGGGCCTGTTAGCTTCATCTTGAGGTAAGCGTAGTGAGGCACCGCCATGAACTTGGTGAGCGCCGGCCGCCCGAGGATGGCGTGGTAGGCGCTGGAGTGATCGACCACCTCGAAGGAGATGGTCTCGCGGCAGTGGTTGCTCTTGGTGCCGAATTGGACGTCCAGCCGGATGAGGCCCATGGATGAGCCGGCTCGCCCCGGCACGATGCCGTGGAAGACCGTCCGGCTCGGCGTCAAGCTGGACTCGGAGACTCCCAGCTTCTCCAGCGTGTCGCAGTAGAGGATGTTGATGCTGCTGCCCCCGTCGATGAGGACGCGTGAGAAGGTACATGCGCGCTTGGTGGAGATGATCATGGGCTCCAGGACTAGAGCATAGCCGCCTGGGTTGGGCATCAGCTCAGGGTGGTCGCGGCGGTCCCACGTGATTGGTTCTTGTGACCAGTTGAGGTACTGGGGGACGGGTGGAACCACCGCATTCACCTCCTTGAATCGCTCGCGCCGGCTTCGCTTGTCGTCACGCTCGCTGACGAACACGATGTAGGCGGCATCCGGATTCTGGTAGCCGTCTGGACCCCTTGGAGGCGGAGCAGGAAGGCGCTCCCTCCTCTGTTCTTCGCGTTGGCGATCATCGCGATTTCTGTCTTCGCGCCGTCCGTCGTCGCGTCTTCGATCGTCTCGTCCGGCTTCGTCCAGAGGTGGAGGCGGATTCCGTTGCTCGTACGGTGGTGGCCTTGGGCAGCCGAGGGTGCATTGCCGAACGGTGTGGTTCGCCGGCCTGTCGCCATGGTTCCGGCACGGTTGATCGAGTAGGAACTCGTAGCTGTTCCTCGCCCTTGTCCGGCGCATGTCGCTGCTCGTCCTCATGCGGCGGTTGTCGAAGCCTCCTGCCGACCTTCCCTCGGTGGTGGCGACGACCTTGGACTCGACGCGGTCGTCCGTGGACTTGCGCTTGCCGGCTGCATCGGAGTCACGCCGGGTTGATTTTCCCCCTTCCTGGTTCTCCGCCCGGCAGCGGCGTGCAGCCGGCTCCGTCGTGATGATTCTTCCGGCTTCGTCGAGTCGGATCGGGTTGGTCATGCCCGCGTCGGCGGTGGCGTATTCGTCGGCGATTGCCATGAGCTCTGCCATGGTCTTCGGGCTCTTCCTTAGGAGCCTGTGCTTGAGCAGCGTCTGGTCTCGGCAGCCTTGAATGAAGTACTGGACGGCTTGGAGCTCGAGAATTCCTTCGCAGGAGTTGCGTAGGCTAGTCCACCGGGTGAGGTAGGCTCGGTCCGACTCGCCGTCCTTCTGCTTGCACATCGCGAGCAGCTGTGCGTTGCCGGGGCGCAAGTAGGTGACGGTGAAATTGCGGTTGAACATCTCCTCAAAGTCTAGCCAGCTGTTGACGCTTTCAGCCGGTAGGCTGTTCAGCCAAGTCCGAGCCGACCCCTGGAGCATGAGTGGCACGTAGCGTACGGCCACCCGCTTGTTGCGGCCTGCGATGTTGACCGCCGTGACGTAATCGGCGAGCCAGTCTTCCGGCTTCGCGGTGCCGTTGTACTTTGGTGTATCCCTTGGGAGGGTGAATCCCCGTGGGAATTGCTCGGTCCGGATGCGAGGTCCGAAGCAGCGATGTGCGGCGATGTCTTCCTCCTCGATGATGCTTGACGCCTTGAGTGCGTCGATGCGGACACGAGCGTCGTGGCTTGTCTCGGGCCCTAGTGGTCCCAGGCGCTCCTCGATGGTGACTTTGTGTCCGACTCGCTCCTTGACGCTGCGGCCGGTTTGCGGCCCGTTCCGGTTGCCGTCTTCGCGTCGTCCAGCCGGATCGCGGCCGTGATCACGAGGATGCGAGCTTGCGCTCCCCTCGCGATGAGCTCGTGGTTGCTTGTCCTTCGCCCTTTCGCGGCTCGTGGATGACGCCTCCGCGCCTTGCTTGGACTTGCCGGCTGGATTGTAGCCTGGAGGCGGCTCATGATGTTCTCGACTCGCCATTGCCTCGGTTTCGCGTTGCTGCCGGTTGGCCGCGGCGATGAGCTCCTAGACCCGACGTGCTTGTTGGCGTAGCTCCTCGCCTTGGAGATGGGGTAGCTCTGCTGCGGCCGCCTCCGCAGCCTTCATGTTTTGCACCGGGTTGCTGTACTCGGGCAGGACGATGTCCGAATGCTCGTGCGGCTGGCCGGCACAGTTCAGGACACCGCCGAGATCCCCTCCTTTGCGCCTGACCTCGTTCAGCTTCTCTGTGTTGCCTCTGGCCGGCTCGAAGCCGTGGGCGGTGTTGTATTCGCGCATCGTGGCGTTGAGTCGGCGCTGCGTTGATGCGAGGTGAAGAGCCTTGTCGTATATCTGTTGACGCATCCTCTCGAGTTCAGCCGCCGCCTTGGCTGGGTCCGCACCCGGCGCGATGGGGGTGCTTAGCAGCTCGAAGTCGGCCTCCAGATTGCGCTGGAAACGAGAAGGTTCGCCAGCTTCATGAACAGTATCGGCGACGGCACCTCCCGCCACCGCGTGCTCGACCATGTGCACCTCGGCGTAGACGTTGAGCTTGTCATCGTCGCACTCGGCGTCACTGGAGTTGAGGTAGCCGAAGGCGGAATCGTTGTTGCAGGTGCTGGCATCGAAGATCGAAGGAGCCAAGCTCGAGTGTACCACCTCCGGGTATTCCTTGGCGGCGATGGCGACGTAGACGTGGAACTCGCCAAGGGTGACGACCGTGCCTCCGCTGGTGAAGCCCACGTCGCTGAAGCTCTTGGTGTTGTCGAGGACGCAGCCGATGGAGCCGATGGAGAGCACGAGGCCGGAGACGATCCGCCGATCATCTACGGTCCAGGATCCCGCGCAGAACGTGACTCCGTTCGTCGCGAGCCCCACGGTGGGCGCCAAATGTCATGGTGGGTTGCACGGCATATCCATCAGAGATAAAAAAGATTGTGGGGCAGGCGACGATGGATGCTCGCGCGGGATTGGGCAACAAGCACGCAAACACACGCTAGTTACCCAGGTTCAGGGCCCTCTTTGTGGAGGTAACACCCCTACGTCCTGCTCTTCTTGTTCTTATTGCTTGATCACAGAATCGGGCTACAATGGTGCTCCTTGAGCTGTTTCGGGTGGCAGCCGGCTGGAGATCCTAGCCGGCTGGAGGTTGAAGATGATGCTACGTGGTGTTCTGGTTGCTTGTGTGCATGTGCGTATCGTCTCTCATTTCTTGCTTACCTCGCGCAGGAGGCTCTAGCCCGCTTTATATAGGCAGCGGGCTAGGGTTTTGGGTTACAGGGAAGTTACAAGTTTGCCCCTATGACATCACTACTTTCTGGGCCGGCTGGAGCTTGTTGTCATGATTCGGTACAGGAGATGCCCGACAAGCGGTACTGTTCACCCAGAGCGGTTATACGGACCGGGCCCACTCGTACGGAGCTGTCAGTAGGTGCGTCCGGCTCTAACCCAGCCGGACGTCCGCATCCGGGTAGACGCAGGCGGCTTGCTTCATCCGGCGGGTTTCAGGCGGCACTGCGCAGCCGACACTTGTTCAGCCGGCCTGCGGAGAACTGAAGGAATAGGCTTCTTTGGGATATCCGGGGTTCATATCCCCGACAGCGGCGGCGGAAGCCGTCCCCAGTAGCCGTGGGAGGGCCACCCCTCGAGGCCGAGCGAGGCGTGGCCGCGGTGGTCGTGGGACTAGGGGCTCTCCTTCCCCTCCTCCCCGGAGCATGACCCATTCTGGCTTCCCATCATTCGAGTTCATCGTAGATCTAGACTATCGGCTTCACGGCTGACTCCACTTGCCAGACTCCTTCGTGGTGGCGGTGGTCTCGGACGACGACAGACCCACCGGCTTCTGGCTTTAGGTGGATGACTCCCCCAATGGCCCCTCCTGGGCCGAAGTGGAGTACACCATCGATGATTCCATGCTCCTTAGACAGGGGTGGTGTTCATTCTCCCGCTCCCGCCGCCTGACCCGGGGCAATACTTGGCGGTCGAGTACGACGGAGACATGACGCTCTCCGTGAAGATCTATCGTGCTGAGGGAGGGCGCGTGAAGTGTTGCGTGGAGAGCGACAGCAGCTGCTGCAACTGCAGCTTTGATGAGGATGAGGAAGACTCTCCCAGCGTCAAGGTCGAGGAGAGCTCGTCTTCCTGAGGGCGCGGAGCTTCGAGACGGCAGCCCCGAAGATCTCTTTGAGCTCCTTCTTGGCGGCCTTGTCGACGTACTTCTGGAAGTAGCGCCTTCCGTTGTGCGGCGGTGTTCCTCGTTCGCCAGGAGCCACCCTTTCTGTTGTAAAACAGTAGGTCCTTTCGTAGCTCTTGATATGACGAAGAACTTGTCTCCTTGTGGTAGCTTGGCCTTCGGGCTGAAATGCCATGAATCAGAACGGGTTTTGGCAAAACGCTCTCCCATTACCATAGTAGCCATACCGCCGAGGGGTAGGTGGGAGTGAGAGGCCTATAAAAGGCTCCTCAGTCCCCAGCCTCCTCGAAACATCCTCTCGTCTTTCTCCCCTTTGCTTCTTTCCCCGCCCCTCCATAGATTGCAGGGCGATGTCCATCTTCCAAGGCGTGGCGGAGGCACCCAGTGGAGTTGGGGCCCGAGCCGCTGAAGATGAGGAGGTGGTGTCTCGCCCCGCCTTAGCCCGTAACCTTTTTGCGCTTGGCGGCCATCACCGGCCCCGCGGCCCAGGAAGAGGCCCGCATGCGAGCCATCCGGAGGGCGCATCTGATGGAGACCCTAAAGGAGAGGACCGCCGGGATCCCAGGGATGTCCCCACTCTGGGCCAAGCTCGAGGCCATAGAGCAGGTAAGCACCCTGATCCTCTTGATCTCTTGCGCTTTTTGTGTCGAGCTCGGCCCTGACTTGACTTGCTTCTCTGCCTCAGGCCGATAGCAGCGTCATGGGCGAAGTGGTGGACAGGATCGTTCTCCTCTTCAGTCGTGGAGTGCTTGGGCTTAGGGGGAGGCCGCCCATCCCGAGACGCCTAAAAATCTTGCGCGGGTTCCCTCCCTTTCCCCAGGCGTCCCTGGAAATCGAGAGTTCTCCCGGCGGGCATGAAGAAGACAAGTCTGCGAAGCTAGGAGACTTAGCTCCAAGCTGGCCTTAGCGACACAGTCTTAATATGTACTTAGGAAGTTGCGGAATCGAATGTAAATCAGAATTTAAATTCAGAACTTAAATTCAGATGAATGCAACCTAGTCCTCAACTCCCGGGGTCATTTCCCAGGTCTCCCTTTGCACTAACGGGCCGTCAAGTTTTTTAGAGGAGGCATCTTAGGTGCCAAGTACTCTCCCTGCGTGCATCCCAAATTCGCTGCTAAGATGCTGATAAAGTAGCAGTACCCCTTAGAGGACTATATCTTCTGGGAGCCCACTCCTCTGTCCCAGGAACTAGGCCAGAGGGAAACGGACCGTTCGCCGGGGTTGACGCATTAGCCCCGCAAAGGATCTCATCAACTTTCAAGCATGCACAGGTCGACAGTACATTGACTCCGAGCGAGATGTTATGCCTAAGTGCAGGATGCAGATGCAAGGACTTAGCTGATTTTCTGCCGCGTCCTCGATTGGTCCTGTCCCTCCCGGGTATCCAGCTCCTTAGTCGTTTTCCGCCGCAAGCTCCGGTCCCGGGAAGGAGCTACACACAACAAACTTTCAGTAGGAAAAGAATGGACCCTCTTTATCGTGGGGTTTTCACGGCAAGTACTTCCTCCGGGAAGCTAAGTTGTGGGGCCATTGGCGACTAGGACATAGGAGTTGGTTAATCTCGACAAGGGGATAAGGAGTTACCCAGGTTCGACCCCTCCTGATGGAGGTAAAGACCTACTTCCTGCTTGTTCTTTATTGCTTTGGACTTGATGTCGATTAGAAGGTTTCGACTTCTCTAACTTGAGAGTCGGCGATTACGGAATTTGTGGGACTTGAGAGCTTGTTGATCTAAGGTCCAGGGCCCTCCTTATAAAGGCGGTCGGGTCCCTGGACTTACAACTTATGCTGAGTTACACATCAGCACGGAGTCCTACTATAGGTCTTCACCTTCCAAGTTGGTACTCCGGGTTGTATTGGGACTCCAGTCTTTGTCGTGTCCTTTCCCTTCTGCAAACCCGTAACGGGCTGGCCGGCTTGTTCCTTGTCTAGCCCATGTTGCTTGAAGTGTAACCCGGCTTGGGCCTACTTGGTCTTGGCAGGTTCACTTTCCGGCTCCATGGGCCTACCCGGAAAGTATCCCCCCATCAGTAGCCCCCGAATTTATCTTGGGCGCTGTCGTGGTGGGTTGCACAGCATATCCATCAGAGATGGAAAAGATTATGGGGCAGGCGACGATGGATGCTCGCGCGGGATTGGGCAACAAGCACGCGAACACACGCTAGTTACCCAGGTTCAGGGCCCTTCTTGTGGAGGTAACAGCCCTACGTCCTGCTCTTCTTGTTCTTATTGCTTGATCACAGAATCGGGCTACAATGGTGCTCCTGGAGCTGTTTCGGGTGGCAGCCGGCTGGAGGTCCTAGCCGGCTGGAGGTTGAAGGTGATGCTACGTGGGTGTTCTAGTCTCCTGTATGCATGTAGGTCTCTTCTGTCACTTGCTTGCTTGCCTCGCACAGGAGGCTCTAGCCCGCTTTATGTAGGCAGCGGGCTAGGGTTTTCGGTTACAGGGAAGTTACAAGTTTGCCCCTATGACATCACTACTTTCTGAGCCGGCTGGACCTTGTTGTCATGATTCGGTACAGGAGATGCCCGACAAGGGGTACTGTTCACCCAGAGCGGTTATATGGGCCTGGCCCACTCGTACGGCGTTGTCGGTTGGTGCGTCCGGCTCCAGCCCAGCCGGGCGTCCGCATCCGGGTAGACGCAGGCGGCTAGATTCAGCCGGCAGGTTTCAGCTGGCACTCGTTCAACCGGCTCGGGGAGTTCTGAAGAAATGAATCTCTTTGGGGTATCCGGGGTTCATATCCCCGACACTAGCCCCCGAGATCGTGGAGTCTTGCTAGTTTGCTGGGAAGACTTCTCGATCTTCCCCTTGATCTTGGCCGTTGTATGCTGAATGTCGAGGTTGGACACGGGGCCGGCTGAAAGTGGAGCCGGATCAAGTTGAGGCTTGCCTGTGGGGGAAGCTCCGCAAGCATTCTTGGTCTTGGTCGTCTGTTGTCGAAGTTGTTGTTGACTTCTTCGGCTACGTGGAGCGGGATCAGTAGATCTTAGCGGTCTGGAACGGCCGGCTTGAAGGCTTGGGTCATGGCTTACATCAGCCACGACCCGCCGCTTTGGGGAGCTGTTGGTGCTCTGCCCGAGGCCAGGCGCATGTCGCCTCGGCTTCGCCGTGCTGGATTCTCTGTGGCAACTGCCTGCTCGTGGGTTCATCTGCGGAAAGCGCGGCACGTTTGCACGCCACGCGGCGCGACGGGCGGAACGGTTCCGCTTGCCTCGCTTTTAAAGGGGAAAGAGGGGGAACGGCCGGGGCTACCGTTCCCCATTCCTGCTTCGTCTTCCTCGCTGCTTCTTGCGCTCCCCAGCTCTTGCCCATCTTCTCTCTTGTTCGTGTCGTCCTTGCATTTGCCTCTCTCACAACGGGAAACCGATCCTCCATGGCGAGTTCGGGCGCGTGGATGGGTTCCACCATGGATGATGCGTTCCTCTGGAAGCTTCGCCGGAACCGGTTCTTGGGGATGACGGGCGATGTGGAAGCCCGCGTTCCCCCTGAAGAAGAAATTTCACCGAATCCCAGGAAGGGCGAGGTCGTCATATTCTCCACGCACTTGGAGCGGGGATTGGGGATCCCAGTGAGCTCCTTCTTCGCAGAATTTCTGCGCTTCTATGGGCTGCAGCCCCACCATTTGGGGGCAAAATGCCTCACGCAGCTGTCTTGCTTCGTCATGCTGTGCGAAGCGTATTTGGGCATCTGGCCCAGCGTGGAGATATTCGGCATGTTCTTCTTCCTGCGGGCTCAAACGACCGCCGGGCAGCAGCGCGATTGTGGCAGTGTCTCCATTAGTGCGAAGAACACGCCGCTGCCCAAGATTCACCTGCCCGATTCCATCAAGAAGTGGCAGAACACCTACTTCTATGTACGGAACCTTACTGATGTCGACCAAATCGGCCTTCCGGCCTTCTCCAATTCGCTGCCGGTGAACAAGTCCTGGTGCCAGAAGCCGCCAGTGGATGGGGCTCTCGAGAGTGTCTTGTTCAGCCGGCTGAAGGAGTTAGTGAAGAATGGCCTAACGTCCAGGGACCTGACCCTGGCGTGGCTGTCAAGGCAGATATACCCGTTGCAGGCGCGTTCGCACAAGATGTGCTTCTACTCCGGTCTCCGGGATCCTACCTGGGTCAGCTTTGAGGTGCCGGCGCCGGCGAACCTCTGCGCGTGGGTTTCCCGCCTCATCACCAACAGGATCGAGGTGGACTGGGATTTTGGATTTGATCCATTAACCCGCTCGGAACATGCTCCTGAGGTTAGTCATTGCTTTCTAGTCCGTCTTCAATTTCTTCGTCCGGCTGCCGCCTAACCCAGTCGTCCCGTTGTACAGCTTTGCGAGCTCTAGAGGGTTGAAGACTTCAAAGTCGTCTTCGAGCCTGACGTCTGCGGTCCCTTTTCCAAGCGACTGACGGCCATGCTGGAGGAGGATTCCTCCGATGAGCAAGCGGGAGGAGAAACAGATGCCACCGCTGAGGATGAATTGGGCGACGGCGCCCGTGTCGTCCCGGACAGGCGCGGCGACACCACCGAATCGTCCGCTGGGGGTGCCGATGTTGGTGAAGATGGCGGAGGCGATGACGATGCCGCCCGCACCGCGATGAGCCCTGTCCCCTCTGTCGGCTCCGACTCCAATTCGGCAGCCTACAGGGACGAGGACCTCGAGCGCGACGTCCCCACTCCGGTTTCATTGTCCCGCGGTAAGTCTCCTGAGCCCGACGCTGCCGGGCAAACTGACGATGTCGTGCGCGTGGTAGTAGATCTTTCCAGCGGTTCCGAGCCGGACTCAGAAGGTTCCTCTTTCGTGCCAGCCTCCAAGCCGGCGCCGTCCTCCCGCAGGACCAAGGAGTTGGAGGCGGTGGCGCGGAAGAAGAAAGCAATTATTCCCCGGCGGGCCCTGAAGGAGAGGCGGTCCAAGTCGGCCGCCGATGTTGATGCAGGCTCCGTGCCCCACAAGCGGAGGGGCACATTCGAGAAGCGGGGCGTGCTTCCCGCCAAAAAGTTGGCTTCTTCGTCGTCCCGGCCTACTACGGCCGGCTTGATGCCCGCCGGGAAACTTTCGGCGGAGGCCCAGGCGGATGCGATTGTGGCCGATATCAGGGCCGAGGTCGACGCCAGGCTGGCGGAGAAGGCGGATGCCCCAACTGGTGGGGCCAATGATGAGGTGATTGGTCGTGCCTCCAGTGGTGATTTTATTTATGATTTGAATCCGGGTGATTTGGAGAAGGAGTTTTATGCTCAGATGACGCAGGCGGATTTGGCCTTGGGAGCATCTGACGCTGGTCTGACTGTGGAGCAGTTGATGACCTCAAGGGAGGACGGGGAGAAGACGACTGCGGAGGCAGAGGGCATGGAGAGGGCGGAATCTCTCGCCGGCGGAACCAGCGTCCAGGTGGTTAATCCTATTCTTGCTGCTGATCCTGGTTATGACTTGGGCATGGAAGGTATGGAAAAAGCTATTTACGCGGAGCTGGCACAGGCGGATTCGATCCGGGATGAGATGGACGCCAGGACAGCCGCGAGGCGGCTGGCTGCTGCCGAGGCGGCCAAGGAGACGACGGGAGCGGGCGTGGGCGCCGGCAAGACCGCGGAGGCCGGTGCTGAGGTTGAAGTGGTGCCGGCCCCTACAAAGCGGCCGGAGGACGACTCCGCCGTTCCTGCGAAGGGGGGGGGGGAGAACTCTCCGGAGGCGGGAAGCGCCTGCTCGACGATGCATCGGCCCCCCCGCCGAAGCGCTTGAAGAGGAAGAAGCCCAGGGAACTGGGCTCTCATGACGGGTAAGCCCTTGTCTTGTGGCAGAAATCTTGCGGCTTGTACTTCTTGGTGGTGACGCTTTCTTCGTTTTGCAGAGCGCCGCTTCCAATAGTGGAGACGACGCCCGTCGCGATGGTGGAGCCGGCCTCGAGGCCTGGTCCCGAGGCTCCCGTGGCGCAAACGTCTGGTTCGCCTCCAGAGGCGGCAACGGCGACGGCGGATGTGGAACCGGTCGGCCCGGTGTCGGCAAATGCCGCTCCCCCTGTGGTCAACTCCGACCCTCCGGTTTCAGGAGGTGGCACTGAGGCGTCGGTGGATGCTTTCCAGATAGTTCTCCGGCCCGGCGCCGGGGCCGGATACCTCGCCTTCCCCACTCCTTCCACGTCAGTGGCCGAAACGGCCAAGGACAAGGCCATAGCGGGGTTGACGGCTTCGCTCCCTGGTCCCCACCAATCTATCTTGGTGTCTTCTCCTCCGTATTCCGGGCCGGTGCCGGCCCTGCCCGACGCATCGGGGAAGATTCCCCTCGCCGCGCTGGTGGAGCAGAAGGCCAAGGAGAACCTGGCCAACATAACGTTGCTCTGCTCCTCCATAGAGTATGGCTTTGCCGAGGCGGCCAGGGAGACGACTTTGCTCAGGCGAGAGCTTGAGGCGGCCAAAGGTCCGGTTTTCTTTCTTGCTCACATCCTCTGTCTTGTCGTTCTGTATTCTTTCTTGCATGTCTTGGTTTGACGATGATCCGACCTCCGCAGGTGACACCGCCTCCCGCACCGGCTTGGAGAAGCAGGTGAAGGAGAAGGACGCCACCCTGGCGTTGGTCAAGGCCGATCTCCGGGCAGCGGAGACAACGTCGGAGGAGCGCCGCCTGGAGGTCATTCGGCTGGGCGAGGAAGTGAAGAAGTTGCGGGAATCCGAGCAGCAGAGGCGGGGCGAGGTCGAATCACTCCGCGAGAATGCGGATGACCTGCGGTTTCAGCTGAAGGAGTCCGTCGAGCGCAACGACCTGATCGTCCAGGCGGCCAAGGCGCGTGAACTTGAGCATGAGCAGCTGGTGGGCGGCCTGATCAAGGAGGTTGAGCGCGTGAACGAACTGATCCTCGGTAAGTGAGGTTTCTTTCTCCTTGACTTCTTGTTCGGGGTCTTCTACTCAGCCTCATTGGTTTGAAATGCAGGCCTTTATCCCGAGGTAGACGCGCAAATCCAGACAGACGCTGCCTCGGCTCATTCCCGACCGGAGTCTTCTGGTGCCGCTGCTGGGTCTGCTCCGACTGCTGCCTCCCGTCTTCTCCGATTCGGCCAGGAGTTCAAACGGTTGAAGGAAGCGGCCGACGGCGTGCTCGAGAACCTGTGGCCGGATGCTCCCTTGCCGGCTGCTCTCCATGACTTGTCCGCCCGGCTTGAAGGGGCGCCAGCCGGCATCAACGAGTAGGTGGAGATGGTGGCGCGCGGAGGCACCGACATGGCGTTGGCCTTGGTGAAGTCATGGTATCCGAGCGTGCAGATGAGCATGCTGGTGGGTGGCTTTCGCACGGGAACGTCCTTCGCGAGTCTGCGTCCGGAGATCCTCATGGCCTCAGGGAGAATTGCCGATGCGGTGGACTTGACGAAGCTGGAGCCCGCCGAGCCGTCCGCGACGGCACATCCGACTGAAGATGCTGGAGCCGGCGGCGCCGCTGCTGCCACCGATGCCGCTGCTCCTTGACTATATTCTCCCTGGAATGCCGGGCATAACTGTAGAACTTGCTATCTTCTGTACTGATGATTATCTTTCGTCGTACTGCTTGCTGTCTTCAAATGCTGTTGTCTTTCTGATTGTTGGGCCATTGTGCTTGTTTTGGTGATGATAATCACCATGCCTAGCCCTCGAATTTTGGGCCTATTTGAGCATCGATTCGGGTCGAAATTTTACGTTCTTTTCTTNCCGATTCGGCCAGGAGTTCAAACGGTTGAAAGAAGCGGCCGACGGCGTGCTCGAGAACCTGTGGCCGGATGCTCCCCTTGCCAGCCGCTCTCCATGACTTGTTCCCCCGGCTTGAAGGGCGCCAGCCGGCATCAACGAGCAGTGGAGATGGCGCGCGCGGAGGACCGACATGGCATTGGCCTTGGTGAAGTCATGGTATCCGAGCATGGAGATGAGCATGCTGGTGGTGGCTTTCGCACGGGACGTCTCTCCGAGTCTGCGTCCGGAGATCCTCATGGCTTCTGGGAGAATTGCCGAGGCGGTGGACTTGACGAAGCTGGTGCCCGCCCGGAGCCGTCCGCGACGGCACGGCCGACTGACGATGCGGAGCCGGCGACGCTGCTGCTACCCACCGATGCGCTGCACATTTGACTATATTTTCCCGGGAATGCCGAGCGTAACTGTAGAACTTGCTGTCTTCTGTACTGATGATTATCTTTCGTCGTATTGCTTGCTGTCTTCAAATGTTATTGTTTTTGATTGTTGGGCCATTGGCTTGTTTTGGTGTGATGATAGTCACCATGCCTAGCCCCCGAATTTTGGGCCGGTTTGAGCATCGATCCGGGTCGAAATTTTATGTTCTTTTCTTGTTTTGTTGCGTTTTTTTCTCCACCGTCCTGATATCGTGCGGCCCCCGAGTCGAGGTGATATAGTTTTGCGTCCGGGTCTGCGGAGCCGGCTTGCCGGCTGCGCAGCCCCGGGAATTTTATGCCGGCTGACAATGTGGCAGCCCCCGAGTCCGTGACTCGGGGTGATATAGATATGCGTCCGGGTCTGCGGAGCCGGCTTGCCGGCTGCGCAGCCCCGGGAATTTTATGCCGGCTGACGGCGTGGCAGCCCCCGAGTCCGTGACTCGGGGTGATGTAGATATATGTCCGGGTCTGCGGAGCCGGCTTGCCGGCTGCGCAGCCCCCGGGAATTTTATGCCGGCTGACGACGTGGCAGCCCCGAGTCCGTGACTTTGGGTGATATAGATATGCGTCCGGGTCCTGCGGAGCCGGCTTGCCGGCTACGCAGCCCCTGGGAATTTTATGCCGGCTGACGGCGTGGCAGCCCCCGAGTCCGTGACTTGGGGTGTTATAGATATGCGTCCGGGTCTGCGGAGCCGGCTTGCCGGCTGCGCAGCCCCCGGGAATTTTATGCCGGCTGACGGCGTGGCAGCCCTCGAGTCCGTGACTCGGGGTGATATAGATATGCGTTCGGGTCTGCGGAGCCGGCTTGCCGGCTGCGCAGCCCCCGGGAATTTTATGCCGGCTGACGGCGTGGCAGCCCTCGAGTCCGTGACTCGGGGTGATATAGATATGCGTTCGGGTCTGCGGAGCCGGCTTGCCGGCTGCGCAGCCCCCGGAATTTTTATGCCGGCTGACGGTGGTGGCAGCCCCCGAGTCCGTGACTTGGGGTGATATAGATTTGCGTCCGGGTCTGCGGAGCCGGCTTGCCAGCTGCGCAGCCCCCGGGAATCGGTTCGCCTCTTTGGGCCATTCGCAGGCCACGTGTCGCCTTTGCATCATGTTGACTCCTGCGCTTCGCGTTTTGCCCCCTCGGCTTCACCGTCTCCTGCGCTGGTGACACGCGTCGCTTGGAGATGGCCGCTAACGGTTGCCTTGCTTCTCTTCCTCTTTATAAGTATCCACGCCGGCGTGTTTTCTTTTTCATCCTCGTCTTCTCACTCTCGCGTCTCCAGCTCCCCCTGCTCAGATATGGCCCCGAAGAAGGAGATCGAGATGACTCCTCCCGTAGCGGCGAAGCGCGGCAGGGGGCGCCCCCGGAAGGCCGACGTCGGAGAGTCCTCCAATGCGGGCGCCAAGCGCGGCCGGGGTCGGCCGCCAAAGCTTAATCGTGGCGGTGATGGAGGCGTCGCCGTCGCGGCGCCTGGAGGCGAGCGGAGCCCCTCTCCTGCCCGCTCGGAGTCCCCAATCTTCGGTGACTGGGATAACTTCCCAATCTCCGAATTCATCCTGGTGCTGTACGAGCCCGTGCAGCATGTACAACTGCTACCCTTCGCCATCGCCGACGCGCTTGAGGGGGATGGCCCCTTCAGGTTCCTCCTCCATCGGGTTGGCGCTCGCCAAGGGCCCTGGGAGGTGTTGGCTCGCGTCACCGCCGGTCACGGAGGCGGGGGGAGCCGCCGCCGCGTCGAGTTCTTCTCCGGGTGGAAGGCTTTCGCCAAGTTCTTCCGCCTGGACTCTGCCTTCGTCATCCGCTTCCAGCTGAAGCGTCAGTCGGGGTCTTCTACGTCAAGGTCTTCGACGGCACCCTGTGCCTCAAGGAGTGGGAGGAGAGCGATGACGATATGACTCCGCCTCCCGCTTAGTTTTAAGTTATCCGATAGCCGCCTTGGCGTGTAAGCGAGGTCGTCCGCCTGTGGACTTCCTTCTTTTGTCTCGTTGTTTAGCTCCTGTCTGTAAGGCCTTGCTCTTGATGTTGAATGCTACCTGCTTTTGTTCCTGTATTTGTTTACTTGTGCGCAGTTTTAATTTTCTGCTCGTCGTGCTTGTGTCCGGCTTGAGCTCTCGAAGCCGGTTGGCGGCGTTTTCGTGCGTGAAATGAAACGATGAAGTGGTTAGCCCGCTCTTTTAATCATGGAGAATACTTTTACTTTGCTTAACTTAATTTCGCACTCGCCTGTAGCCTCTCCCGCCGTCGTTCGTGTGCACTTCACCGTCCAGCGGGATCATGCACACTACTATAACGTTAGGATCCGGTTTGTTGGGCCAGAGTTTTCTCAGCCGGCAACGATTTCTATTTCTTACGTCTTTCGCATACAGTCGGCCTCCAGCTTATTCTCTTGCCGGCCTTAACCGGATCCGAAGAGTTAGCCGTTTAGCGTTGTGTAGTTAATCGTCCGTAATAGGAGAAGTGGTTGCCGACTGCCGGCTTGGCCGAGTTATAGAACAAGCATTTTTCCAGCCGGCTGTACTTACCTTTATGCGTTTTTCACGTTGTTGGCCCCCTCCAGCTTGTTCTCTTGCCGGCCTTAACCGGATTCGAAGAGTTAGCCGTTTAGGGTTTAGTCACGCTACACGGCCGCTAAAGGCAAGCTTGCTGGCTGCCGGAGGAACCGGAAAGGGAATGCAGAAAAGAGTTGCGAAAAACTGCTCATGTGCTCATCATTCTCATTTCTTATTGATAACATAGGTGATACATACATGGTTCTTTCTCAGGTGTAGAATCGACGCAAGAGTGAAGCGTTCCATGGCCTTTCCGTTTCATCACCTTCCTTGTCCATCGTGTCCTTCTTGTGCTCGCGGGCGTCAATCAAGTAGTATGCGTCGTTGATGAGTGCTTTGCTTACGATGAATGGTCCTTCCCAGGGTGATGAAAGCTTGTGCATGTTCTTTGTGTCTTGGATTAGTCGTAGTACGAGATCGCCTTCTCGAAAGCGGACAGGCCTGACCTGCCGGCTGTGGTAGTTGCGTAGTTTTTGCTGATACATCGCCGACCTTGACTCGGCAAGCTGGCGCGCTTCCTTGAGCAGGTCCATTCTGTCTTCGTAAGCTTGTTTAGCTTCTGCTTCTGTGTACAGCACGATTCGGGGCGCATCATGCTCGATATCAGTTGGCATGACGGCTTCAGCCCCGTGGACGAGGAAGAAGGGGGTGAAGCCGGTTGAGCGATTCGGGGTTGTCCTTAGGCTCCAGAGGACGGAAGGTAGCTCTTCTTCCCATGCGCCGGCTGCTCGCTCGAGTGGTTCGAGCAACCGAGGCTTGATGCCGGATAGGATGAGGCTGTTTGCCCGCTCGACCTGCCCATTTGACTGCGGGTGTGCGACGGAGGCCACGTCGAGCCGGATGCCGGTCCTGCCGCAGAACTTGGCGAATTCTCCCTTGACGAAGTTCGACCCGTTATCCGTGATGATGCTGTTGGGGTAGCCGAAGCGGTAGATGATGCTTTTGAAGAACTTGACTGCTGTTGGTCCATCCAGCTTCTTGATCGGCTTGGCTTCAATCCACTTCGTGAACTTGTCGACAGCTACTAGCAAGTGTGTCATGCCTCCACTGGATCTTCTCAGCGGGCCGACCATGTCGAGCCCCCAGACGGCAAACGGCCAGGTGATCGGAATTGTCTTGAGTGCTGAAGCCGGCGTGTACTTCTGCGTTGCGAATCGTTGGCAGCCGTTGCAGAGCCGGGCCAGCTGGTTTGCGTCCGCCAGCGCTGTCGGCCAGTAGAACCCGTGCCTGAATGCCTTAGCCACGATCGCCCTGGAGGATGCGTGATGACCGCATTCGCCTTGATGGATTTCTTTGAGGATCTTGATTCCTTCTTCTTGGTTCACACAGCGCTGGAATATTCCAGAGACACTGCGTTGTATAGCTCGTTGTTGATGATGGTATAAGCACTTTCTCGGCGTTTGATTTGCCTGGCGATGAGTTCGTCCGCCGGGAGCTCGTCATTGGCGAGGAAGGGTTGGGTCCATGGCGGAGCCTCTTCGATGACGAGGACCTCGACGGTTTCCGGCTCGCCTGGAGCCGGCCCAGCCGACTCCGCGCCTGGCGGCATCCGGATGGAATCGGAGCCGGGACACGGCGTGATGGATGGCTTGTACAACTTCTCAAGGGCGACGCCGGGTGGGATCTCCTCGCGAAGAGAACCAATGTTCGCCAAAGTGTCAGCCGCCTCGTTGTTGGAGCGGTGTATGTGGTGGAATTCGCATCCGTCGAAGCATCCCGCGAGTTGCTGGACGAAGAAGCGGTAGGCGGCCATGTTGGGGTCCTTGGCGTCCCAATGACCAGTGGTCTGCTGGACCACCAAGTCGGAGTCGCCGTAGCAGAGGATCCGCTTGATGTTCATGGCCTTGGCGAGCTTGAGGCCGTGCGCGAGAGCTTCGTATTCGGCTACATTGTTGGACGCCGTGAAGTGGATTTGTAGCATGTACTCGAGTCGGCCCCCCTTGGGTGAGGTGAGGACGACTCCGGCGCCGAGTCCCCAGTATCTTTTGGAACCGTCGAAGTGCATGAGCCAATGTTCGCCACGGTGGGCGCCAAATGTCGTGGTGGGTTGCACGGCATATCCATCAGAGATGGAAAAGATTATGGGGCAGGCGACGATGGATGCTCGCGCGGGATTGGGTAACAAACACGCAAACATACGCTAGTTACCCAGGTTCAGGGCCCTCCTTGAGGAGGTAACACCCCTACGTCCTGCTCTTCTTGTTCTTATTGCTTGATCACAGAATCGGGCTACAATGGTGCTTCTTGAGCTGTTTTGGGTAGCAGTCGGCTGGAGGTCCTAGCCGGCTGGAGGTTGAAGATGATACTACGTGTGCCTGTAGGTCTCTTCTCTGTCACTTGATCACTTGCCCCGCACAGGAGGCTCTAGCCCGCTTTATATAGGCAGCGGGCTAGGGTTTTGGTTACAGGGAAGTTACAAGACATCACTACTTTCTGAGCCGGCTGGAGCTTGTTGTCATGATTTGGTACAGGGGATGCCCGACAAGGGGTACTGTTCACCTAGAGCGGTTATACGGGCCTGGCCCACTCGTACGGAGTTGTCGGTTGGTGCGTCCGGCTCCAGCCCAGCCGGACGTCCGCATCCGGGTAGACGCAGGCGGCTGGATTCAGCCAGCAGGTTTTTCAGCCGGCACTCGTTCAACCGGCTCGAGGAGTTCTGAAGAAATGGACCTCTCTGGGGTATCCGGGGTTCATATCCCGACACCTGTCAACTTAGCTCTACGGTTTCCAGTTGAGAAGAGATTGCTTACCTGTCAAGACTCAAGTTATTGCTGCATGTTTCGTCCAAACTTATGTTCAACTGACCACCGCATGTTGACTCAACACCTTCTACCTCATCAGGAGCTCTAATCTGTAACTGTAAGCAATAGAAATAATTTGCACAATCCCCCGAAGGTTGGAAATCATTTGCGCCGTTATGCCTCATCTCTGAGACTCTGTCCAAGTCCCGGTCGAGTAAAGAACACCCAACAGAAACGCGTGGGACATTAGCAAAAAAAAGCACGAAGGCCAGTTGCTTTGCAAAATCTATCACACAAAAGCGAGGGAAAGGAATCTCTCCTCCCATCGTAATCAAACGCGAAATACCTGGATCGTGTAGCCCTTTGTTGCTGCAGCGGAAACAATCGGCGGCGGCGGCGGGGGTCGGTCAGCGTCTTGCCGCCGCAGCGCCTACTTCCCCGTATCCTCCTAGGCGGCTCGCCTCGCCGCGTTATCCGGGCGGGGCGCCGGGACCACAGGCCAGTGAGACGCTTCGCCCGCCGGCGCCACTGCTCCTGGCCAGCGGTGGCACTGTTGCTATCAGACATTCTTCTTACACTGACTAGTGGGCCAGATTAATTTCCGGTCCCACCTGCTGTTGCGGATTACGGACGGATCTACCACTGTCACGCTACCCTGGTGGCCCCACTTGACACCGGGACGGCACGGGCGTACCGATGCGCCCGCTTCCTTCCGCCACTTTCCAGGTTCCCCTTCTGGCCTCCCCGGCGATGGCGACGGCGGCAAGCTCCGGCGGAGTCTCCGACCATCAGTATGTCTCGGTAAAGTTGGAGAGCCCCCGCCTAGCGGCGCTCGACCTCGCCCCTCACCTCTTCGGCTCGCACCCCGTCGCCGGCTCGTGGGACCCTTCCAAAGCCGTAAGCGTCGGTCGAATCCCCTCTTGTTCACGAGTATGTTTCCCGTGCGGAGAGTGATGACATTTTCTTTTCTTGGTGGTGTTCGCAGCTGCCGATGGAGCGGGTGGCGGGCGCCATTTGGGAGCTCAGCTGCGTCCTCCCTTCTTGCCACGGTGAGTTGGCTGATTTCATGACGCTGTTCGACTCCTCCTCCTCCTCGGACGGACATTCATTCGTGCTGAGGTTTCGGGTACATGAGATGAATTGATGTGCGTTTGTGTAATTGGGTTGGACATTTTTTATTCTTGTTCTCCCTATGGACTATGGTAATGTGTACAGATTGTGGCATGAACCTAGCTGTTCCTCATTGTCGAGGAAAACTAGTTAGAAATGTTGTACCTGGGATTTCCCTTTGGAGATCAAATTAGGTGATCCTGTAACTGGTCATTTGGTCTGGTCTGGTTAACTTAGTTCTTTCTTTGTATGTTGCAGTGAGCTAGATTTTGTTCAGTTTTCTGAGCACTCTAACTATTTTTTTAATGATTTAATTGTTATTTTTTTGTTAGAAACAATGGATTTCAAGTTAGTATTGAGACAAAAAGGCGACAGCTCACAGTTCATTATTGAGGAGGGGCCGAACCGACCGCTTGGTTGCGGGACTAATGAAGTGGAAATGACGGATGCGGTCTTTAAACTCAATGAGAAGGATGCACTTGAGTGTAAGGTTTGGGTTGAGACAGAAATGTTGTCCCCATTTGACCTGGCTGCAAGCTGGAAGGCTCGTCAGGAGAATCTTCAGTCCTCAAGGGTGCGAGGGACCTATGATGTCGTTATGGATGTTGAGACTGAATCCAGGGCCAAGGTTTGAATTTCTTTTAACCGCTTTATCTTACTTCTGTATTATGGTCTTGCTGCAAGAAATTAGGAAATTCTAAACCTTATCCTCCAATTATCTTTCAATGGATAGTATAGTTGCTTATTTTGCAAAAACTGGGTTTGTTTTACAGTAGTGTTTGACTGGTCACATCATCTAGCTTCCACCCCGCTCTTTGTTATTTACAGTCCAATACCAGAGAGTGCGCTGTGGAATAGGTTGACAGCTTGAGGTAGCTTGATACTTGGTTGTGAAACTGAACATCATGTCTGGTTCCTAGCAAAACTCACTTATTTCAACAAATTCTCATTTCCCATAGTTGATGTAGTGAAATGATTTGTTTGCTCAAAGGGTAATGTGAAACTGGCCCAGTACCCAGCAGATATCAGAATCTAGATTGACAGTATCTCTTATGTCTTACTTTGACGTTCAGTTCTTGTCTATCTGTACAACGTAACCTACTCCCTCTGGCCATCACTCTTGACCATTAGCTTCTATCACAATATTTAGAGTTTATAATATTATGAAAGTATTTTTATAAGGAGTTTCCATATTACTCTTGTGGTCAGATATAAAAATGTTTGATGGCATGCTTCCCATGGTGACAAGAAGTCGTGACCAGTGGAAGTATTTGAGTAATGTCTTTAAAAACTCAGAATGCTGACAAGTTATACCTTTAGAATATCTGCAAACATTTGAATTGTATTACGCCAATCAGCATATATAATGGTGAAATACTTGTAGTGTAGGACTGCAGGCAAAGACTTAATGCACTTGAGTAAGGTATTTAATGAGTATGAAAAAACATTTATTACCTAAAAGCTTAGTTGGCCTAACTAATGAAGACAGCCCCACTCTCATGTCCGAAGCTATCTTTCTTTGAAGTGTGATAACCAGATTTGGCAAAATATAACAAAGGTGTAAATAAATAGGTTCAAGCGTCCTTCTGAAGGTCAGAACAGTGCGAGTTCCTGTGTACTTTCAAAATAATTATCTTCCTGCAAAGCTGCTGCCTATATTTCTATTTGCACAGCAGGTGGTGCTTTCTTTTCTATTCTGCCAATTTTATGTTTTTCCTTCAAGCAGAATGACTTCGCTTCTGGTTTGGAGCTTGATTTAGAGAAGTATGTAGTTCCAACAACACCCAACATGGGCTCAGGTGTTGTTTATGCAGCTAACTTGACTGAGAATCCCCGCTTTTTATTGGACAACGGTATTTCTTCAAACAATGATACCACAATGGACATTATGCACAACTTGGTTAAAGGCGATGCATCCCCGAACCATTATGCTAACACAAAGAAGGTATAACTCAGTTCTCTCTGTTCACTGTTCAATTGACAGATGGCTGTTAGCTAAAAAATCATGTAGTATTGGCATTTTTTTTTGTTTATATAGAACAATAACAAATGGTAGTTGCTGCCCTTTTCACTAAAGTATGTGATAATTTGGGCAGCTTGTAATATATAGAAGTCACTTTGTTCAATAGTGCCAGATATCTACTAACAGATGAGCTACTTTCTGTTAGATCTTCCGTTCGTTCAGAAAAATGAAGAGTGGTTATATTAATTTAGATGAGATTATGATCCGGGAGAATGTGTTTGTTATTAACTATTATGTTATATGTGCTGCATTACAAAATGTGATAGGTTACCAGCATGTTGGAGCTTTTTCTTGGGGGTCATGAAAGCTACAATTTTTCTTTACTTGTTTGAACTTAGCCATATCAAATGTATATTTCTCGGTGAAGTCTCTTAGCTGCATCATTTGAGTCACCAGATAATGGATGTGTATCTTAGGAATAGTCTTATCTGTATGTTTTATCGCTGAAACTCGTTTTATATGTACATGCTCCTTCTCCTTTCTCGCTTTCTATATCTATGAACTGAAACATTGCAATTATTTTCTGTAGCAACTGAAGAAACTATTGTTTGTGTATACTTTTAATTTGTTATGGTTTATGCCTCATGGGGAATGCAGGACTAAAATGTAACCATGACTATTACGACTAGGATAGTATGACATGAGAGGACATTCATTTGTTAGGCTTCCCAAAGCTAATGCTCTGGGGGGCAGCCCGGGGTTGTACAGACCATAGCAAGTGTTCCTGCTAAGCTGTTCTGGCTGACACCCTGTTGCATATCCCTTCGTTTATGTCTCTGGTAGCATTGTCATTTGGTCAATAGCTCAAGATGGCAATTGCATCATATCCAGATTATAAAGAACTCTTCAAATATATATTTCTATATTTTCCTGCATTTTGGATAGAGGGGCTCTGTCAATATTAACACTTAGCAGTTGTAATCAAAATAATAAATAAATGATTTAGTGTGCAAAAAAGATGATCTTATAACTTATGCCTCAGGATGTTAATGGAAGACATGCACCGCCACAGGAAGAACAGAGGGTGGTCTTTATTGATAGAGGTGTTGGTTCACCGAGGTTTGCTAGACCAAAAAATGAAATCATTTCAACGAGCAACATCAAGCAGGATTCTGAAGCAAAGGTTGTACCACACAGCATCCCAAATAGTATACAAAAATATGGAAGTGTGGTATGTATTGTTGATCTATGTGAAATTGTGCTAAATAGGTTGTAAGCTTTAACATACTGAAATTTCCATTTCTCCATTATGACAATTTATGCAGAGGATACACTCTGAGTAGTTTTCTTGAGTTTTAAACTACAGTATATGTTTAAATATTTTAGATATATGCATATATACTCATCATTTATTCGTCTCAACCTATTATATATCACATATAAACTGCATTCATTTGCTATTCTTTTAAAATTACAATTCACCCCGTGCCATCTTGTATTCTGAAGTTTCTTCGCGTGTCAAAAATAGATGTTTTCATTTCTGTCATCTGAAGTTCTAACAACTTTGGCTATCAGGGCATGCCAGCAGCAGAAGGAGCTGTTGCAGCAGCAGCTGTAGCTGATCAGATGTATGGAACCAAAGAGGACCGCAAGTTGGTCATTGTGCTGGTAGTTTTCAAACTCTTGAATGCATCACTTTATTTAAAACATCTACTTTGGTATTTGTTGTGGTTATTACTTGAATTTACTTAGTCTTTGTTTCCATTAAAAATATTCTCTGTAAATTATAAACCTCTGAGTTTCATACTATAACTATCTAAGAAACTCAACAGGCAAAATTCGTTTGCTATGAGTGATGACCACCTATTTTAACTGGTTGCTAACTGATTTACTAGATTAGATTTGAAAGTTTTATCCTGGTCTGTCTGCTCTTCATTTATTCTAATTTCAGAAGTCAATATAGTACATTGCCACTTATGTTTGAAAATATTTTAACAACAAATAGTAAATATGGTTCTAATCATTCCTCTCAACTCCTTGAAGCATTCTGTTCTTTCAAATATCTTGGCTGTCCTTTTGTAACCCTATGATGACATTCTAGGTTGGGCTGCCAGCTCGTGGTAAGACCTTTACGGCAGCTAAGCTTACAAGGTATCTCCGGTGGTTAGGTCATGAAACAAAACACTTCAATGTTGGAAAGGTGAACATTTACCTGAAGCTAGTTTTGCAGATAATCGCACATATTCATGGTAATAGTCACTAATCCTGTGTATGTGTTTGACATTTCAAATGTAGTACCGTCGGCTGAAGCATGGTACTAATCAGGTACTTACTTTTTTTTATGTGCCTAATCACTGGTACTGGCATTGCAGTATTTTATCCAGTGACAATGCTCAGCTGCTACTGTTAACTGGCTACTTAATTTCTGGTAGTTTTCTTGAGAACTGAGGAACTTGTAATTTTCATTCTCAACAAGTCCATCATAGGATTCCATTCACTCATGTGGTATTTTGAATCTGAATGAACTTGATTCTAGGATCTTACTACCTAATCTATTTGATTAATGTTCAGGAAAAGTTCTCTAATTGTATTTTCTTCTTTTTGAGCAGACTGCTGATTTCTTTCGTGGAGATAACAAGGAGGGTGTGGAGGCACGTAATGAGGTTAGTGCGTTGCTACTATCGATATGTCGGTAGTCAAAAGTAACATGAAAATTATAAGCATTAATGTTGAACCTAGAGCAAGGGCAATGCTACTACACTAAGTTCAAATGTGAGCTATTTTGGATAATGGCACAATTTAATACACTATGTTGACTATACCTTTTATCCAGTATGCTGTTACAGTTATGGAACTATGTTTCATGATGAAAAAGGTAATACCAATTTCAAGTGAATAACCTAGAGTTCGAGATCCTTCTGTATATGTTGATGGTCAGATCTGAAAATTGTTTTCCTGAAGAAAATACTTTTACCTTCCGTGAATCTAGTATGCATGCATTTTCAAACATAGCAAACCTATATGCTTTCCATGCCACGCATTACTTAAATTTTCTGCTAAATTATGTCTTGCATTTTTCAGGTGGCAGCGATAGCAATGGAAGATATGCTATCATGGATGGAAGAAGGTGGCCAAGTAGGGATTTTTTTATCTATGTTTTATTCCATTTTTTTTTTGGCAATTGATTATTTCTGCTGGTCTGCAGGTTGGTATTTGTGATGCCACAAACAGCACAAGAAATCGGAGGAACATGCTGATGAAAATGGCTGAAGGAAAATGTAAGGTACAGTTAAATCAGCGCTAGCTCTTAGGTATCTTCTTGGTTAACTGGACCATTTGGATCCTGCTAGTAAATAGCTGATCGTTAATCAATTGTTATAGTTGTCACTCCTACACTTCTCGGTGTCACTGGCCGTATCCCCTGGATTTTAAAAAATGGCACGTCAAACCATTTACTATGTGGACACGTTGCTGATAAACTCCGAAGGGCGAATGTATTCCATCCCTTGTTAACATCTTTGTTCTCGTGGTGGGTCTTAAAGTAATAATTTGGTGTGCCCATTTAGGGTTTCTCATTTTAAAGGGCGAGTTTCTAGAAGCATGCTCTTATAAATTAAGTCAGAAGAGAGTAACAAAATTTACTCAATAGTTCTTACTCATAATGAAAATAGTAATTAGTAGTAGTATTATTATCTGGAATACAAGAATAATCACTATCTAGAGAGTAAATTGACATCGCACTAGCTATTTTGACTTGAGTTGCACCAAATGCTAGGTCTAAGTGACCTGTTTCACATAGTGCCAATTATTTTGGCATTGTGCACACCTAACATTACACATAGTATTCTGATTTGAGTTGCATAAAAAGCACCATGTAAATCAGACCCCGCCGCACACATATGCACTATGCCAAATAACTGTACAGTTGCGATCTAATTGTCTGCTCTTACATATTGGCCGTTCCTTCTACTTTCCAGATCATCTTTGTGGAAACAATATGCAAGATCAGGATGTTCTTGAGAGAAATATTCGCTTGAAAGTTCAGCAAAGTCCGGATTATGCAGAGCAGTGAGAAACATCTTGCCTACTTGCTTGTCGCATTCTATCAATGCATTTCTTATGTCAGTCATGTTGTTTATGTTACAGAACGATTTTGAAGCTGGTGTACGAGACTTCAAAGAGAGGCTGGCCTATTATGAAAAGGTACATAGCTGTTGAATTGTGCTGTGTAGGAAACTTTCTTATGTATAGAACCTGGAGAGGTTATGTCCCACAATTTGAAAATCTCTGCAGGTGTATGAACCAGTCGAAGAAGGCTCATACATAAAAATGATCGATATGGTTAGTGGGAATGGGGGCCAACTGCAGGTATGTGTGAACAGTTAATCACACCCATGTTAAATGGGGCCACAGTTCAAGGTTCTGTTTGATACTCTCGTGGGCATTGGTATCGGTGTTTATTTTTATTTGTGACAACTTCATACAAATTAAATATACAATCTAAGAGTTGGTTCTCTTCATGGTTGGTTTATAAAACGTAATATGTGGACTAGATGCAATTATACTGTCATGGTGAAGATGGTATTAACTTACAATCTTCACAACTAGTTCCGTAGATCCTAATGTATCCACTACTTCTTATGCAGATTAACAATATAAGTGGCTACTTGCCTGGACGGATTGTTTTCTTCTTGGTAAATATCTCCAAGATATCTGAACATTTTCTTACCACACTTTAAGATTAACTGCTCTTGGAAGTTCATTATGATTATAATTTCTCATTCATCTAGTGCTAGATCAAATTGTAATGTGAGTCCTGTTTGGTGATTCAACAATGCAAGCATCTGTCTTGGGTTTCTCTAATTTGACGCACTGTTTTTTTTTCGTGCATATATGTAACAAGATTTTCCTCGCTGTACTCAGTACTTCACGGTTAATGTTGTATAAGACCCCAGGGGAATTCAATGGGAACATGTTTTGTTTTGGGTTATCTTTCAGCAATTGAGTTCTACCACCTAGGGTCAATACAGTTTCCTTCTTCCCATGTTTACTCCATTTTCCAATTGATAGTGAATGCGTAATACTAATAATGGTCCTCAACACCATGCTTATGTTTTCATAATATTGGGTGAGTTCTGTTTATTTGTGATATATTAGTTGCATGTAATTAAGTGTTACGCTACTGGTTTGGGTTGTAATGCTACTTGTGTTTGTTAACTGACACATTTTGTTGTTACAGGTGAACTGTCATCTTACACCTCGCCTATCTTGCTAACTAGGCACGGGGAAAGTTTAGATAATGTCGCAGGCAGAATCGGTGGAGATTCATCTTGAGGTCTTTAATTTATCTGTTCTGGCAGTTTTGTCATCTAATTCTTGCCGATACTTAGTTTAGATTGGTGCTAAGTATTTTTTTGCTCTTTCTTTTTCTCGAACGGGTTTTTGCTCTTTCTAGTTGAGTGCCTTAGGGCCTCCAGACTTCTGTTGGATGTGCTTTTCTCACATGGCACCTCTAGAGCGTTGATAATTGTGTATTGATCTGGTGCTGCATATCAGTAACCTCTATTGTCTATAGCAAGATTGTGATTCATCTCTGTTTACATTAAAAGGAAAAGTAGGAAGGGAAAAGAATGATGGACTATAGCATGAGTAGCACTAACTTCATGCATAACGATGTACTACCTCTGATCGGTTTTAATTGCCATGAGTTGTATACCGATTTGTACCGCGGCGACAACTAAAACTGATCGAAGCGAGTACCATTCAACAACCTGGTCATTATATGTCTGGACACAGTAATTTTCCATATATGCTTTCTTTTCGTCAATCCTCTATGTATACTATCACTTCACCTGACTTAAAATAAATGGTTTGCAGTGAGGCTGGGGAGATTTATTCAAGGAAACTTGCAAGCTTTGTGGAGAAGCGACTGAAGTCTGAGAGAACTGCCTCTGTAAGTGTGCCTTTTATTACTACTGTTGAGAAAGAAACCTACTTGCTAACTTATGTGCAACATCCGATTCAGATATGGACTAGCACACTCCAGAGGACAATATTAACAGCACATCCAATCATTGGATTTCCAAAGGTACGTAGGTTCTGATCGATAATTAACAAAGTCCAGCAAGATTTATCTGCCCCTACTTGTACCTCTGTAAACTAAACGGTTTTCCCACATTTGTTGTAGATACAATGGCGTGCCCTGGATGAGATAAATGCTGGCGTTTGTGATGGGATGACATATGACGAAGTAAAGAAAAAGAAACCTGAAGACTATGAGTACGTAAATCCATTGATTGTATTGCTCTTTTTCTTTCCTTGAAACATGGCATGTCACAAGTTGTTGACTGATGCACCTATAAATTTTTAGTAACTCCATATCCCGCCAAGTAAAACAGATCCTACCATGGCAAGCTTGCACAATTGTGAAGTGTACATCAGTAACATAACTAGTGAACTACACAAACATGCCTTTGCTGAGCTAATCAAGACTTCAAGATGCTCAGTGATTTGTAGTAACAGTCTGAGCAACTCCAAACTGCGGATTCTTCTTTTTATCACGCACTCTGATTTGAGAATCTCACTTTTACTTATGATTGTTCTATACAGTATTTTATCCTGCAATATTGCACTTACGTCTCTTAGATACTGCAATGAAATGGTTCACTTGTCGAACGGCTTACTATGGTATATGGACACAGCATGTTTCAGCCTATACAATCAGCAGTCCAGGAGTCTCTGCACATCCTATGCCTCGGCAACTCTGTCTTATATCTTATGGTTCTTGAATTTCTTGAAGATTTATTCACCTGTATGTATCTGTTTAGATCACGTCGCAAAGACAAGCTGAGGTATCGCTATCCTAGAGGAGAATCCTACCTCGATGTCATTCAGAGGTTGATCCTGGTTGATTAATACTATCACATGCCTCTTTACATAATTCAACTAGTGTAATTCTTGTCGTGCCTCTCTTAATCTTGACAATTTTCTCTGTTCAGATTAACCTGTCATAATTGAGCTTGAAAGGCAGCGTTCGCCAGTGGTAGTCATAGCTCACCAGGTAAAGCACATCCAGCCTTTTCAGTTTTTTGAACATTGTTTGCTCCAATATCAAGGATGCATGAGGGAAGCTATTGCAGGCTGTGTTAAGATCACTATACGCGTATTTGCGGACAAACCACTGGAGGAAGTTCCTAAGATTGAAGTAAGCACGTGTGCAATATCTTATGATATCATGGCTACCTTTGTTCATCGTGACTGAAATCATTTGTTCCTGTAGATACCTCTTCATACAATTATTGAGATAAAAATGGGCGTGACTGGTGTCGAAGAGAAAAGATACAAACTCATGGAGGCAGTAAACCCCACGGCTGGGATCTAAGATGTGGCCCATGGCAAAACAAACTGCACAAATAAATCGTCTGATGATATATATATTGTGGAGTCTGTAGATGATTCTCAAATGTATCACTGTAGTCTACCAATGAAAAGTGAAGCTATAGTTCAAAGTGAATTATTCCCTGCCATCAGATTTAGCTCATTGATGACTATTTGAGTTCCCAATTTTGGCTGGCGATGTAAAGGATCGCTCATTGCAATCCAAATAGATTTAGTCCTTTTTCAGTTATGATTTCTTTTGTTCAAGATTTGCATGTAGCGCCCTAGATGGCCAGATTCGGTATAGTCTGTAGGACAAATGAATATTCCTTTACAAATCGTACGCGTGTCAATGGGAATGTGATGATATCAAAGTTAAGTACGAGCGTAACACTGAACATTTATCATGCTAGATTGCTAGTAGTAGAATCATCCAGAGAGAAATCTCTGTTCATTTTGTAGTTGAGTGGCTAGCTGGTTTTATAAGAGCAGCCGTGCTTCACTCCACACTCCCCAGTACAAACTCCCTAGCGTTAGCGTTCAGCCACATTCCACTCAACATCAGGCAAAGCAGCAGCCTCTCTCTCGATCGCCTCAGTTCAGTCCAGCCCCGCCGTTCGCAGCCGCCATGTCCAGCAGCAAACCGGCCGGCCAGGGGGTCTGCGGGTACTGGAGCGACGGTGAGAGACGTCGGCTCTGGTCGAGGCGTGGGGGCAGCAGTACCTCCACCGCAACCGAGGCTGCCTCCGCGTCGCCGAGTGGCGCCACGTGTGCAGCGCCGTCAACGCTCACCGCGCCGCCGCCGGGCGCCACTTCAACCGCAGCCTCGCCCAGTGCAAGTGGCGCTTCTACGGCCTCAAGACCCAGTACAAGAAGGAGCTTGCAAAGGGGCAGCTGACGCCGGCGTCTCGCCACTTTGCCCAGCTCCGGGCCTTCCTGGCCGGCCCGCCTCCAGGCTTCGCTGCCAAGACGCCGGCGCCCGTCAAGAAGGAGGAGATGGTGGAGGAGGAAGAAGAAGAAAAGGATGAGGTGGAGGAGGCGAGTGGGTCGGTCGGGAGGAGGGCGGTCCCGGCGAAGCGCCACTTCTCCAGCATCCAGGACATCCTGGACCGATCGGGCGGCCCGGCGCGCAGGATGCCGGCGACCGCGACTGCCAAGGAGGAGGAGGAGGGGGTGAAAAGGGAGGAGGTGAAAGAGGAGGTTGGGAGAGAGTGGCCAGCGAGCGCAGGGTGCTGCCCGGCGGCGGTGGTGACGAAGCTGGCGGAGGTGTACGAGCGCTTGGAGATGGAGAGGCTCAGCATCGAGAAGGAGAAGATGGCGATGGAGAGGGAGAAGAGAGCCGCGAAGGTGGAGGCCGAGAATCTGGGAGAAACCGACGACAACTAAGTAATTGACTCCAGCACCCATGGTAAGAACAAGTCTCGCTGCTGACTGCAAGAGATACATGTTTACCTGCGCGTTCATTCTCTTCTGAACTTTGATTTCTGTTTTGCTTGCGCAGCTGCCGACCCGACGATGGGAGATCAGGAAGCGTGTTCGGTGTGGTGTATGAAGCCTGAAATGGCTAGAGTAGTGTTGCTTCATGTATCTTCTTTTAATTATGCTTAGTTTAACTGCGGCTGACAGACTACGCTGCGGACCTGCGGTTATACACCGCATTTACCATGTTATTACTGACTGCAGTACTAGTTCATTAGTAGTAAGCTTTTAGTATTTTATTTGTGTTACCCCGTGAATTTTAGAGGTCAGGATCATTGGATCAATATCAAACTTTGTTTCTCTAAGATCAATCTGTGAGGCCATGGTGTGATGATGAACTGCTAATTAACTTTCCCGTCGTTCTCTAGTATTGGGGCAGTATATAACAAAGTAAAAAATCACATTTGCTGCTAAACCTGAATCCTCTGCGGTTCTACCATCTTCGGTACTGTTAGTACTAATCTTGATGTGTAGCTGGGTCGTCAGGTCGAGCTGGGCCGTTCGTGGTTCGGTTGGTCAGCGCTGCATGCAAGGCATGGATGTGCGGCCGTGCGTGGTGAGTGGAGCGGCCGGCCTGATAGTGTGTGAGTTAGTTACGGCGTTTGTCGCCTTCGTCTACCTTCGTCCGACGTTTGTCGCCGGAGGGCTGTCTCGGCGTGTGTCGCCGAGGGCAGTCCCAACATTTGGTATCAGAGCCGCAAGGTTCGGGGCCGTGGCGTGCGGTGAATCCGCCGCGAGCGCGGCGGACAGAGGCTGCGGAGGCGCTGCGTGGTGGCGCAGCGGCCGCGGAGGTCCTGCGTTGTGGCGCAGGAGCCGCGTGGGCGTGGCATGGCGCTGCACGGCGGCATAGAGTCTGCGGCGGCCATGGCGCGACGTGGTGCAGTGTGCACACGGCGGCGTGGCGGCGCGGAAGTGCTGCACGGCGGCGGGCTGCAGCGGCGCAGTGTGACGGCCATGGAGCGGCGACCGTGGAGGCGCAGCTGCGCGTAGAGCGCGCGGTGGCTTCGGGCGATGGCATTCGAGGCGACGGTTGACGATAAGCAGTTTCAAGATTAGAAGGGAAATTGTTAGTACTAATCTTGATGTGTAGCTGGGTCGTCAGGTCGAGCTGGCCGTTCGTGGTTCGGTTGGTCAGCGCTGCATGCAAGGCATGGACGTGCGGCCGTGCGTGGTGAGTGGAGCGGCCGGCCGGATCGTGTGTGAGTTAGTTACCGTGTGTGCGTGTGTTAGTGGCCTAGTGTGACATACGTGTGTGCTGCATGCAGCTAGCTAGCTAGGCTATTTAAGTGAGTCATGTGCGTGTAGAGGTTAAGCTGAGAAGAAAATGTAGTCTCCAGTCTGAGAGCTCGTGTGTATGTGTGGAGAGAGAGCCAGTGAAGAGAGATGTAGTCTCGTCGGACCGTGGTGTGTTCCCGACCGGCAGGAGAGGAGAGCTCCACTGGGTTGTACTGCGTGTGTGCGTAGTACCTCCATATGCATGTGTTCAAGTCGTTGTAAGAAATAAAGTCAAGATACAGACATTGATACGCCGTGGCGTTCATGCGCCGAAAAAGTATTGGTGTCTCCTTCGTCTACCTTCGTCCGGCGTTTGTCACCGGAGCGCTGTCTCGGCGTGTGTCGCCGAGGGCAGCCCCGACAGGTACCAAACCGAAACGTACGGTACCGCGTGAGTTGGCAACAGAAGGGAATGAATGACCGGCCGGCCGGCCGGCCGGAGAATCTCGTGAGCTAAACTCGTGAGGGGAAATGTTTTAGTTCACCAACTCAGAAAACACATTTCAAACACACTCAAGTGAGCTACTTTGGTTCAAAAGCGAATTATCGGCTGTCATCAGGTTTAGCTCATTGATGACGAAGTAAAGTCCATGTTAGGTGCCTCTTCTCTCTCCGAGACTAACGCCAAGGAGGAACTGAACCATCTTTACATTGAATAACAACATCAATATGGTGCAAGTTAAAGCTTTTAATATCGACTGTTACTGCCACATATGCATGTGAGGTTTTGTGAGGTGAGGTTCATGCGTAGAATCATCAGGCGTTATGAAGGGAGATCCTGTGGGTAGCTGACGTGCTTCATAAAGTTAAACTCTCCACTCCACACTCGACAGTGTGCAAACTCCAGCCAAAGCCAGCAGCCTCTCGATCCCCCCGCCGTCCCGTCCGTCCCGAGCACCATGTCCAGTCCTACTCCTGGCGCCCGCATGCCGTGGAGCGACGGCGAGACGTCGACTCTGGTCGAGGCGTGGGGGCAGCAGTACCCTCCACCGCAACCGAGGCTGCCTCCGCGTCGCGGGCCAATAGCTCACATGCGACGTTTTTTTCAGCGAATTGGAAGGAGTGCGACATATTTGGACTGAATAGCTTCCATGCGACACATCTGAACGCGTAAATAGCTCTCATGCGACATGGCCCTTGAACGCTCGTTAGCTGTTAGGTTGGGGTTACCGTTAGGCTGGAGTGACCGTTTGGAACATTGGACCCACCACTTATCCACGTACGCACGGTGTGGGACCCACCTCAGCGCAGCTAGAAATCAAACCGCGCCCGTGCCCGACCGCGCTCGACGCCGCGCCCGCCATTGCTTCCCCTTTCCTCTGTCTTCTCCGGCGACGACGCGCACCGATGTCTAGCTCCTCCGCCTCGCAGTCAAGATGGCCAAAGTATGGCGCAGTGCCGCTGACTCGGTGTCCTAAATGCCCACGCCCAGAGCCCCTTAAACGGTGGGTGACCAAGACGGATGAGAATGGCAATCTCGGGCGCGAGTTTGTCAAATGCCCGAACAAAACACAGGAAGGAAGGGATGGCAAGGTTAGATCTCAGTTCTTTCGCATCCAATTGCTCTGATTTCTCCCCAATTCGAGTTTTCTCGGCAAATCTTTGATTTAGGGTTCATGTTTCCGTTTTCAGATCTTGAAGAACTGTACCCATTTCGAGTGGATGGATATATATCTTGAGAGGCTTAGAAGGGAGGGCTACCTTGATTCCAACGGGGCCGCAACCTGGGAGCTCAATTGGGGGCCGTCGCTTGGTGTGCATAATTTGGATTTGGGGAGCTCGTCCGCCCCGGACAGAGACGTGCCGACGACGAGTAATGCGTGCAATCGTGCAGTGTCCGCAGAGTGCGAACTGAACCAGGAACTGAAGAAGATCAAGAAGCATCTGAAGCAGATGATCGATCTGCAGAAGCAAGCAAATTTGATGGCAGCTGGATTTTATTGTGCTATCATTGCTCTGTTTTTGTTTTACATGTTGTTTATCCGTCGTTAGGGCAGAGGACGCGATGTGTGCGCCATGCCAAGTTCATGTAACTTAATCGAATTGAAACGAAATTGTTCGGGCCAGTTGTTCTTCAGTTAAAAGTTCAGAAGACAGTTCTTCAGTGAACTTCAGTCGACAGTGTTGTTTTCAAAAAAAAACGTTATGGGCTGCCAGATTAGTTGTTGGGCTGTGAGTAAACGGGCCCGTGAGTAAACATGCCAACAGTTAATAGCAATGTTTTTTTTAGGACGAAGAGATGATGGGCCTTGATAATCTACCCAGATCCGACCAGAAAAGGCCCACGCCCGTATGGGCACTCTTTTTTAATAGCATAGAGGCACACATGTGTAGAAAAAATGCTTGGTTTATTCCTTAAAAATAAATTTTTGCGTAGAGGCACACATAGAGGCAAATGCACATATATTTTCTTGTTTTAGCTTGGTGTAACACATTTTTCTTAGAGGCAAACTTATGTACTTGTTTTAGCTTGTTGTAACAAATGTTGCTTCGGCTAAAAGGTAGCTCATGTTTTACTTTTTCCCTCGTTACTTGCTTGGCAAAAGGAAAAAATGACACATAATATAGTAAGCATCACACATAAAACATAGTAGCATCACACACTAGTAGCACTTAATAATTAACCTTACATAATATATAGTAGCACGGGCAGTAGCGCATGCACTTACTAACCTTACACAAGCCCGATATATATGGGCATCATCTTACAAGGAAATAAAGTAGGGGCTATATGCCCAAGCAAACGACTAATAACTAGAGGAAATAAAGTAGATAGGGGCATATATGCCCAAGCAAACGACTAACAAGGAAATAAACGACATTAAACAGAAATAAAACGACACGGTACAGCTCCTCCTTCTCCTTCTCCTTGGCTCCTCCGTCGGCCGGGGTGGCTCACCCCTCACTCGTCGTCGTCCTCCTCCATGTTGTAGGGGAGGGAGTGAATGCGGCCTTGGAAGCGGTAGATGTCGGTGAAGTTGGTGTAGATGTTGAAGTTGGTGAATGCGATGAACTCGCATCCAAAAAAGAACACCTGTCCAAGGAGGTGGTAAGCGTCGAAGCTGTTGGTGAAGACAACGTAGTGGCCGATGACGAGACGGTTCCGGCCGGAACCGTCGAAGAAGTCCTCGATCCGGAACATGCGCGGGGAGCCCGGGGGAAGGTGGCGGTAGCCCGACGAGAGGAAGTATTGCGCAAACTCCCTTGCGCCCCTCCACCTCGAGAAGGCCCAGATGCGGAGCTGGTTCTCGACGATGACACCGGGCGGGTACTGCCACTCGGGGGTGGCTGCAGGGCGCTGGAACGTAGGCCCGTTGTACTGCATGGTGGCTAGCTATGGAGGGAGAAGAGGAAGGATGTGGCTTGACGAAGGAGGGCTATGCGGCTTGTGAGATGAGTGTGAGAGAAGAGGAAGAAGAGAGGGCCTTATAAAGAGACGGGCACACACGAAGGAGCGGTACGTGGCGTGTTCTTCTCCATCGACGTGGCCGTGGCCCGGTGTATTTAGTGCGATACGTGAAAAGATGCGCGCGGCGGCCGGCCGGAGGGCGGCGTACAGACTGCGACGCGGGCGGCGGCCAGCATTGATGTGCACGCGTGTACACGCGCACGCGGGCGGGCATGCATCGAAGAGACGGCAGAGACACGGGCTGAATCGACGCATCGCAAAAAATAGCGCTGGTACGATGCTTTTCCTCCATCGAGGTGTGCAGGCTACGTCGAGGGGAGTGGCTGCGGCATGCATGCAACGTCTGCATGTGAACGGGACCCACCAGTCAGTTGGTGCATGCAGTTACACAGAAAACAAACGGAGGCGCGCGCTCCACGCACCGCTAGCCAATCAGAGGGCAGAACCACCGAGCACGCGGATCGTGTGTGACTTGCGCAAGATCTGAACCATCCACGAAGAGCGATCAACGGCTGAGACGCTTCAAACCACGTACGCAAACCACGTACGCTTCAAACCACGTACGCTTCAAACCACGTACGCTTCAATCCACGTACGCAAATTCAAAAAAAGCTACTAGTCAACTTACGCATTGATCCATGTGTGTGATGCAAAATACGCAAATTCAAAAAGCTATGCAATTTTGTACGCATAGCAAGACTAGGGTTTGGTTTAGAGGTGTTTTGAGGAGCTACTAAGGTTTAGATGTGTTTTGTATTCTCCATATATTACCAAATTCTTTCAAAACAGAATGCTTTCGAATATAACAGATATGAGCAGCAATAGTGTTTGGTTTAGCGGTGTTTTGAGGAGCTAGTAACGTTAGGTAATTTAGAGGGGTTTGCCGCAGAATAATAATCGGTATATAACACATGAAATATAGCCCGACTCAACACATAGATATATAGCCCGATATGAGCATCTACTAGGTGTTTGGTTTAGAGGGGTTTTTGAGCAGCTACTAGAGTTAGGTTAAGACGGTTTTGAGCAGCTACTAGGGTTAGGTTAAGAGGGGTTTTCTCTATATTACTAAATTTTAGTATCTTGTCCAAATTTTGGCCGAAATTGAAATATGATGCTAAATTCAACTTTGTACTTTTGTATGTTTGTTTGAGCTTACTAAGTTGTCTTTAATGTACAACACTTCCCATGGTTGCCCTGATCTATTTTGTGAGACACAACTCATCGTTGTCGGAAACGTGATAGAAATGGCCTCCAAAGCTAGGGGAAAGGACCCCATTTCTAACAACTTTTTTTTTCGACCTTGTCCAAATGTCCTCCAAAGCTAGGAGATGTTAGTATATGACATTATAAGACAATGTGCATTGGTTTTCCATTTTTTTTGATATTTTTTGAATATTTTGTGATTATTTCAAATTTGGTCAAAGCCAAGTTTGACCAACATTTAAACAAGTTTTACACACCAAATTGGAAAAGTAAGCTTGGATCCTTCTTAGTTACACCAAAATGAACCTTTTGTGAGGTTTTGAAAGATTTCATTTTCAAAACCTTAAACCACCTCTCTTCACATATGAGAGTTCATAGTTTGAGATGTGTGATTTCACACCACATTACCATATATTTTGTTTGAATGTACCTAGACCTTGTTTATCAATTGGAGATGTTAGTATATGACATTATAAGACAATATGCATTGGTTTTCCATTTTTTTGATATTTTTTGAATATTTTGTGATTATTTCAAATTTGGTCAAAGCCAAGTTTGACCAACATTTAAACAAGTTTTACACACCAAATTGGAAAAGTAAGCTTGGATCCTTCTTAGTTACACCAAAATGAACCTTTTGTGAGGTTTTGAAAGATTTCATTTTCAAAACCTTAAACCACCTCTCTTCACATATGAGAGTTCATAGTTTGAGATGTGTGATTTCACACCACATTGCCATATATTTTGTTTGAATGTACCTAGACCTTGTTTATCAATTGGAGATGTTAGTATATGACATTATAAGACAATGTGCACTGGTTTTCCATTTTTTTGATATTTTTTGAATATTTTGTGATTATTTCAAATTTGGTCAAAGCCAAGTTGACCAACATTTAAACAAGTTTTACACACCAAATTGGAAAAGTAAGCTTGGATCCTTCTTAGTTACACCAAAATGAACCTTTTGTGAGGTTTTGAAAGATTTCATTTTCAAAACCTTAAACCACCTCTCTTCACATATGAGAGTTCATAGTTTGAGATGTGTGATTTCACACCACATTGCCATATATTTGTTTGAATGTACCTAGACCTTGTTTATCAATTGGAGATGTTAGTATATGACATTATAAGACAATGTGCATTGGTTTTCCATTTTTTTGATATTTTTTGAATATTTTGTGATTATTTCAAATTTGGTCAAAGCCAAGTTTGACCAACATTTAAACAAGTTTACACACCAAATTGGAAAAGTAAGCTTGGATCCTTCTTAGTTACACCAAAATGAACCTTTTGTGAGGTTTTGAAAGATTTCATTTTCAAAACCTTAAACCACCTCTCTTCACATATGAGAGTTCATAGTTTGAGATGTGTGATTTCACACCACATTGCCATATATTTTGTTTGAATGTACCTAGACCTTGTTTATCAATTGGAGATGTTAGTATATGACATTATAAGACAATGTGCACTGGTTTTCCATTTTTTTGATATTTTTTGAATATTTTGTGATTATTTCAAATTTGGTCAAAGCCAAGTTTGACCAACATTTAAACAAGTTTTACACACCAAATTGGAAAAGTAAGCTTGGATCCTTCTTAGTTACACCAAAATGAACCTTTTGTGAGGTTTTGAAAGATTTCATTTTCAAAACCTTAAACCACCTCTCTTCACATATGAGAGTTCATAGTTTGAGATGTGTGATTTCACACCACATTGCCATATATTTTGTTTGAATGTACCTAGACCTTGTTTATCAATTGGAGATGTTAGTATATGACATTATAAGACAATGTGCATTGGTTTTCCATTTTTTTGATATTTTTTGAATATTTTGTGATTATTTCAAATTTGGTCAAAGCCAAGTTTGACCAACATTAAACAAGTTTTACACACCAAATTGGAAAAGTAAGCTTGGATCCTTCTTAGTTACACCAAAATGAACCTTTTGTGAGGTTTTGAAAGATTTCATTTTCAAAACCTTAAACCACCTCTCTTCAACCTTGACTTCATACGGCAGAGTTCTGCCGATATCACATCTTATGAATGAACAGAGAGCTTGAATGTGTATATAACTTTTTTATATGATCCAAAAGGTAGTATATGACATTATAAGACAATGTGCACTGGTTTTCCATTTTTTTGATATTTTTTGAATATTTTGTGATTATTTCAAATTTGGTCAAACCCTAAGTTTGACCAACATTTAAACAAATTTTACACACCAAATTTTAAAAGTAAGCCTTGATCCTTCTTAGTCACACTAAAATGAACCTATTGTGAGGTTTGGGGATGATTTAGAGAAGATGAAAAAAAAAGTTGCTTAGAAATGAGGGTGTTTACCCTACCTTTGGGGGTCATTTGAAACACACTTTTGATGACTAGGAGTCTAACTTAACAAAAGGACTCAGAATGATCAGATAACATACATAATTGAGTTGAGGTGGCATTGAAACATCAAACCCGAGTCAAAAGTTCAACTTCAGTCCAAATTTGAATTTCAACCGAAATTTGAATTTAACGAAATTTGAATTTCAGTTGAAAACAATAACCAAACTATTATTACATGCCATACATAGTGCCCAACAAATATTATTACATGCCATAAATAGTGTCCAACAAATATTATTACATGCCCAACAGTTTTGAATTTCAGTTCTATTTCTTCCGACCACGCCGTGTACCCTTCTTCGCCTTAGCATTTCTGGTTTTGGGTTGCACTGCACCCACAAGTTCACTGATCATCTTGGTTTTCTTCACTGGAGTCGACTGAAACTGGAAAGTAGGTTCAGTGTGCACCATTTCTTCAGTGTCGACAGTGTCGACAGTGTGCACCATTTCTTCAGTTTCTTCAGTGTCGACAGTGTCGACAGTGTGCACCATTTCTTCAGTTTCTTCAGTGTCGACAGTGTCGACAGTGTGCACCTCCATTTCTTCAGTTTCGACAGTGTCGACAGTGTGCATTTCGAATGCAGTTTCTTCAGTTTCAGTGACACCAGTTGCAGTTTCTTCAGTTTCAGTGCCAAATTGTTGCCACTCACTTCTCTTCCTTCTGCAGCCACTGACTCTTGCTCTTTTTGTTGGCCAACACTGTTCAACAACAAGAGGCTGACTTGGAGCCTTCCTCCTGAAAACAACAAAGCACAATATGAAAAAACACAAAAATAAGCACAATATGAAAAAAAACACAAATAAGCACATACTGTCTAGGCTTAGGAGCAGAGAAAATGCAGTGTCTAGATCCCTCTGTGTGCCCAAGTATTTGGCACCGCTTGCATCTATTTTTGCTACCCTTTTGAACCCTTTTTGGCTTTCCATCTTTCTTGTCCTTGCCCTTCTTACTACTCCCACCTTTTTCAAACCATGCCTTGAATCTACTCTGTTTAGGTCTGCCTGCCTTTCTTTTTGTAAGAGGAGGACACATGGAAAATTCAAGTGGCTTTTCTGGCCACTGTGACTGATCTGTAAGAGGTGGGATTGGAGTTGCATATGCAGCTTTGAATTTTGCTACCGAATAATATTCATGCAGATATGGATGCATGTTTAACTTGGGCTGTGAGGCTAAGAATAGAATGGCATGCTCGCATGGTTTACCAGTGTGTTGCCACTCGAGGCAACTGCAATCATGTTTATCAGTGTCAACAACATGCCTCCTTCCAGTCTTGTTGTCTCTAACTTCAGCACCCCACAGTGATGATTTTTCAACAGACAAATGTGTAAGACTTCTGCTTCTGTTGACCACCTGTTGCACCACTGCTGGAAGTTTATCACCTTGCAGACAATCACCAATCTTTTTTCTCAATTCCCACATCCTCATGAGCATGATCCTGATTTGGTCAACCATGTCATGCACAGGCAAATCTTTTAGCTCCTTCACCTTGTTGTTGAAACTTTCTGCCAAATTGTTGTTGATATGATCACACTTGATGGCAGTGTTGAATCCTGACCTGTACCATAATAAAGAATGGTAGGTGTTCAACCATGTACCAAACTCCTCGCATGTTGCCATTACCTTACCAAGATGATATGAATGTGTCTGTTTAGTGTAAGATCTTGCTGCTGGCCACATTCTCCCAAATTCATCTCCTCTGAACTTTTTTATCAAATTCATCCACAAATGGCCAAAGCACTCCCTCTGCTCAGCATGTGGGAACACATTTTTAACTGCATTTTCAAGACCTTTGCATGCATCTGTGTGTATTGCCAAAGGTGACACTGGCCCTAAGCTTCTTTTCAGCTGCATCATGAACCATGTCCATGAAGCCTCTGTCTCTGACTGAAATAAGCCAACAGCAACAGGAAACATCCAGTTGTGTCCATCTAGAGCATTGCATGCTGCCAACTGACCATTCCATTTCCCTGTCAAAAATGATGAGTCTATGCTCAAATATGGACGACATCCTGCTTTGAAGCCATCAATGCAAGGTTTTAAAGCCATAAAGAATTGGAGAAATAAACCTTGCCATCCTCTGATATCTCTGTATCTATCTCCACAACACTGCCAGGTGACCTTTTCTCCACCTCTGCTTGGAAATTGTAAAGCATCCTAAATGTGTTTGCCCAATCACCATACAAATTCTTCATTGCCCTTTGTTTAGCCTTCCACACCGTGGTATAATTCAGTTTAATGGGGTACAACTTTTCCAAGTCTACTTTCAGTCTTTTGGCAGTAGTGTTTGGTGTTTTAGCCAATATTGGAGTTATCTTTTCTGCAACCCAAATCTGTGATGTCATGCTTGATACTTTTTGTGAAGTTGTAAGACAAGTATGTTCATGAGGGATTTGGTTAACCCTGACTGTACTTCCATCAGGCTGCACTCTAGCAGATATGTACCACTTGCAAGGTCTCACACCACTACCATCAAAACCTCTGCACTTAGCATAAAACTTCTTTCTATCAGTCCAAACTGTCTTGGCATCAAACTGATGTCTGACTGCATAAGTCTTGAAAGACAACCTGAACTCATCCATGTTTGGCCACAACTTTCCCACTTGAATGACAGGGTTTTCCTTGTCATACACATGCACCAGCTCATCAGTATGTGCATCATCTACATAATCTGCAGCATCTTCCATCAACTGTTCATCTACATCTTCACAAAATTCTCTGTCAGAATTATCACTACCTTCCTCCCTCTCCTCCTCCTCCTCCTCTCTCTCATCGACTGGAATGCCAAATAGTTTGGCCATCTCAGTGTCAGCAATTGGTGCAATAACCAAATCAGTATGCTCCTCCAATTCAACTGCATTCCAATCAACAACAGCAACATTTTGCTCTTGTGCATCTGCATTAGCCTCATCGGCTATTACTGTCACATCTGTAATAATGGGAACAATCTGCCTATGTGCAATCCAATCAGCATCTGCCTTCTGCATTGCCAAGTGTGAAGGCACATAACCCACCTTCGAATCAGTATGCAGATCAACGAGTTCAGCAAAAAAATCAACTCTGAGGCTTACCCAGCCCTCTTGCCTATCGATTTCATCAATAATGTGCTCACCATCTTCAATTCTGACATACTCTCCTTTGAAATCATCATACCGCAACAGTGAAACCTCCTGCTCTGGACCCCAAACCACAGTTTCCCCAATTTTCTCCACCAATTTCCTCACCGCCTTCTCTTCCATCTTCTGTAATTCAGTAGGATCAATCTCTGCACAATCAACCTCCCATTTCACAACTGTGTCTCTCTCGATGGTCTCCATGCTACCATCAACTAATTTTGCCGTTGATGGAAAGAAAGTCACCGCATATTCAAAGGTTCGAGCAGCATCCTCGCTCGATCTGACCACGGGCACAGGGTCGACGAGCTCGTTCTCGATCTGACGACGGGCACCGGGTCGACGAACTCCTCTCACCGGGAGGCCCCTCTCACCTTCTATCGATTACAAAGAAGCAAAACAGAGGCACGAGCTTAGATCCAGGCGGACGGGATTGGGGGGCGGATTGAGAGTAGAGCTACGAATTCACTAACCATGAAGGCCGCCGCCGATTAAGGGGTTCCGCAGCCGCCGAGGAAGAGGGCTCCGCCGCCGCCGAGGAAGAGGACTCCGCCGCCGCTGAGACAGAGGGCTCCGCCGCCGCCGCCGTCGCCGCCAACGCGGAGCTGAAGAATGGTGCGCGGGAAGGCTCGGACAGTTCAGGTCGTGGGCGGGCGGGCACGGTCCTAATTAATTTGATTGGTGTTGTGCTAATTAATTTGGGCATGTCTTAGCGCTAATTAAACAAGTCGACGACCGGTTTAATGCCTGTGTCGCATGTGGGCTATTTACGCGCTAAGAATCGTCGCATGGGAGCTATTCTCTCCAAATATGTCGCACTGCGTCCAATTCAATGGAAAAACGTCACACAGGAGCTATTGGCCCCCGCGTCGCCGAGTGGCGCCAGGTGTGCAGCGCCGTCAACGCCCACCGCGCCGCCGCCGGGAACCTCATCAACCGCAGCCTCGCCCAGTGCCAAAATCGCGTCTCCGCACTCAAGTACCAGTACACGAAGGAGCTCGCCAAGGGGCGGCCGGGGTGGCGCCACTTTGCCCAGCTCCGGGCCTTCCTGGCCGGCCCCGACGACGGCCCGCCTCCAGGCTTCGCCGCCAAGATGCAGCCGGCGGTCGTCAAGAAGGAGGAGGAGGAAGAAGAAAATGAAGGGATGAAGGGGGCTGGTGGCGGAGCGAGTGGGTCGGTCGGGAGGAGGACGGTCCCGGCGAAGCGCCACTTCTCCAGCATCCAGGACATCCTGGACCGATCGGGCGCCCCGGCGCCCAGGACGCCGGCAACCGCGACTGTCAAGGAGGAGGTGAAAGAGGAGGCTGGGAGAGAGGGCCCAGCGAGCGCAGGGTGCTGCCCGGCGGCGGTGGTGACGAAGCTGGCGGAGGTGTACGAGCGCTTGGAGATGGAGAGGCTCAACGTCGAGAAGGAGAAGATGGCGATGGAGAGGGAGAAGAGCCTGCAGGGAGGAGCCGCCAAGGTGGAGGCCGGGAATCCGGGAGAAACCGACGACAACTAAACTCGCGCATGGTAAGAAACAGGTCTCGCTGCTGACTGCGAGCGATAAAATGTTTACTTGTTCGTTCATTTTCTTCGGAAGTTTGATTTCTGTTCTGCTGGCTGGCGCAGGGATATTGAATCTTCCGATGATGGGAGGACAGGAAGCGCTTTCTGTCTGTCTGGTGTATGAAGCCTGATCGAAATGGCTAGTGTAGTGTTGCTTCGTGTATCTTGTTTTAGTTACGCTTAGTTCTACCATGTTATTACTCACAGTACTAGTTGTTCATTAGTACTGTAACGAACTTTTAACATTTTATTTATGTTGCCCATGAATTTTAGAGGTCAGGATCAATATCAATCTGTGCTAATTTCTTAAAGATCGATCTGTGACTGCGAGGCCATGGTCTGATGGTGAACTGCTAATTAACGTTGTGGATGTGGTGGTCTGAAAGGAACAAAGCTAACCACGCCGAGCGACTCCTGAACCTTGACAAGCTGCAGCACTTGCTTGGGCGCCATGTGGGGGAATGCCAAGAAGTCACAGACCTCACCTCCTGTGCCGAAATGGATTCCGCCACCTGACGATTTTGTCAAGATAAACCTAGATGGAGCTTTTACTGCTGAAAGCACATCTGGTGGCTGGGGGTGCATTGCTAGGAGCTCAGATGGAAATGTAATTTTTGCTGCTGCTGGCAGGGCTCACAACTCTCTGAAGCACTGCACTCTGAAAGCTTTGCTATGCTGAAGGCCATCATGCTTGCAGAACAAAATGTATGGGACGGGTCATCTTTGCCACAGACTGTGCATGCCTAAAAGCTGCGTGCTCTTCCTCTGAATTTGGTCATTCTCCTCTCGGCACTCTTTTCAAAGAGATCAGGTATTTGCTTCAGTTGGGATTCATCGAGTACCGATTAGAACTATGTCCTCGTGTGTGTAATAAACCAGCCCATGTGCTGGCCAGTATCGGTGATCGGGAGAACCTGATCGACCACTCTCTGTGGTTGGTGGATCTTCCCGGTGATGTTTCCTGTGCAGTGGCCGACGATTTTGTCGAGTCCACATGTTAATGGAATGCTAGGTGTTCCGGATCAAAAAAAAAAAAAAACGTTCCCGTCATTCTCCAGCATTAAGTCGGGCAGTGACAAAAGTAGAAAGAGTAAAATACATCGGAGGTCATGGTACTTGTCCATATAAATTACTTTGGTCATTGTATTTGAATTTACGGTCATCCAAGACGCATTGCTAGGTCATATACCATCACCACGGAAAGACCATGTACGTATTGCCTGCTTGCCATTATGGGACCCGCCTGACAGTGGCAGTGGCATTCTGACGCGCTGTAGTTCTCATAGAAAAGCACATGAAGATCATTTGGTTTGCAGAAGGCCCCCGGATTATGAGCCACCGGCGGGGCCAGCGGGCACGGTGGCGCACCGATCTCAGCGACTCCCTGGAGCTCGTTCACGAAGGCTATGGATGAGGGCATCGCCGACACAGAGCAGAATTGCAGAAGCAATACCAGAGCGGCGAGCTAGCTCGCTGTGCGGGGCCTCCAGGGCGCTGGGCGCGCCACTTGGTCCCTCGATCGTTGAAGTGGAATTGGGCGCTGACCTCGCCGGTGATGCGTCCAGCGCGTGTGCGGTAGCCACAGCCGGCCCTTCATCCTCGCGGACGCGCCGGAACTGTACGACGACCACCGCGCGACGTGCACAGGTGCGTGGCGCACATCATCTCAATTTGGCATGATAGGGGCCAGCGTGCTTGCTCTCTCCTGTAGCGTCACGCAGCTCGACGGGGTCGTGCGGACGCACGCTCTGCTTTGCCGGAGTCACGTACGTGTCCCGCGTCCTGCTCTTGCACTGCTATATGTCCCCGTCGTTGCCGGCGGCGGTGGAGTCTCGGACTCGTCGTCGGGCAAGACGCGGCGAGGAGTACGCGCGCGTGTGCGACGCACAACACTTCGACATCCACGGCGGCGTCGCCATGCCGGCGTTCCAGCGCAGCCAAACCTGGACCCCTGCGGTTCTACTATCTTCGGTACCCAAACCGAAACCTACGGCACCGCGTGAGTTGGCAACATGAGGGAATGGCCGGCCGGCCGGAGCATCTCGCTTGACGATTGCCCCTAATAGGCCTGGCTCATTTTCACAATATTTCTGGTGGATACCCCAATTTGTTCCGGTCAGCAGGAAGATTCAAATTGCGGCCGTGGCTGCGATTTGTTGGGCGATCTGGAAGCTTCGAAATAGAGCATGTTTTGATGTAAAAAGTCATTAATTCTCCCGTGGAACTGATCTGTTATTCTTGTGTTTTTATGAAATATTGGGTAGGTTTACATAATACTGCATATCAGGAGACCCTTCGAGCCGGCGCTGATGCTTTGCTCAATCTGGCAACTGGAGGTGGTTCTTCGAGCAATGTCCACAATTCGTTGATGTTGGACGCCCCGAGGCAAGGCGAGGATGATCAAAACGATGACCAGAACTGAGGCGCACGTGAAGAAGTGGTGAAGTTTGAAGCTTTGAGATGTTCCTTGATGATCCTTTCGCTGGTGGAAGTGAACGTTGATCGTGAGCAAACTTGATGGGCTGTTGGCTAGCTCCATCTATGTTACTTAGCATCTTCTCCTCATGGGCTGGAGTTGATATTAGATGTTGGCTAGCTAGTTATTTTGCTGTCTCCAACCGCTACTCGAGCACATCGAATGTTGGTACTATCTGTATTTCGTTATCTCCTGATAATGAAATTTGATCCCGTGGGATCGCGTGAAAAAAAAAATCTCGCTTGACGATTAGACAAGAGTGAAACACACCAGTTACTTAAACTCGTGAGGGTACCCTAAAAAAAGTTAAAATCATGAGGGTACCCTAAAAAGAAGTTAAACTCGTGAGGGGAAATGTTTCAGTTCACCAACTCACAAAACACATTTCAAACACACTCAACTGGAAATAAAAATCCAGATATTGGGTGGAATTAATATCACATTGATATTAATATATCCGCTTTGTAAAAGAAAAGTGAACCTCTTTGGTTTAAAAGCACCTAACATGGTGAATTGAGGCCAGCTTTGCGTGCAGAGGTTTTGCAAAATTCCCCGATATTTTTTTTCTGTGCACACTAAGCTTGCAATAATAATTTTCCGACATCTATTTCTAGCCACATAAAGTCCCATGGATGGTCTCAACTTCTATGGCAAGAAGATCAACATCTCATACATTGCTGCAATTGTCGACGGTGGTGCTAAACCACTCTGGGGTAATTCCTACAAGTGCTCGAACCACAACCACGCATGATGTCATTTTTGTTCTATGATTGAACCTCAGTCTTTTTTTTCTTTGGTTAGGTCGACAAATTTTCTTGTAAATTCTGGAGTGTGCGATGGTTCTTGATCCCATAGGTGTTTTCCCTAATTGCCTCAAGGCCGTCCATGGGCAGCCGCAACGCCGCTGGATCCGGCTTGGCACGATCGGCCCAGCTCATTCCCGCCTTCGACGACCTCTAAATCAGTGGCCTCTTCTCAAGGCCGACGCAATGAAAATTTGGCTCGGGGCGAATGAAAATAAATACAATTTATACTAAAATTTCATACTTCTATAGATCTTATTTGTTAGCATGTTACAATTTTTCACATAGTTTAACCACATAACTGACAATATTATTAAATATTACTTGGTATTTTACGTTGGTACAAAATATTATTGAAAGTTCTTAAACTATGTTTTGTAACAAAAGTCTATTGTGAAACTATTTTTTCTACAATGCATAATCGATATAGATTATATGTATTTATGGTAAACATATGTATATAGCATGATCTAAAAAATATCTCAATAGTTGTTTCTAGTATATAGTTAAGTAACTTATTTACATAAATTTCTAGGGTACAAACTGAACCAATCACATTACTTTTTTGTAGTCAGTTTTTTTTAACAAATAAAATCTAACAAAGGGCGTGCATCTACTTGGTATTGAAATAACATTCTGTTTAGAGTACTAATGAGAATAAAATGGTGTGGATTCTAATGTGTTTGCAGATGTACAATTTTTTATTTGATATGTTAATACGCAATACGCTTATTATCATTTGGTGCACACCAGTCCCCTGCCAGCTAATAAGATAAAAATGTGTTTGCAATTAAACATGAAAATATAGCTACATGGATTTCATAAAATCTACTGGACTTTCCACTGGAAAGAGAAAAGAATGCTAACTTAAATAGTTTTTGTTGGACACATTGGTTTGTTTTTACGTTTCAAGAGGCATGTGGTTGTGTATTTTTTTCCCGCAAATTATCCATTGTATCATATTGAGATACTCGTTTTGTCTCTAAATGTAAGACATGCATGATTTTTCACCATCTTTAATTCATGCATGTGATCACTAATATATGTAAAAGTGTATGAATTTAATTTGTATAACAGGTATCATTTCATTTTGTCATGTAGGATTTTTTTCATATTTATTTATACTATTTTTAGTCAAAGTTGTGCGTTGTTGATCAGAAAAATTCATTCATGCTTTATTTATTTTTGGCGAGTATTAAATAGTTTCCTAGGTGTAATGGATAATAGCATATGATTAATATATACTTTACCATTTTGAGCACTTCTCTTCTCGGGGCCCTGGGTGGTCTTACTTCTTGCCCGTCCTATGGGCCGGCCCTGACTTTTCTCTCCTTCCCTCGTCTCTCATGTGGTTCCTAGGTAGAAAAGGAGGAAATGGATCAGGTTGCGAGAGAGATAATGGAGAGAGGGTTTTTAGAGTATAATGACTGACCCTCCTTTTCAGTTTGTAATTTTGGTTGCGTTGCCTGATGCATGAATTCAATATGGTATCAAAGACAAGAGGTCTCAAGTTTAAGACCCTGCCAACACATTATTAAAAACAGTTACAGCCTACATCGAACCCATGTCTAAGGACTAAAATAGTCTAGACACGAAGAGGAATGTTCAAATACATGTATGTCTCCTTCCATCGGTTCAGAATGATGGGTGAACTGGTTAGATACATACAAAATGCAATCAGAGATTCAGAGTTCAATATCGGAGTAAAAGCAATAAATATATTGTAGGCTGCCCCCATTTATCATGCGCACGTATAAGGTCTATCAACTTTAGACGTGAGGGGAAGTGTTAGAGTATAATGACTCGCCTTCCGCTCAGTTCGGACTTTTGGTTGAGTTCACTAGTGCATGAATTTAATAAGGGGATACTATTAGACCATGCCATGCTAATCATGTGAGCGCGCTAACCGCACATGAGGTCAGTCGCTTAAGAGAGAATTTGATTTGATGAGTGAATATCTAAAGGAGAAGACGCCATCATCTTTAGTATGATCGTGAGTTCTGCTGTTTTCATTCTCGAACAACTAGGGACAAAAGTCTCATTTAGGTTGTTGCCGCGAAAGCTACATGAGTGAACATCATCCACTAGAATAGAAACACACACCGGGTACATACAAAAAGCCTCAATGGCTGTGAGTTTAGGGTCTGTCACCACATCCATGTCACCGACGTGGGTACCACAGTACAAATAGTTGATACATTGTTGCCCATGTGAACACATGGACAATGGTAGCAAAATATACATGTATATACAAACATAACATCTGATGAATTGGAAACAATCTTTTTGATACAAACACAACATTTGATCATACAAGGAGACTAGACCGAATCGCCATACGATTCCACCAACGTGTCATTCTTCTTTAATCTCGCACTAAAGTACATAAATAAAATGCATAGGAAATCAACAAATTTTCTGGGTAACAAAAGTAACGACATCAAACCTTACTTAACACTGTATGGCGTCTCATTCACTTCACTTTTAACATATCACCTCATACTAGTATTACGAATATGTTTGGTAACCGGCTTAGAGAGACGATTTAGTACTCAGATTGGTGCATGCGTATGCATTCACAATCATCCGATATGCTGTGAGATAGGTGAAAAGCTGTTGGCGTCTTTGACCGAGCGGAGGAGGCTAATTATCTGATATGCTAATTGTGTGTGGGCCAACACTTAATTATGTGCATGCATGCACTCATAGGAGTAAGAAAAGTGAAATCACATGGGACCCATTAAAAAAAAGCAGCAATCATCCAGGCTTTTGGCAGTACACGTTAGCCTCTTAGACTAGTACGAGTGCATGCAAGTAAAGAAAAAAAATTGAAAGAAGGCGCCATAGGCTCGTGAAGGCAAGCCTGGTCCACGTTTCTGCCAGGTGATGTGTCATTTTTTTGTTGGCTGAAACACGTCACACACATCTCAGTACTCCTCTGACGAAAAGTTGTTCGCTTGTTCCCCACCCCACCCCATTCGTCTCCTCCACAAGTCCAGATCCATTTCTCCTTTCACCTGCACGTGAAGCTCGGGACGGCCAAGACCAAGTCTGCGCCGGGGCTGCCCAGGACGACCTCATCCCACCGGAAAATTTCCTCCAGCCGAGCAGCTCACTGCCTCCGTTTCTCCGGTCGCGGTGAGGAAAACCGTGATGGCGAGTTGGCTCTGGATCCACAACGGTGGCCTCTGTTTCAGTTTTTTTTTCTTCATTAGATACTGCCAAAAGCTAATACATAAAAAGCAAACAGGTCCTCCAAACAAATGTGGACAAGATACTTATCCAGGGGCAGTTACCTTCTTTAGATTAATCAACTTTGACCATGCAGGACAGGTGTTGGGTAATTGGGGGATGCGCACGCACCCCTCTGAGTACCAAGTCATTTCCGAACTGGCTTAATGGGGTAGATAAGAAACAAAATCTCGTATTCTCATTGGTGTGAGTGCTTTTATTTAGGAAATATGGAATTGTTGTGATGATGTTGTGTTTAACAAGGTGAGAGATGCTCATTTTTTGCAGGTTGTTCACCGGGCTACACATTGGATCCATATGTGGTCCTTCCTCCTACCGTCGGAGCAACGAGCACTTACGGATACCGGATGTTCTCGCTTGATGGCAGTCATTCGAGCTATCTTCAACCAAGGTGAATCACAGCATACTAGAAGAATACATAATGTGTAGACATAGGGTTCTATCTATTTTTCACTGGTTGATTCATGTGGTGACTTTGGTTGACCCATGAATTATGTAATGGTTACTTAAACTGACGTTTGTTTGATACTCTTTCTATTTGCAATATATAATGGCTATGTGCATCGTATGATGCAGAGGCCGGGGAATGCTCCCCATTACGGAAAAAAATCTGATTAGATTTAAACAACACAATAACTAGTCCAATTGGTCTAAACAAAACTAGATCAAATCATGCAAGTACTGGAAGTGTTTAAAATTTCATTTTTAGATAAACCAAGATATTAAGCAAATACATAAAAATACTTTGCATCCAAATGGGGCCTTGGAATTTTAACCCCAAAAGAATGGTAGATAAACCAAAGTAATTCCTAGACTAAAATGAAACAAAGATTGAAATGGCAAAGACTTACCGGTTTTCTATTAGTTGGAGATCAAACAAGGTGGGTCACTTGGAGTCGGAGCCAAATTCGTCTTCATTGTCGGGGTTTTATCGTAGGAGGAGTCGTATGCATCTTTCTTTACTCCCATCTGCACCCTTGGGCTTCAGACTCGGCCAAGGACAGTGCGATGGCAAAATTTGCCTCCTCCGCCTGCCGGTGGCATCGGACGCTCGGGCGTCGGGCCAAGAAGGCGGTGATAGACGCCCTCTCCCTATACTCATTCCTCGCCCTTCTGACGGCCTTGGATCATGTATATAAGGACCTCCTCCTCCCAAGTGTCAGCCTCCTCGGGACTAGGAGAGCGGTGTATCAAGAGATAGTGTTATTAGTAGTTTGTAGAATTTAGGGGGGAGAGAGAGAGATAATGGGGAGTGGTCCTGTATACAAGGACCGATCAAATGAACTTTTGGGCTGCCCCACGTTGGACCCCAAAGAAGAATGTTTTTGGCCAATGTGGCCCACAATGGACACTGGATAGCTGAATGTTTTGTGGTCAATGTGGCCTTCACACATTGGCGACCGTCGTCAATAAAGCTCCATTATCGATGTGGTCTACCCGTGGTTGCCCATATCTGGTGTGTCTCATCCATGACTCGCCTATTTTCCGCTATGTCCCATATGGGATCTGTGCCTGATGGGAGGGGGGCACTGCCCTTAGAGTATTTTTGTACTAGTGATCGCTCGAGCATCTTTGAGATGGAAACCCGGAATGGATAAAGTTGTAGAAGAAGATATTGGGATCACACTAGCTTGTGAGATTTGCCAGCCTAGATTCATAAGAAGAAAACCTAACAATCTTATCGACAATGTTAGAGAATAATACACCTCTGGATCGGGTAAGAAACTGTGGGATGATTATTCCTAGCATCACCACCTCAACCGCCATTATAACACCGCATAATTTTATTGGGTATTCTCACCCCTCAACAGTTCCTGTCATATTTGTCGATGGTCATTTTATTTGTCAAATCAGAATCCACCATAAAGAGCATCTCTCTCAAGCATTTGATTGTGGAGTACTCTTTTTTTTCATATCCAAGATGACATCGTGATATTAATTTCATGGCTTTTCGTATCCCTTTCATGTCCACCTTCATGTGAATTTTTAAATCCAAACCTCTTCTCGAATGTCTGACACCATGGATGCCTCGGGCTCGTCGAGCTAGTTGAAACTTCCCAAAATGGAGTCCTGGATGCATCCAACATGGCATATCTATTTTTCAATTGCCATGATTATTTCGTACTTCGAAAATATTGTATTTGACATGTCCTTTCCTGGAATGGAAAGTCTTGATCTTTATCTTCTTCCCTACAGCCATGGCCTTTTCTCTATCACCTTCCTCCACTATATCCAGGACGAAGCCTCCCATCCACCTCTCTTCTCCATGCAGCTTTCTCCTCCTTCAGCTAGAGCAATGTACAACTCCCCTCCCCTCCCATGGACCCTCCTAGAACAACTTAATTGCACCACCTTCAAGGTAGCCCTCTGATATGTTCGTGAGGAAGAAGAAGAGAGGGAAAATAAAGACAAAGAGGAGAGGAACATGAGGAGGAGAAGGAAGAAGAAGGGAAGATCTCTCCATCATTCCCCCGCCCAATTCCTTGCGCTCAAGTTTTAAGGGTATTGAGGTCTGGCTCCATCCAGCGACTTCGTCACCGGTAAAGGCAAGTGCCTGACGGGATAATACTTTGCATGATCCCCTTCACTTAACTTTTATTTTCTAGCACTTGATATTTGTTCTAGTGGCTGGATATTGTGTTTATCTGTAGAGACAAAGTGATATGGCAAAGGGCATAGTGGCGCTTGCATTTTTGCATAGCATCTTACATATAGTGCATAGTGTTGTGACCTACTGAGGTAGTCACCTTGAGCCCGTCAATGATGGGTTGCGACCCACATTGTAGGCAATCTCCACAAGTTGGAGTGAGTGGATATCGACGGGTGTCCACTCAAGAGATACCGGTATATGCAAAGAAAAGTGAAAGCAAAGAGCATGTTGGCATATGGGGTCATTTTTGCGCTATGGCGAGTGTTGAAGGATAATCATTGATGTAGTATTTTATGCGATGCTTATTATTTCTTTATGTACTTGTTGAGTACTTTGTACTCACCCTTGTGGCTTCTATGTTTTTAGGTACCATTGAGGACAACATGCATGGGCTTGGGAGTAGAACTTATTCCGTTCACTTCACGTATTCAGTCATTCACAATAACCTATAAATTTCATGTCACTAGTGTATGGTGGTAGATTCTTGTGTACTTTTGTTGTATGCTTGAATAGAGCCTCTAGTGCCCTTTTGTCGAGTTCTTCCTGGGTTGAGAATGGTTCTTTGGGCCATTGGTTTGATTAGAATCTCAGTGATTCATGTTTTGTTAATATTATTCAACTGACTGCCATGCATGTCCTTCGATACAGGGGAAACTCTGCCGAATTTCATATGTCAGCTTGTCCCTTTCTTCTTGTGTTGTAGTTGTGGTAGCATTCCATCTTATTTAGTAAGGTGGGGTGTTACATCCATGACGACGTTATGGAGAACACTAAGCTATGACCTAAAAACACATAAGAACAAGGCAGTGGCCTCCCCTGTACCAATGCAAGAGCGACTATAAGAATGAGGAGAACCAACTCTGATGTCGATAGAGGTTCCCTTTATGATTTTCTTCAGAACAACATAACTTACCCCTTAGTGGATCATCTGTGTTTATTGATAACCGCCTTCTTGGTAAATCTATAAAACGGCCATTTATTCGCTGTCCTTCCATATACATTGTATTTTCCACCTACCGTTCACTCATCCTTTATTCATGTTCTTCTCTACCGATACTACCAACTACTTATCGATATCACGTGCAATCTTCGTCATGAGAAGGACGAAGTGGAAGGTTTTGAATTTACTTGCACAATATGGGTAATAGCATTGTTCTCGAACTTAAAAGCTTTGATCAGGGTGCCAACGCCCCACCATGTTGTGGAATGATACGTCCATTTTGCATCAGTATTTCATATCATAATTTGCTATTATTTATGGATATATTTCATATTAGAATGCAATACTTATGTTATTTTATCTTATTTTGCATGTTTGATGATCATTGGTGATTTGACTGCCGGAGCCCGGAATCAGCTGGAAAAAGCACCGTCAAGATACTGAACTTCTGCAACTCCAGAAATTCCACAAAAATTCAGAGATTAATATTTTTCCAGAAGATGAGGGGAGCCAAAAGGGCGACCGGAGGGGGCCACAAGGTGCCCAGACGCCACCCAGGCGTGGCCCCACCCTTGGCCGCGCCTGGGGCCCACCTGGTGGCCCTGTGCCACCTCCAGCTGCCCCCTTTCGCGTATATGACCTCTTTGACCTAAAAATCGAGGGGGACACTTCGAAGAAATATTCCGACGCCGCCTCGGGGGCGGAAACCACAGAGAGAGAAAAAGCTCTCCGACAGGGAGAAATCTGCCAGGGAAATTCCTTCCCGGAAAGGGGAGATCGTCACCATCGTCATCGTCATCGTCACGGGCTTCATCGGGATCATCATCAACATCATCCTCACCGACAGCACCATCATATCCACAGCTCCACTCCGTTCCGCTGTTGCATCTAGGGTTATACTTATTGTAGTTCATTGGGATCACTTTTCCGGTGTTGATTGCCTTGTGTAGTTGATGCTATTGAGTTTTATCGGTGAAATACTTTTATGACCAGATTGTTAATCATTCATTCATCACCACTGATTATGATCCATATGATGTCTTGTGAGTAGTTCGTTTAGTTCCTGAGGACATGGGGAAGTCTCGTTGCAAGTAGTGGAATTATGCTGAGTAATATTTAATGGTTTGATATTTAAGTTGTGGTGCTATTCTTCTAGTGGTGTTGTGTGAACATCGACTACATGACACTTCACCTTTATGGGCCTAGGGGAATGCATTGTGTATTTAGTTTGCTTGTGAGGTGGTTGCAGGAATGACAGAAACCTAAACCCCCGCCGGTAAACTAGTGCATGAGGGAGCATAGGGTCTTAGAGTTTAAGGCTGTGGTTAGTTAATTCTTAAATACTTCCTTGCATTTGCAGATGCTTGTAGGGAAGTGTAATCACAAGTGTGTTCTAGTCCAAGTAAGGGTGGTTCATTAGGATTGGTTCACCCACACAACACTTAACAGAACATTAAACATTAAGCAGAAGTATGAAGCGAAAGTGACTTGACATAACTCCCATGTGTCCTCAGGAGCGTTTAGCCATCATAAGTAGAATCACCGGCTTGTCCTTTGTGCTAAAAAGGATTGGGCCACTTGCTGCGATAATTATTGCTCTCTTTTATTTACTTGCACTTTATTTATTCGTTACTATAAAAACCCATAAAAATCCTTCTGTTAGTGTTTGCAATGAAACCCTGCACGTATCTATAAGCCAATACCTTCTGCTCCTCGTTGGGTTCGACAATCTTATTTATCGAAAGTACTATGATAGATCCCCTATACTTGTGGGTCATCAAGACTATTTTCTGGCGCCGTTGCCGGGGAGCAAAGCGTTATTGGTAAGGAACACTTTTACTACAAGTTCTGTTTTTATTTTTACCTGTTGCTCTACTTCATTATGGAGCCTTCTGAGTTTGAATCAACATTGAGACACCCTCTCCGCTGCTCGTGGAAACAAGTGGTCCTCCACCCATTTAAAACATTCCATTTAAAATACCTATGGTAATTGTTGATCGTGTTATGAGTAACCATTATGCAGGAGATGGAACGGTTCAGATTGCAGGTGTTTCTATAGAAGTAATCATGCGTAAATTATTCTCATTGTCATTGAAAGACAAAACTATGGAGTGGTATAGGCTATTGGATGATTCTCATCTTTTGGACTGGGAAAAAATAGTGCCTCTCTTTTATGCTAAATTTTATTCTCTGTATGAAATTCACCAAGACATGAATTTTATTTATAACTTCTGGCCTTGATGTCTACACACGCTTCTATTCTCGTAGACAGTGTTGGGCTTCCAAGAGCAGAGGTTTGTAGAACAGCAGCAAGTTTCCCTTAAGTGAATCACCCAAGGTTTATCGAACTCAGGGAGGTAGAGGTCAAAGGTATCCCTCTCAAGCAACCCTGCAATCACAATACAAAAAGTCTCTTGTGTCCCCAACACACCCAATACACTTGTCAGATGTATAGGTGCACTAGTTCGGCGAAGAGATAGTGAAATACAAGTAATATGGATGATTATAAGTAGTAATTGCAATCTGAAATAAAAATGGCAGCAAGCAAACATGTAGCAGAACTTGTTGTAAACGGTGTTTCAATGCTTAGAAACAAGGCCTAGGGATCGTACTTTCACCAGTGGTCACTCTCAACAATGCAATCATAATTGAATATAAATATAAGCACTTCAATATACTACTCCGAAGTATTCTCCGGCTGGATAACGAACACTAATTCATTGTGTAGGAATGCAAAAGCACGCCTCAAACATATATTCCCAAGTACTAATGAATACCCCACACTGGACCATGAGCATTCATAGGAGGTACTAACACACCACAATTTCATAGAGACATCCAACTCAAATAATAAATCAGTGAACAAGTATCTTGTGAAATATAGCCTAAAGACCCACACGGTGCACACACTGTCACCTTTACACACGTGGGACAAGGAGTCTCCGGAGATCACATAAATAAAGCCCACTTGAGTAACATAACAACATCTAGATTGCAAAGCTCATGATCACATATAGATCACATCATGGGAGAGAGAGATATAGACCACATGGCTACCGGTACGGCCCTCAGCCCCGAGGGAGAACTACTCCCTCCTCATCATGGGAGTCAGCAACGGCGATGAAGATGGTGGTGGAGTCGATGGAGATGGCTCCGGGGGCACTTCCCCGTCCCGGCAGGGTGCCGGAACAGAGACTTCTGTCCCCCGAAACTTGTCGGCGATGGCGGCGGCGCTGCAGATGTTTTTTTTGGAATATGACTGATTGTTTTAGGGTTTATGCATCGGGGGCAATATATAGGCGAAAGGGCAACGTCGGTGGAGGCTCGTGGGCCCCACACCACATGGCCGCGCGGCCAGGGTGTACCCCGCGCGAGGGCATGGTGTGGGAGGCCCACGGCCCTCCTGCACCTCTCCTTCGGGCATCGTGTAGTCCATTGAATTATAAGACTGCTGCTTTTTGTCCCGTCCAATTCCGAGAATATTTCCTTAAGTACTTTTCTGAAACGGGAAAAACAGCAGAAAACAGGAACTGGCACTGTGGCATCTTGTTAATAGGTTAGTTCCAGAAAATGCATAAAAATGCTATAAGATGTAAACAAAACATGTAGCAAATGGTATGAAAACAAGGCATGGATCATAAGAAATTATAGATACGTTGGAGACGTATCAGCATCCCCAAGCTTAGTTCTACTCGTCCTCGAGTAGGTAAAAGCGATAACAAATAATTTCTTAGGAGACATGCTAACTCACAATATAGATCAACATAGCAATGCAAAGCACATGATGTGAATAAGGTGATCCAAAACAATTGTCTATAGTTGACATTAAGCAAACAATGATTAACAAATGCTAGCTAAAAGAAGCTAGAACTTTTCATGAATCAGCGTGTTGGAGACAAGGAACCATACATAAGGTTTAGAAAGAAGGATAGTAAATTGTGTCTCCAATGTAAAATGTCAATCAATCTTCAAAGCATCAAATTCAGTCAATAATAGAAATAGCCAAGCTCAAGTCAAGTGTCCTTTATCCATCCACTTAACTTATCAACTGTTATGTAGTCCACTCAACTAATACAAGCAAGAAGAAGGCTTGGCACCATGAGGTTATGGCAAAGAGAATAATAATGGGGGTTTGGAAGGCCAAAAAGAAAGGCTCAAACAGTGGAAGAGGTAACCACAAGACAAGAGGAAGTCCCGTAGTAGACACTGAATGAGGAGTAGTGATTGCCATGCAACGGATGCACATAGAGCTATATGAATGGAAGCTCTCCAATGGAACTAGTGGGGGTGCATCCAACTTGCTTGCTCATGAAGACCTAGAGCTCACTTGAGGAGGCTCATCGTTGGAATATACAAGCCAAGTTCTATAACGTTTGGTCCCCACATAGTTATACTAATGAAGCATGAAAACTCACTACAATGATGTAGGTGCTACTAGCACAAGTGTGGAATAAAAGGATAGTAGTGTTGCCCCCTCTCTCATTTTATATATTTTTTCTTTTTCTCTTTTTTGCTTTTTGCTTTTTGAGGCCTTTGTGGCTCTTTTATATTTTTCTCTCATTGGTCTCTTTTGGACTCTTTTGATTGGCCACTTTGGACTCTTTTCAATATGCTCACAGGTAGAGGCAACACTCTATTTTATAAGATGATCATTACACTTTTTGGTGTACTCAAAACTCAAAGACTAATACATGGTGTATGGTGGATATGCAAGACCGAGCGTAGTGTGGAAAAGATGTAACACATGTGGAAAACCACGCATCACACTAACTCAAATGGTCAAGCAATACTATATGGTAATGAAGTAAAAATGACATAAAGTCATGTAATGTAAATGATGGATGTTGCATGGCAATGTATCTCGGAACAGCTATGGAAATGCTGTGATAGGTAGATATGGTGGCTGTTTTGAGTAAGATAGTTGGCTTATGTGTAGGAGAACAAGATGAAGATCTCCCACGGGTTGGATGTACTTGCAAAGTATGCACCAATCTCAATGTGAAAAAGGGCAATGCAAAGTACCGAAGAGGCTAGCAAAATATGGAGATGGAAGTGCCAAAAACCAAAAACTCACATAGCATGTCGTATATTGCAAACAACTAACAGTATCAAAGTCTCACAAATGGTTAGAGACACCCCGAGAGGGATCGTGGCGGCGACACAAGTGCCCCGTTGGCTTCCCTGACCGTTGCAGTAACTATACCATTAGAAACTTCTTTTCAACTAAGAGGAAATCACGACACTAAAGCACTATTGACTTATGTTGTTTTTAGTTCAGAAAAGTACGGCTCCACGCTCTACTAACACATCTTCACTAATCAGCTCTTAACAACATTAACCAACATATTTTAACCATTAGTTATTTTAATACCTCAAAACAATTGAAGAGGAGCAAGTTATCTACACAATGGTCTACAAGACTATGCAGTTTTTCTCTATTTCATACCACTATCACAAGCATAGCATTTTCCAATCTAAAACATCAACCAAGCAACTAAAACAACTCTCTAACAAATAAGAGTGAAACACAAGAGAGCTTAACACAAAGAACTAGCAGCTCTAAACAAGATAACATGCTAAAAGCGAGAGCTTACTAGAAAACAAACAGTAGCTAAGAATACTCAACAAATATAAGCGAAGCACAAGAGTATTCATATGAAAAAGCGGAGCGTGTCTCTCTCCCACACAAGAATGCTAGGATCCAACTTATTAAGCAAACTAAAACACACACTCAAAATAAAAACAGACGCTCCAAGCAGAATACATAAGATGTAGTGGAATAAAAATATAGTATCACTAGAGATGACCTGATAGTTTTGTCGATGAAGAAGGGGATGCCTTGGGCATCCCCAAGCTTAGATGCTTGAGTCTTCTTGAATTTGCTGGGGATGACCCACCGGGGCATCCCCAAGCTTAGGCTTTTCACTCTTCTTGATCTCATCATATCGTCCCTTTTGCTTACTTGAAAACTTCCACCACATCAAACTCAAAGTAATTCTCATTAGAGGGTTAGTGCATAAATAAAAATTCACAAGTTCTACTGTGACACAAGCACACCTTAATGCATTATAACATTAGCTACAGCCACTGATGCTCAAAGAATCAAAAAGATCCAAATAAACATCGCAAAGGAAGCAATGCACAATAAAAGGCAGAATCTGTCAAAACCTGAACAGTCTGTAAAGACGAATTTTTTCGAGGCACTAGAGTTGCTCAAATCGAAAATCACTGAACTAGAAAAAGTTTCATACGTATATGAAGATTCAGCACACAAAATCTCAAAGCATTTCGTCGCTTCTGGAATAAATGACGAATTTAACGGTGACAGACAGAAATCTGTTTCCTGTGCAGAAATCCAAATATAGCAAAAACTTTCTACTAGAGACCTTACTTGGCACAACATTGCAAGAAAATAAAGATACAAAGAAGTTGCTACAGAAGTAAACAAACTTCTTGACTCAAATAAAAGAAAAGATACTGAAAATAAAATGATGGGTTGTCTCCCATAAGCGCTTTTCTTTAAAGCCTTTTAGCTAGGCATGGTAATTTTGATGATGCTCACATAAAAATGAGAGTTGGAGCACAATAAGGGAGCATCAAGAAGCAACTATAAAACTCATTTAAGTCTAACCCACTTCCTATGAATTGGAATCTTGTAAGTAAATAAATCCATGAAGCATAAATTGACTAGCATAGGAAGACAAAATAGGTGCAACTTCAAAAATTTCAACAAAAGGAGAGGAGATTCAATGTTATTGTGATATATGAAGCCATGTCTCCCTTTTTCATAAAAACTTTCAGTAGCATCATTGATAAAATCCACAATATAACCATCACATGTAAAATTCTTATCATGATCCATATGCATAAAAGTGTCATCATTTTCCACATAAACAAAGTTCTTCTCATTAATAACAACTGGAGCAGGATCATCATAAAGAACTTGAACATGATAAACAGGTTGTATATTAAAGGGATGGTCTTGGGTGATCCCTCCATAATTATGACAAGTTTCATGAGGATGATTATAATTATAACCCATGTCATAATATTCTTTATAATAATTATCAAAAACTGGGGGCATAGTATCATCATAAGGAATAGAATATTTATCTTCCAAAGTGTGTTCATCTGTAAACATATCATCATTTTTACTAGAAGGAGATGTATCAAACATGTAATCATTAGTAGCAAAAGGATTTTCAAACACCTCATCCCCAAGCTTAGAGCTTATCATATCATTAGCAAAAATGATTTCCAAAGAACTAATACTAATTTTTTTGTTGTTTTCCATTAAGCCTAACTAGTGAAATTAAAAACAAGAAACAAAAAGATATAATTGCAGAATCTAAAGGAAATAACTTCGAGCACTCACACAACAGCAACAGTACTAGAAAATAGCTTAGTAGCCAGATGATGTGAGTACCTTTTACCTTACCTCCCCGGCAACGGCGCCAGAAAATAGCTTCGTTGCCGGATAGCTTTGTTGTTGGAGTGTGAGTGCCGCTTACCTTACCTCCCCGGCAACGGCGCCAGAAAATAGCTTGATGTCTACACACGCTTCTATTCTTGTAGACAGTGTTGGGCCTCCAAGAGCAGAGGTTTGTAGAACAGCAGCAAGTTTCCCTTAAGTGAATCACCCAAGGTTTATCGAACTCAGGGAGGTAGAGGTCAAAGGTATCCCTCTCAAGCAACCCTGCAATCACAATACAAAAAGTCTCTTGTGTCCCCAACACACCCAATACACTTGTCAGATGTATAGGTGCACTAGTTCGGCGAAGAGATAGTGAAATACAAGTAATATGGATGATTATAAGTAGTAATTGCAATCTGAAATAAAAATGGCAGCAAGCAAACATGTAGCAGAACTTGTTGTAAACGGTGTTTCAATGCTTAGAAACAAGGCCTAGGGATCGTACTTTCACCAGTGGTCACTCTCAACAATGCAATCATAATTGAATATAAATATAAGCACTTCAATATACTACTCCGAAGTATTCTCCGGCTGGATAACGAACACTAATTCATTGTGTAGGAATGCAAAAGCACGCCTCAAACATATATTCCCAAGTACTAATGAATACCCCACACTGGACCATGAGCATTCATAGGAGGTACTAACACACCACAATTTCATAGAGACATCCAACTCAAATAATAAATCAGTGAACAAGTATCTTGTGAAATATAGCCTAAAGACCCACACGGTGCACACACTGTCACCTTTACACACGTGGGACAAGGAGTCTCCGGAGATCACATAAATAAAGCCCACTTGAGTAACATAACAACATCTAGATTGCAAAGCTCATGATCACATATAGATCACATCATGGGAGAGAGAGATATAGACCACATGGCTACCGGTACGGCCCTCAGCCCCGAGGGAGAACTACTCCCTCCTCATCATGGGAGTCAGCAACGGCGATGAAGATGGTGGTGGAGTCGATGGAGATGGCTCCGGGGGCACTTCCCCGTCCCGGCAGGGTGCCGGAACAGAGACTTCTGTCCCCCGAAACTTGTCGGCGATGGCGGCGGCGCTGCAGATGTTTCTTTGGAATATGACTGATTGTTTTAGGGTTTATGCATCGGGGGCAATATATATGCGAAAGGGCGACGTCGGTGGAGGCTCGTGGGCCCCACACCACATGGCCGCGCGGCCAGGTTGTACCCCGCGCGAGGGCATGGTGTGGGAGGCCCACGGCCCTCCTGCACCTCTCCTTCGGGCATCGTGTAGTCCATTGAATTATAAGACTGCTGCTTTTTGTCCCGTCCAATTCCGAGAATATTTCCTTAAGTACTTTTCTGAAACATCTTTTCTGAAACGGGAAAACAGCAGAAAACAGGAACTGGCACTGTGGCATCTTGTTAATAGGTTAGTTCCAGAAAATGCATAAAAATGCTATAAGATGTAAACAAAACATGTAGCAAATGGTATGAAAACAAGCATGGATCATAAGAAATTATAGATATGTTGGAGACGTATCAGGCCTCGCAAAGGAGAAAGTATTGCTCAAGCTTGGGGATATTGAAATCTTTAATTCTTAAGTGCCCTATTCATGATATCCCCAAAAGCATTATAGTTACAAATTTTTATGCAAGACTTTCTGTAACATCCCAAGATTTTCAAATTTTTGAAAATTCAGAGGGATCAAAAACTTTTTGTTGTTTAAGTTTCAAAACTCAAAATCATGCATGACATTCATCATCAACATATGCTTGTTGCATTTTACTTATTTAGAATTTAGTGGTTTATTTCAAAGTGGTTCTATTTCTCCAAAATGGCATAAAAAGGGGCTAAGCAACCCTAGCCAATATTTCGATTTCTTTTCTTTTAATTGCTTGCAAAATCAGTGCCACAATTTTATAAATGTGTTAAGCTCTCTGAAAAATATTTTTACAAATTTTTATAAAATTTTTTTTGCAAAGGTTTTATTTTCAGTTTTGAAAATGGGGAAAAGAAAAGGGGGAAAGGTTTTGCAAAAAAAAAAAAACGGCCAGCCAGCCCGAGCCAGCCCACCCGGGCAGGCCCAGGACCAGCCCAGCAAGCTCCCCGACCGGCCCCTCTCCCTCTCCCCTTTCTTTCTCTTTTCTTTCCTCGATGCCGTGATGAACACGAACTCAACCGAACCAATCCCGTGAAAATCTCCACCGAATCGGAGTTATCCGCTGCCCCGCGCCCCCTCTACTTAAACCCCACCTCCTCCGCATCCTCTCCACCCCAAAAACCCTAGCTAATCGCCGCCAGGCTGCTGCGCAGGAGCTCGAGCCGTCCGCAGCCTGCCGCCGGTAAATCCTCTAGCTCCGGCCAACTCCGGCGACCCCTGCCTCTCCCCTTCACTCCTCTCGCTTCTCCTCACCGTGGCGCACCTCCCTGACATCGTCTCCAATTTTTCCCGCCTCCAGATCGACAAGAGCGTGCACGCCCGCCCCGAGCCGCCGCCTGTAGCAACTCCGGCGAGTAATCACCAGAGAAGGAGACCGTCCCGGAGCACCACACCTCGCCACCGACATCGCCTCGTCACGCTGATCACCGAGGTGAGATCCGCGCGTCCTGGAGCCCTGTAGATCGCCGGGAACGTGGGATGCCGACGCGTCGCCGCCGCGCGCCGCCGCACGCCGTAACCCTAGCTCCGGCCGGCACCCCTTGTTTAGATCTGGACCGTTGGATCTCGATCCAACGGCTCCCTTTCATTTCCTTTACCGAACCGGTATCAACCAATCAGACTGCGCCCAGTCAGCGCCCAGTCAGCACACAGTCAGCAGCCACGTCAGCCCCATTTTCTGTAAATTCGGCCGAATTGTTTTAATTTGGCAGTTTTGCAGAAAAACCCCTGCACCTTAGAACCTTCATATCTTTTTAATGGCTCGGCCAAATTTAATGAACTTTATATTTTTGAAAACCTTATAACCTGTAGAATATTTTAGAACCATTAGTTTTCTGTTTTGCCAATTTTAAAATTATTCAAATTTCAAATGAGGGATTTGAGTAATTTTGGCATATCTTTAAATCTATAAGTTATTTTAAATTGTTTTCTTCTGCAAAAGTGTATCTTTTAGTGTCCCCTGTCCAGGAGTATATTTAGGTTGCACTTTTGCATCATGCATTGACAATGTTTTGTAAAAACTCAAATAGTGGCATTTTGACTATAGTAATTGTTTTTAAATTATTAAAGCCACTTAAAATATGAATCATAAGCATCATGCATATAGTAAATGACAGAAAGTAAAAACTTTATTAGTTGTTTAACTTTGACTTGTTTTGTTAGTAAATCATCATGCATGCATATTTTATTGTATTGCCTTTTTGCTTGTGTATTGAATTGTTGCAATTTGCTTGTTTAGATTGTGAAGAGTGCCAGGAGTGCTGTGAGTGTTGCTGCAACCTGAACAACTGTCAAGGCAAGTGCATACACAATTCATGAAAGACCTATTACTATTTTGATATTGCACTGTAGACTATTTTCCAGTAGCATGCATGATAGGCTGTTTTTAATAAAGTTTTATGCTATGCAAACCTGTTAGGCTAGCCACATGTTTAGATGACTAGTGACCTATATTAATTTAGTAGATTGGCTTGCTGCAAAAATGATTTGTTTGTTGTATATGAGTTAAGGAAAATCTACTAAATTAATGAATCGCCTGGGTGGATTTTGGAGTTGTATTGGTGGGTTATAGTTGAGTGGCTGCTCAGGCCCAGTTCTGCGGGTACCTGAGTACGTGCACTTGTGCTCGCAACCCAGGGTATCAGAGATTTCATGTCACTCCATGTCTAGCTACTTCTAGTGCAGCCACTAGTCATATGGGCTCTGTCTTGATTAAGTAAGTTGAGTGGACCTGACAGGACGAACAAGCAGATGTAGGGGATGTAGGTGGGTATTGTTCGGACGTTTGTATGGGAAAGCTCTTCTGAAAGATCTCATCTTGGTCTTCTCCTTTCCTTTTCACTAAATGAGGGTTAAGGATGGAATGGGTTGATCGAGTCTAGTGGGGAAAGTGTCACAAACTCTCGAGAGTATTTAAAACTAAGATCTTAGCCGTGTCCACGGTTATGGACAATTTGAGTAACTAAACAAGGTGGTTGACAGAAGAATCTCATTCATTCCAATTTCAGAATAAAATTTGATGGGTGAACAAGGGTAGAAGAGATATTGGTTTTCATGCCATGTTTATCTCATAAATAGTTGGTTTTAAAAGAAATGATCTCTGAAAGTATTAGGATAAAATTTGCTTTGTGCAAGAGCCTTGAACTCCACAAGCCAAATATGCATGTAGAGATAGTCTTGCCATTTATAAACCACCATAGTATGACACTTGCCAGCCTGTCACAAGGTATTGACCCAAATTCTCTGGGCTGCAACGTTAATGTTGCAGGTTGTTCAGATGAGGAGTAAGGACGTTTGAATTCTTTCGAGCTTACAACCAACATGTTCGCCAGTGGCACATGGAGATGATGGAGCTCAGTGCTACTTTATTTATGCTGCTTGAACTCTGAATAATACTTGTGGAACTATATTTATTTTAAGCTAGCTTCGGCTATGCAAAGTTGTAATAAAGTACTTTATTTCTGGATCATTCGTAAGAACGATGTAATAACGTTTAACATTTATGCATGATATTACATCCTGTTGGTGAATGCTAGCCATACTCGATCCAGGGCCTAGCAATTCACGAGGTATTCTTACTTTTCAAAGTGAGGGTGCTACACTTTCTCGTCGTGACAAGGACTTGCTTGATGCTTCCTCAGCTGGATCTTTCACAAATAAGAAGATTGATTATAAATGGGATCTTCTTGAGAGAATTCAACGCAATATTGAAGATTGGGAAATAGATAAAGGTAATGAATCAGGTATAATTTTTTATTATGAATGCATTAAATCTTTTGGTGAAACTCCTGATTTCCATGAATTTAGTGCTAAATATGGTCTTGATTGTCAAATCATTGTTGATCTCTTTAATGCTTTTGCCCCTTATATTGATATTCCTAAGCAAAAGTGGAATAAGTTCCATGAACCAATTAAAGAAATCGAAATCACACCTATCACTGAAAATGCAATACAATTTTACACTCCTGATCCTATTTTGCATGTTCCATATGTTGAGAAATTGTATTTTCCTGCTAGAGTAAAAGAACATGCTGTGATTACCAAAGTTGTTAAGAAAAGTGGAAAGAAAGCTAAAGAGCATAATGAACAACTAAAAGTTCAACCTTCTGTAGCTTTAGTTAAGGATTTAACAGGGAAAAATGTAGAAGGAGGTCATATAGTCTTTTGTGAGGAAGCTTCTAACATTGTTAGACCTCTAAAAGGTAAAGATAAAAAGGTTGGTGCACCTGTTATATCTGTGATAATTGGTGATCATTTCTATTATGGTTTGTGTGATATTAGTGCTAGTTCCAGTTCAATACCCTTTTCTCTATATCAAGAAGTAATGCATGAAACTGGGACTTGCGAAATTGAAGATATTGATGTGGTTATTCAACTCGCTAATAAAGATACTATCTCTCCGGTAGGAATTGTTAGAGATGTTGAAGTTTTATGTGGTAAGACTAAATACCCTGCTGATTTTCTGGTACTTGGTTCTGTTGCAGACAATTCTTGTCCAATTATATTTCGACGACCTTTCTTATATACTTGCAGTGCTGTTATAGATTGCAAAAAGGAAATGGTTTTTACTAAATTTGAAGGTGAAAGTTATGAGTTTAATTTTTCCAAATTTGCTAAACAACGTCATGAAAAAGAATTACCTAATGAGGACTGTAAAATTGAAAAGCTTGCTGCTATTGTTGTTGCTCCTAATGATCCTTTGCAGCAATTCATGGAGGACCATGAAAGTGTGGTTTTCATGCAAGAAAGGAACGAGTTGGAGGACATCTTACTCCATCAACCTACAATTCTTAAACATAATTTACCGGTGGAATCCTTAGGGATGCCGATCCCTCCTAAGGGAGATCCTGTTTTTGAACTTAAAACTCTTCCTGATGATCTTAAATATGCATTTATTGATGAGAAGAAAATTTATCCTGTTATTATTAGCGCTAAACTTTCAGGACAGGAAGAGGAGAGATTATTGGAAGTACTTCGGAAACATCGAGGCGTGATGGGCTACACTCTGGATGATCTTAAAGGGATTTCTCCTGCTATATGTCAACATATAATTAATCTCGAGCCTGATGCGAAACCTGTCATTGATCATCAACGGAGGTTAATTCCGAAGATGAAGGAAGTGGTAAGAAATGAGGTGCTCAAACTCCTCGAAGCAGGTATAATTTACCCTACTGCTGATAGTAGGTGGGTTAGTCCTGTGCATTGCGTTCCTAAGAAAGGAGGTATTATTGTAGTTGCAAATGATAATGATGAGCTTATCCCTCAAAGAGTAGTAGTCGTATAGAATGTGCATTGATTTTCGAAAATTAAATAAGGCTACAAAGAAAGATCATTACCCCTTACCTTTTATTGATCAAATGTTACAAAGGCTTTCTAAGAACACTCATTTTTGTTTTCTTGATGGTTATTCTGGTTTTCTCAAATTGCGGTCAGACACCAAGACTAGGAGAAAACAACTTTTACCTGTCCTTATGGAACTTATGCTTATAGAATCATGCCTTTTGGTTTATGTAATGCCCCTGCTACTTTTCAAAGATGTATGTCTGCTATTTTCCATGGCTTTTGTGAGAAAATTGTTGAAGTATTCATGGACGATTTCTCCATATATGGGACTTCCTTTGATAATTGTCTACACAATCTTGATAAAGTTTTGCAGAGATAAGAAGAAACAAACCTTGTTCTTAATTGGGAGAAGTCCCATTTTATGGTTAATGAAGGTATAGTTCTTGGACACAAAATTTCAGAATGAGGCATTGAAGTTGATAGAGCTAAAATTGAATCTATAGAGAAGATGCCTTGTCCAAGAGATGTTAAAGGTATAAGCATTTTCCTTCATCAATCTGGGTTTTATAGGAGGTTTATAAAAGATTTTTCCAAAACTTCTAAACCTCTTACTAATCTTTTGCAAAAAGATGTTCCTTTTGTTTTTGACGATAATTGTAAAGAAGCTTTTGAAATTCTTAAGAAAGCTTTAACAACCGCCCCAGTTATTCAACCCCCAGATTGGAATTTGCCTTTTGAGATAATGTGTGATGCTAGTGATTTTGTTGTAGGTGCTGTTTTAGGACAGCGCATCGATAAGAAACTTAATGTTATTCATTATGCTAGCAAAACTCTTGATAATGCTCAAAAGAATTATGCTACTATAGAAAAGGAATTCTTGGCTGTTGTTTTTGCTTGTGATAAGATTAGACCTTACATTGTTGACTCTAAAGTAACTATTCATACTGATCATGCTGCTATTAAATATCTCATGGAAAAGAAAGATGCTAAGCCACAGCTTATTAGATGGGTTCTTCTGTTGCAAGAATTCGATTTGCATATAGTTGACAGGAAGGGCGCTGACAACCCAGTGAAAGTGCATGGTTGCCACCATGTGTGGTTTTGGTAATTAATGACAATCTCTATGGACTAATGTTTTTATTGAGCTATATTTGTAGGAGTGTCCTTTACGTTACTTGATCTCCATTTCTTGGAGTCAAGGCTAAGGGAAGAAAATTATGTGTTGATCAAGGCTATGTGCGTGTTGATCGACACTCAAGTCCAAGTGAAGATTTGCCGGAGAGGTGCTTCTCCCATCTTGGTGTATGGGGGAGCATCATGTGGATCTTCACCAAGCGAAGCGCAATCAAGAAAGGTGGTGCGTCTTGAGGAGATGAAGATCGTCTTCTTCAACCTCAAGCGGATTAATGCGCAAGGCAAACGTATGATCTTGATAGGGTTTCTATTTTACCGGTCTCATGATGTTAGTTGAGAGACCGGGTTATAGGATAGATAGCCGTACTATCAAGAGGGGCTCTCGACCGAGTATCTCGTGCGTATCATTCGTGGAGACCTCAAACCTTTGCATCCTTGCATCCTTGAAATCAACTTTATTGGTTCTTATGTGGCTCTTATCGTGGTGTGGTCTTGGTTCTTGTCGTGCTTATCATGACAAGGCTAAGTTCACTGGAAACAGTTTCATATGCGTCTTCAATTGCGTTTTCGGTATTGGAGATTTTGCCGGTTCATCCATGCGGAAGGTTTCTCTCTTCCAATTATTTGCAAAATCTCCTTTACTTGTTTTATCTTTACAAGGGTAGCATTTTTTGTCCTCTTTTCAACAAAATTGGTTTCACGTCATTTGGACTTCATTTGCAAAAGATATCCTTTCCGGTTTGCGAAATAGAGGTTGATCCTTTCCCCTTTGGTTTTTATAATATATTGTTGGACTATGATGTTTCTCTGCATAATCTTGTTGTGCTCGTTGTGACTATTCCATCGAGTCCAAGATTATCGAAAACGGAGTTCATTTGCAAAAGTTATGGGGTTCTGATTTCACTGTTTGGATCTGGCCCGGAGATGGTCCGGAGTCTCCGGTCACACCGGAGTCTCCGGCCCAAAGGACCCGGAGTCTCCGGTCCCCTGTTTTTCGCTACCGGATGTCCTTTGTGTTGCGCTACTGTATTGGGGTCCAGAGGTATCTCGGAGATGGTCCGGAGTCTCCGGCCGAAAGGACCCGGAATCTCCGGCCTCAAGTTTTTCTCAGCCCTTTGCATCTTTGTGGTGCGGTACTGGATAGGGGCCCGGAGCATCCCCGGAGTGTGTCCGGAGTCTCCGGCCTGGCCGGAGTCTCCGGCCCTCTGGACTAGAATCTCCGGCCTGCCCCGATGACTCGATGTACCCGGAGTCTGGCCGAAATCTCCGGCCCAGGCTGGAGTCTCCGGTCTGGACAGGCTCCAACGGCTCCTTCTTCCCCAAGAACTGGCTGCTCGCTCACTCCCTCTCTCCTCCATTGTTGCAAATCTTGTGAGCTTGATTCCTCTCCTTCTCTCCAATGAATCTTGCCCATTTTTAGGGAATCAAGAGAGGAGATCTAGATCTACCTTTCCACCAATCAATTTCTCCTCTAAGTGAGGGGAACCTAGTGGATCTAGTTCTTGGAGTTCCTTTGTGGTTCTCCTCTTTGTTCTTCCTCTTAAATCCCTCCATAGCATTAGTTGCTTTGGTTGGATTTTGGAGAGAAGGACTTGACCACTTGGTGTGGTCTTGCCTTTTGCATTAGTTGCATCGGTTTGCTCTCCCCACGGTGATACGTGGGATCGAAGTTGAGAAGCTTGTTACTCTTGGGTGCATTGTGTTCCCAAGAGCTTGTGCCTCTTGGGTGCATTGTGTACCCTAGACGGTTGGTGTGCCGAGAAGACTTTGAGTTGTGAAGCTTCGGCAAGATTTGGGAGCCCCCAATTGAGTTGTGGTGTAAGCCCCAAGATCGTTGTAAAGGCTCCGGATTCCTCCTCGAAGGATTCCGATAATGGAAGGTGAACCAAACCCTTGGGTGCGGTTCATCGGAGAATAGGGTGAGACCTTTGTGGCACCTTGAGTAGGCCTTTTGTGGTGAGCTCACACCCCTCCAACGAGACGTACTCCCTTAACAAGGAGGAATTCAGGAATACATCCTCGTCTCCGCGTGCCTCGGTTATTTCTATACCCGAGCTTTTACTTATGCAATTTACATTGTGATAGCCTTCATGCTTGAAGTTCTATATCTTGCTATCACCTTGTTGCTTGCCTTGCAACATAAGTTGTTGGTGCACATAGGTGAGCCTAGTAATTAGGTTGTTGGCTTGTTAATTTAAACACATAGTTTTATTCCGCAATTATCAAGCCTTAAACCGAAAATGTTTTAATTGCCTATTCACCCCCCCCCCCTCTAGGCGACATCTCGGCATAGTTTGTTCTTTCACCCAGTTGCTGATAATTTGTCTAGAATGGAAAACATTCTTGGTGATCCTATTCCTGTTAATGATTATTTTCCAGATGAACAGATGGCATCCATAAAGGTAAACACTCGTGAAAATCCTTGGTATGCAGATTAGGCTAACTTTATTGTTTCCAAAATTTTTCCCCCAAATTTTACTTATCAGCAAAGAAATAAATTCTTTTATGACTTGAGGCATTATTTTTGGGATGACCCACATTTATATAAAGAAGGAGTTGACGGTATTATTCGGCGTTGTGTTCTGGAGTATGAGGAAGAAGAAATTCTGAGGAAATGCCACAGCAGTCCTTATGGTGGACATCATGCTGGAGACAGAACTACACACAAAGTGCTGCAATCAGGTTTTTATTGGCCTACTCTATTCAAGGATGCAAGAAAATTTATTTTATCTTGCAATGAATGCCAAAGAGTTGGCAACATTAGTAGACGTAATGAAATGTCTATGAATTATTCTCTTGTTATTGAACCTTTTGATTGTTGGGGATTTGACTTTATGGGTCCCTTCCCCAGTTCGCTGTTGATTATGTCACTAAATGGGTAGAAGCCATTCCTACTCCCAGTGCTGATCATAAAACATCTTTGAAAATGCTTAAGGATGTCAATTTTTCCTAGGTTTGGTGTACCTAGATATTTAATGACTGATGGAGGTTCTCACTTTATTCATGGTGTTTTTAGAAAAACTCTTGCTAAATATGATGTTAATCATAGAGTGTCTTCACCCTATCATCCTCAAACTAGTGGACAAGTGGAATTAACTAATAGGAGATTAAGTTAATCTTGCAAAAGATTGTTAATATATCTAGAAAAAATTGGTCTAAGAAACTTAATGATGCTTTATGGGCTTATAGAACTGCTTTTAAAAATCCCATGGGCATGTCTCCTTATAAAATCGTTTATGGAAAAGCTTGTCATTTACCACTAGAATTAAAACATAAAGCTTATTGGGCAACTAAAGAGCTTAATGATGATTTTAAGCTTGCCGATGAAAAAAGACTGTTTGATATGAGTTCTTTAGATGAGTGGAGAAGTGAAGTTTATGAAAATGCCAAATTGTTTAAAGAAAAAGTTAAGAAGTGGCATGATAAAAAGATTTTGAAAAAAAAGAATTTAATGTAGGAGACAAAGTACTATTGTATAGGTCTCGTCTCAGATTTTTTGCAGGAAAGCTCTTGTCAAAATGGGAAGGTCCCTTTATTATCGAAGAAGTTTATCGCTCTGGTGCTATCAAAATTAATTCATTGAATGGAGACAAACCACAAGTGGTTAATGGCCAGAGGCTAAAGCATTACATCTCTGGTGACCCACTTGAAAAAGATGTCGATATAATACAAGTTGTGACTCCGGAAGAATTCATCAAAAACAAATACCGGAAGGATCCAGAGTCAGAATTGGAATAGGTATCAGTTCCCGCAAGTAAACTTCCCCGTTAAATTCCAGAAAATTTATATTCATTGTTTTTAGGAAATATAATAAATTACGAGACGAAGAAGAGACGGAGTCGGTGTCCATGGTGCTCAGGTGGCACCTGGAAGCGGCCCAGGTCTGGGCCGCGCCTGGGGCCCACCTGAAGCCCCAGGACACCGTCTCCAACTCCGCCTTGTCTTCTCGCCTTCCTTTTGTTCAGGAAATTTTTGCCATATATTTACCCGGATCTCTCGAGGTCCGTATCTCGTGTTTTGACGCTTTTTGTTTTCGAGTTGTGTCTGCCAGGTTTTCAAGCTCTAGATCAAGATGTCTCCTTACGGATCAAGTGGAGAGGACTACGCCGCTAGGCGCCGTCGTGAACTCCAACGGGACATCAACACAGGAGCCTTTGCTGGATGGGCAACTGAGGAAGAGATTGCTGCTAGGAGGGCTGATATGGAACGCAACATCTTGGAGGAAGTAAGAAGGGCACCACCACGCCACTCTGCAGGGTAGGCAACTGAGACACCAAGGCCAAGCAACCCCACTTTCGTGGGATCCGTTAACTATCAACGTCCTTTTTCTCACAATATGCAGGGCACAGTGCCGCCGAGTCTTGACCCACTCTCAATCCCTGCCATTGCTGAAGCGCACCGAGTTGCAGATCAGTTTTGTGAGCAATACCGCGTGCTTAGGACAGAAGTGGAAATACTCCAAGAAGAGAACACCAGACTCCGCCGGATGCTGCAGCGTTTCCTCACACCTATTACTGTAGTTCCTCCATCACCACCGAAGGAGTAATTTGGACGTCATGGGTAATGGCACTCCCTTAGCTTGTTTCAAGCTTGGGGGAGTGCCTCGGTATCATCATTACCTTTTGCCTTTTTATCTTTTAGTCGCATGTCATGTCCTGAGTAGAGAAGTTATCATATAAAATATTGTGTGCATTGTGGTCGTCCTCCTATCATGTATTAGCTTTGTATCCGTTGGTGTGGTTGTCGTTATGGAATATTAATGAGAAGTCTTGTTTTTACTTTCCTGCACTGTTTTATTCTAGCTTGCAAGTAATCTCTAGATCTCTTTGGAGGAGTGTTGGCCTCACTTTGGGTGAAGCTTTGAAAATCTTATTGGGTGTTGACAAACATAGCATTGGTCAGTAGCAACAATTCTTGGATGCTTAAGTAGAGAAGAAAGTTTCACTTGCAAATATATTATCTTTGATATCTTACAGATTTGTCGGTTCCAAGCCTTATATTCTTGAATAAGAACTTTATACTGACAAGGAGATGGCTCTCCAAGGTATGATCAATCTTATCGCTGGTAATATGTATTGTTTGTATCTCTCAACACTTATGTTTGCTATAAGCCTTTCTAGCCTAAAACCTTGCATTGAGAGGGAATACTTCTCGTGCATCCAAACCCTTGAGCCAAACACTTTTGCCATTTGTGTCCACCATACCTACCTACATGTGGTATTTCCCTGCCACTCCAAGTAAAATTTTCATGTGCTATCTTTAAACTTTCAAAATTACCCTTTTTGTGCCCCTGTTTTTAAGCTCATGAGGAAGCAGTAGAATGCTAGATATAACCTGTGACAAGCAAGGTCATTTCCCCCTTTTCACCCGGTGTTGATGGTTCACGTCCTCACTTGAATTTGACCTGAGAGTGGCTTAAGCAAAATATAAATATAACTCACCATTCTCCTCCGCACAATGAAAACCTGAGAAATCAGTCAAACATTGGTTAGTGGTGAAACCAAGGAGAAAGAGGAGTGACCTTATTCCTCTAAAACCAGCCGCTCTCAAAAGTCTAAAAGCCTTGCTTGAAATGGGGAACTAGCTAGCTTCTTTAATGTGAAGTCGTTGACGAAAGCATGCATATCTCAAAACTGTTTTACTTCTGTTTCGAAAAAATTTAAAAAGCTCTAGCACATGACTAATCCCTGCTTTCCTCTGTGAAGGGCCATTCTTTTACTTTTATGTTGAGTCAGTTAACCTATTCCTTCTGTCCTTTACTAGCAAAACAAATGGTGTTGAGTTGAGATACAATCAATTATATTGCAGCAATATGTTTGATCATGTTTTACTGCAGTTGACAATACCATTATGGTAAACAAGTTAAAAGTTGAGCTTTGCTGAACAATTATCTTCCTCGTACGGTATTTATACTTTTATTGCAAGAATATAACTCTTGGATATGTCCATTTTGCATCACTATTGCATATCATATTTTGCTGTTATTTATGGATATATTTCATATTAGAATGCAATACTTATGTTATTTTAACTTATTTTGCATGTTTGATGATCGTTGGTGCTTTGACTGTCGGAGCCCGGAATCAGCTAGAAAAAGCACCGTCAAGATACTGAAGTTCTGCAACTGTAGAAATTCCGCAAAAATTCAGAGATTAATATTTCGCCAGAAGATGAGGGGAGCCAGAAGAGCGAACGGAGGGGGGCCATAGGATGCCCAGACGCCACCCAGGCGTGGCCCCACCCTTGGCCGTGCCTGGGGCCCACCTGTTGGCCTTGTGTCGCCTCCAGCTGCCCCCTTTCGCGTATATGACCTCTTTGACCTAAAAATCGAGGGGGCGCTTCGAAAAAATATTCCGCCGCCGCCTCGGATGCGGAAACGACCGAGAGAGAAAACGCTCTCCGACAGGGAGAAATCTGCCGGGGAAATTCCTTTCGGAAAGGGGAGTTCGTCGCCATCGTCATCGTCACGGGATTCATCGGGATAATCATCAACATCATCCTCACCGACAGCACCATCATATCCACAGCTCCACTCCGTTCCGCTGTTGCATCTAGGGTTATACTTGTTGTAGTTCATTGGGATCACTTTTTCGGTGTTGATTGCCTTGTGTAGTTGATGCTATTGAGTTTTATTGGTGAAATACTTTTATGACCAGATTGTTAATCATTCATTCATCACCACTGATTATGATCCATATGATGTCTTGTGAGTAGTTCGTTTAGTTTCTGAGGACATGGGGAAGTCTCGTTGCAAGTAGTGGAATTATGGTGAGTAATATTTAATGGTTTGATATTTAAGTTGTGGTGCTATTCTTCTAGTGGTGTTGTGTGAACGTCGACTACATGACACTTCACCTTTATGGGCCTAGGGGAATGCATTGTGTATTTAGTTTGCTTGTGAGGTGGTTGCAGGAATGACAGAAACCTAAACCCCCGCCGGTAAACTAGTGCATGAGGGAGCGTAGGATCTCAGAGTTTAAGGTTGTGGTTAGTTAATTTTTAAATACTTCCTTGCATTTGCGGATGCTTGTAGGGAAGTGTAATCACAAGTGTGTTCTAGTCCAAGTATGGGCGGTTCATTAGCATAGGTTCACCCACACAACACTTAGCAAAACATTAAACATTAAGCAGCAGTATGAAGCAAAAGTGACTTGACATAACTCACATGTGTCCTCAGGAGCGTTTAGCCATCATAAATAGAATCACCGGCTTGTCCTTTGTGCTAAAAAGGATTGGGCCACTTGCTGCGATAATTATTGTTCTCTTTTATTTACTTGCACTTTATTTATTAGTTACTATAAAAACCCAAAAAATCCTTCTGTTAGTGTTTGCAGTGAAACCTTGCACGTATCTACAAGCCAATACCTTGTGCTCCTCGTTGGGTTCGACACTCTTATTTATCGAAAGTATTACGATAGATCCCCTATACGTATGGGTCATCACGGGACAACGGTGGATGGAGGACGTGACACTAGTGTGGGAGAAGTGGCTATCTTGGTTGCGATGCATAGAGAGGAGGGACCTGGGAGGTACGTCGATGATGGTGGATCATGAGGGTAGACGGAAGGAGGAGGGCAGGAGGCGGCAGCCATGGATTGAGAGATGAGCGGAAGGAGGTGATAACCAGTGGCGGGGCCACACATAAGCTGTGTACGTAGTCAGCTGACTACACTGCATTTCGGAAAACAATTCACATATAGAGTAAAACTTATGTTAGAAAAATACAAAATCAATAAATACATGTATGTGACATCACAACTTTAAATTGACATCACAACGAGTGGAGATTTGGTGCTCCCCAGCTCCAGTGATCCCGCTAGTTTAAGAAAATCGAAAAAAGAATTACGAGTTTCAAAAAATTGAAAAAAAAATCACGGATGTACCCAATGATGTATTCCACAAACTTGCAAGAAATCACGTCCAAATACTTTGTATTCTAAGCTACACAAAAATGACAAAAGTGTGGATCTGAGTATACACACTTTTGAAATCTCCAATTAATCATATTTGTTTATTTTTGTGTAGTCTAGAATACAAAGTATTTGAAATTGATTTTTTACATGGTTGTGGTATAGGCCATTTCCTACACCCGTGAAGTTTTTACAATATTTGTTGAAACTTTTAAACATTTTTTTTGGATGAACAGAATCACTGAAACTCGAGATACAAATACACTTTTCGCATCAGAACTTCGTACTCCTGGCTCCGCCACTGGTGGCAACATAGCCATATCTAGCCGGAGCATTTGGGCAAGCACTGACATTCCCCATCCCACCGCCGCTTTTGAAATCCAAATCCAACCCAACACGTACAAACTAACTGTGCGACGCACCACCACGGATCCACGGGTTCGTACCAGCGCAGGACGGCAGGAGACGCCGACGCGCCGGCCCGTATATAACCGACGCAACCCACCCCACAGGGCTTCCGGGGCTCCGAGGACCAGGATCAGCAACGGAGGAGAGGGGAAGCAATCGATCAGACGGCAAGCGCCCTCACGCCTCCCTCCCTCCCTCCCCAAACCAGCTCCTCCGTCGCGCGCGCCGATGTCCCCCTCCACCCGCCGCCGTCGCCCTGCGCCGCCGCCTCCCGCGTGGACGCCGGAGCCCTGGAGCGACGGCGAGACGTCCGCGCTGCTCGAGGCGTGGGGCCCGCGCCACCTCCGCGCCGGCGGAGGGCCCCTCCTCACCGTCGACTGGCGCGCCTGCGCCGCTGCCGTCTCCTCCCGCCGCGCCTCCGGCGGGCGCGCGCCGCGCACCGTCGACCAGTGCAAGAACCGCATGGACTACCTCAAGAAGCGCCTCAAGGCCGAGCGCTCCGGGCCCTCGCCGCCGCCGCCGCTGTCGGGCACCCTCCGCCGCCTGCGCAAGCTCCTCCGCCAGGCCCCCTCGGTTCCGTTCGGCATCCCGCACCGCCGCGCCGCCATCCCCAAGGTTCAGGAGGAGGAGGACGACGAGGTGGGCGGGGCTCCCCTGCACCGCGACTTGCCGCCGGTGCCGAAGCGGCGGAGGACGGCGGTGGCGCTCTCGCCGGTGAGCTCATCCGTGGGGCAGAGTCACGGGGACGGAGGGGCGGGCTGCACGGAGGTGGCTGCTGCTCTGGACAGGCTGGCGGGGACGTACGAGCGGGTTGAAGCCGCGAAACAGAGGGAGGCGGCACGGCTGGAGGAGCGGCGCCTGGAGGCCATGCGCGACCTACAGATCGAGCGCATGCGGGTCCTCGTCGACGTCGCCATCCCCGCCCCCACGGATGCAGAAACCCCATCCGCCACCGCCCCGCCGGCGGCGGCCTAGTTGGTGAGTTTTTTTTGCTCTTGTTGCCTGAGCCCGTGTGCAGCATCTCACGACCTGGTTCTACCATTGTCCACCACGTTTAATCGTTGTTGTTTCCTGTTTGAATTTGGATGCAATATGCCCGCAAATCTGCACCTACCGAGAGCACTAGCTTATGCATGATCATGGAATGAGATCATTAATTTTGGTGAGACATTCATTATTGCTGGAAAGGAGGAGGAGTCTGCCTCAAATTAGTTTTGGGATCCGTTCATTCGATTTCAGGAGGCGACGCCATTCTTTCTCGTGAAACTGCTCATGTGTGCAATAGTGCAAGGTTGCTTTGTGTTGATGCTTTGTCCCATCTCCAGTAGAACACCAGTTGAAGATTAGCGAGATAGGCATTAGATACTGTTAACCAATCTACTGTATTAATAATCTGTTCATCATGTGCATGCGCATGTTATCCGTCAGTTCATACGTTGCTGTAAATGTTAGTTAGAAATCATCTGCTTTGGATTCGCAGTTCCCTGACATTTTGTTTGTCTTGTGTTTCTTGACAGAGGTACCAGGACAATAGGCCGGCCAAGGTGGCCATCAAGATTCCAGATTATCTTTCCAGGAGATGATTGCAGTGTGGACAAGCTAGCCAATTGACGTCATGCTCTTGCCAAAAGTTACATGGGTTTAGGTTACAGGAAAAGCTTAGCCAAGATATAGGAATAGCACATGATGGGATCCTTTTAGTTCAATGATTGCGGGTTTTACAGCAGTGCTTTTTGCGACTCAGACAGTCTTGTTCGTCAGTGGTAACTACTCCTTCGGTTTCCAGCTGACAAACCGTTAAGCTGTGAAACATAGTCGGTAAATATGATATTTCGGATACTTGCATCAGGTGCTAGTTTTTAGAGCATGTCCACCGGGAACGCCTAAATTGTGCCCGGCACACTCCAATTGGAGGCCCCTTTAGGGTTGCCGGACAGTTGTCCGGCGTTTTTTTTCCCTCTCACGCCGACATCCCCAAACAAATCCCCAAATACTAAATGGCCGGACCCCAAATAATGAAAGTTTGCAAAAGAGGCGATTTTATTGCATTCTGACGAAATTACAACTAAAATTTAAACTAAAACTAGCTAAACTACTACTCTAGAAACATGCCGGGCGGAGGTGGCATGCTAGGGCCAGCCTCGTCATCGTCCCTCCCTTATCGAAAGTGGGGGAGCCTGACATGTTGAGGCCGGCAGCATGGTGACGCAAGCGCCTCGCCGCCCAGGCCTCCAGCATATGTCGGTGCTGCTCCGCCGCTTGGCTGCGCTCCAAGCTCTCCGCCGCCCGCCGGGCCTGCTTCGCCATCTCCTCCCTCTCGCCTCCGCCGCCTGCTCTACAGCTCCCTCTCCGCGAACTCCCGCTCCTCCCGCGTGTCCTGCGCCGAGGATTCCAGGCTCAGCCTCTCCAGCTCCCGCGCCTTGGCGGCCCGGCGGAAGGCATCATCCACCACGCGGTTGTGGGCGAGCGCCCTCGCCGTGTTCAGGTCCTCGTGCGCCTGCCGCTGGGCTTCGGCGAAGGAGCGGGCGTACTCGTCCTCGACGAGTGACCGGAGCGACAGCTCCACGGCGCGCGCCTCCGCCGCATCGTTCGCAGCCATGACGAAGCCCGGAATTGGCGGCGCCCGTCCTCCTCACGCACTGTGACGAACGAGGAGTAGGCCGTGTGCTGCTCTGGCCAGATCGGTGGTGCCTGCTCCTGCTCCTGCACCTCCTCCTCTGGCACCGGCTCCTCCTCCTCCTTCGGCACCGGCTCCGGCACCTCCTCCGACAGCGGCACGGGCTCCTCCATCGGGTCCTCCTCACCCTCCTCCTCCCACTCGAAGTCCTCGTCGTGGTCGTCGTTTGTCGTCGTAGGAGAAGGAGAAGGAGGGTTTCCCCCCTCCACTGGGAAACGACGTCGCGTGGTATGGGTGAGGGTGGCCCATAGGAGAGTGCGTGTCATGTTGGTGGGTGGGGCGGCGGTGTGCTTGCGTTGTCTACGGCGATATGTGAGCACGGTGACAAGCAGTGGGAGAGCGAGGTTCTTACAGTCGGCCGGCTCGGCCGGAAAGCAAGGCGGGAAGCGACGAGAAGCGGCATGAAAGGATGACGGGAAACGGTGGCGCGCGCGGGAAGCGACGGGTGGGTGGTAAGGCGACCTGCCGGTTTAATGCCAGCAATACATCTCCACTGCGTCGGTTGCAGCGTCGCTTCGTAAGGCTGCTCCGCCATTAAACTTTCGAAGGGATGGGTGTGAGGATGACAGGCGGGCCAAGCCTGTCAATAGACATGCCCGGACAGTGTCCGACACCGCGAAGCCAGTCCCCAAAGTTAGAGGCCCGGTTCGCGGTGCCGGAAAGGTTTTGGGTTGGACAAGATCTTTACGACCCCCCGGTGTGGCCGATTTTTCTGTCCGGCACCCCAAAGGGCTTTAGGGGCCCTTTTACAAACCCCCCCTCCCCACAGTGGAGATGCTCTTACGTTGGTTCTGTTGGCAATATACCTGTATCTAGATATTGTTGTATTGCCGAAAACTTGACACGCGAGCGAACAGAAGTACCTCGGCTCTTTTAACCAAGGAAAGGAAAGTAGCACGCCAGAACCGAAAACAATTTGAAACATTCAGAAATTCTAGTATTGTGTTCCTCGGTCGCCTTTAGGTTGTAACTTCTAAGTCTGTGCTTGACATTTTGGTGAACTAGCCTGCGATGATTCACAGGATGGAGAAAATTGCTGTTATTTTTGTCGATTTTTTTATTGAACCCAATGCTGAAGGAAGATGGAAAAATGCAGGGTTTATTCCACGATGGATCTAGGACTAGCCTAGGTAAGAGTACAAAGTCTGAGCATTATAAAACCTGAACAACAAAATATAATAGTGTCAATTTTTACCACTTTATATATTTGACTTTAGACCACCGTGGTGCCTTAAAACAAGGTTGGAAGCTTTTCCCAAAGCTCTTTGGTGGAGTCAATTTTGATGACTTGATCATGGATCTCACGCTTCACACATTGGAGAATCTCATTGAGAGCGGTGGAGTTGAGTTGGCAATTGATCTTCTCGAGAGGTCTCATGCTCCTCTCGTCAACAACGGCTTCAAATCCATGTTCCACCACACCCCAAAGCTCCACGCAACAACTGGAAAGATGTGAATACATTGAGGTTTTTCAAAAGTAAAAGTTAGATTCATCAAGTTGGGGTGGAGACCCCGAATCATTCATATGAGGCATACAGACTTGTTGAGGGGGATACCCATAACAAAAATGATATAAGAAGGAGGACCTTCCTTCTTGTAGTTGTTCTGTTTTACGGGAGCAACTTCAATATGAAGGTCTTTCTTTGGTGGTTCCGATTCCTTCGAGGGAGAAGCCGAAGGTTCACCAATAGCAACATCTTAGCAAAAATGTCAGTATAGCGGTCTTTCTTAAGCTTGTTTTGACGCTCATCGAGTTCATGGTCTCGCTTAGCCATTTGTTCGACAAACAAATCCTTGACCTCGTTGGCCGTATAAACTTTGCCAATCTCCTCATCCGAGTAAAACATCTGCAGTCAAGCCCTTAGAAAAAGTCATTAGCTCTGATAACAATTGAAATGATAGAGATGGATCTGAATCACTAGTGGTAGGTATTCAGGTGACCTCTAAACTCTCACAAACTTTTCTCGTAGCAATTCCACAACCTAGAAGCTTCCTGGCGACCCGAACCATCTAGGCTTTTCCCAGCAAAACTAGGAGTAACAAGCAAATTGAAAACTCAAGCGGGATTCATGATTTGGCTCGGTGTCCCCTCTCTTGTTTCCTCAAAGGGAATTGAATTTGGCTGGAGTAAATGGGAGATCTCAAGCTTTTGTGGTGCTCAACAATGATGGAGAGAGAAAGTCAAAATATTCCATTGCAGATCAGAACATTGTTACCCCCTTCGAGGAAGAAGAGGTGTCTTAAATAGGCAACCCACTAATACTAGCCATTTGGAGCAAATTTTGTACGTCCAAAGTTCGAAATTCCTGACCATTCCGGATATTTCAGATGGGCTCCGGAATGATTCTGACTGGATGAAGAAGCAAATGTACTTCGCACTGAATCACTTTGAAACCTACTCGGAATATTCCGAACCATCCATTCATAATTTCGTACTGATTCCGGATAGTATAAACATTTGCTGGACATGCAATTTTCGGTGGAATATTTGATTTATTTTATGTGTGATTAGTCCCTCTTGTCCAGCAAGAACACCCATCTTGATAGTGCGGTCTACCTATGACTCAAATAAGTTTCGAAAAATGCAAAACTCGCCGACATATTTTCTTCCTTTCGAAATAGGGGGGGGGGGGGGGGGTCTCCAACCATCATTCACCAACACCTTAAAGGACTAAATGAGTAGAAACTTCATAGCTAACGTTAGTCCTTCTCTACCTCTGTGTCATCTTAACCAAAAACATTAGTGCTAAAAAGCCCTTACTGTGGTGGAGTATTTGGGTCCAACCACCCCGGACCCGACGCGCCCATGGCAGGCCCCGTATCCGTCGCTTATGGCGACCAGTAGGGCGGGTCGCCAGCATCGGTCATATGTAGGTCAGTTTCTATCAGACCCTAATATTTATTTTTATAATCTCATAAATATATTTAAAAATCAATTTAATATAATTAGTTTAATATTAAAACACTCATTGCAAAAACATGAATAAAATGTTCACATACAAAAATTGTTCGCAGTACAAAAAATCATGTATTTAAAAAAATCTTCATGTATTTCCTAAAAAAGTTTTCATCTATATCAAAATAAGTGTTCACGTATTTTTAGAAAATGTTAATGCATTTTTTAAATGTTCAAATATCTTGATAAATATTTTTATGCTATGCAAAAAATAATCATAGGTTTAAGAAATTTTTTCATGTATCTAAAAAAAGAATTCATATGTTTCCAAGGAAAAAAAAAAACAAGAAAAAAGAACGAAAGTTTTCTCTTATAATCATCGGTGCACATAGTAATTAATAAGAGGGAGTTGTTCAAAAAGTGTCTTTGGCTCCCGAGCTCCATTGGTCCTGGTATTTTTTTAAAAAAAATCGGAAAGAAATATTTACGAGTTTCAAAAACATTTTTAAAAAATCTCGTATGTAGCCAATGGTTTATCCTACAAACATGTAAAATATTAAATTCAAATACTTTATATTTTAAGCTATATAAAAATGACAAATCTGAAAAAATTGGAGATTTATAAATATGAAAAAATCTGATCCACAAACATACTCATATTCCTTTTTCCAGCCCAGACCATATCTTTTTCGGCCCATACCCCATAGTCAACGAGACGGCGATGAAAGACATGAAAGTATGAAACCCTCTTCTTCTTCTCCTTGCTCTCCCTCCTCCCCCTACCCAGCCGCAAAAAATCCAGAAGAACAAGAAGAGACTTGCAAAATCGATCTATCGAGAGAACGTACTCTTCGAACTATGAACCGGCAATTCCTGTATATGGTGGCCATGAACAGCAACAGGACCTCGTACACGCTGCACCGCTTCGACCCATCGCGATTGTTTTACCCCAAGGGTAAGGGTGGACCTGATCGCGCGGCCGCAGCAGTGGAGCTGGAGACCTGCTCGTTGCCGCCACCTACAATGAGTTTTCACCCTCCCCAACTAGCACATAAACGTGAGAGAATGGAGTTCATGCTCTTCGGCAGAGACAGGGACAAAATCGTCTGCACCGACGAGAAAGGCCGAGCCGTCTTATACGACGACGGCGCGCACGCCGTCCGCATGCTACCCAACCTGAGGGCGTCCAAGTGGCGATCCGTGCCCCTCGCCGTCGGCGTCGGGGACAGCTTGCTCGTCATGGAGGCGGTCCCCATGAACGACCAGGAGAAGCACCATCAATCTCTCGAGCAACTTGTCTACGGCAAAACACCCAGCATGTTTAAAGGGGACGATTTTTTCTGGCACCCAATCCCGCCGCCTCCTTATGTCTATGCCCCTGGCTATGGCGGCGACACGGCTGGCATGATTACCGCGCGCACTGTGGACAGTGGCGGCTCAGGCATCTGGATATCCACGGAGAGCTTGGGCACGTACTGCTTCGACACGGTGAGCGGGGAGTGGAGCAAGGCCGGCGAGTGGCCGCTGCCGTTCAAAGGACTCGCTGAGTATCTTCCGGAGTACGACCTCTGGTTCGGCATGTCAGCGGACACGGAGGAGGGCGGCGGCATTCTCTGTGCGTTAGATCTCGGTACCGCCTCCGCAACCCGGCCGCCGGTGGTACGCCATGAGTGGGAGGGCTTTGCTGCCCCCGAGGGTATCGAGATACAGTCGTACCTTCACCACCTGGGCGCCGGCCAGTTCTGTGTCACGAATTGGTACAAGACAACGAGGCAGGATACGTGCTACCACTCGTGCTGCTGTCGATTTGAGACTACCCTTGACATGCTTGTGATGTTTACTGGCGTGAAGATCCAGCGCTGCGGCACAGAGCTTCAGGTTGTCAAGCACAAATCGCTCCGTTACAGTATGGGCGGCGCAGGCAAGTTGCTCAGGATACTTTGTTAGTGAAATAAACTGACACCGGTTAGTCCAGTTTGACCCGGCAGGGGTATGTAAATGGTTGATAAGGCAGAGTATGCCACGTCATTTTTAGAGATGACAATGAAAACATGATGTACATTGGTTGCAACTCATGCTGGGTTTTTTTTTTTTTTTCACATGCCTAATAGTATCTTGGACTACCAACAGCCAAACATGGTGCTGAATCACCCTGTGTCAATGAAAGCATACAGACGAGGAAAAATCCTGACTAGAGTCAGAATCAAATGTTGACTTGCGTTTGTACTTTCATATATAAGGATAGAGCAAGAAACCCACTGACTGCTGTAGAAAAAGTCATGGACCAAAATTTGGGCCATGAAAGAAAAATATTAAATGAGAAAAGAAGAGATATGCAGTTTCAGTATGAACTGCCTCATTTAGTTGCTGATACTATACATAAGTATGCTGGAAAGCCCACCTCCTACCGCTTCAGTTCATTCAAACAAAACAAAGGAAAACACATTAAAGAGAAACATACAGCCTGCATTTCCATTAAGACAGGACAGTAGTGACAAACAATACAGCCCCCTCCCTGTTCTATAAACCTGATTTTATCTATTTCATCCATTAGGCTGAACATTCCTTGTGCACTCTTCTGTAAATAGGCATGAGCTGGACAATATGTTGATGTTTCACCGCTATGTTTTATGCATTACTCGTCTATCATACCTATGCAAAATTAAACAAGATGCTAAAAATAAGTGGTGCGCTAAACGAGCTAAACAATCAACAGCCAGAAGGCCTGAGATGAGCTAAAACTTGAAACGAAAAATTAAAAATAAAGGAAATACGCGAAGCAGCATTTGTACATTGAACACACCATTTAGAACTCCCCATATATTACTCAAATTTGATGTTCCATGAGACACTATGCAGAACTGAAACCACAACCACTTCTGGCAGGGTAACTCAATATATGTGCAGTGAAAAACGACATGGATGAGATATGCATAGGCATACTAAAAAATGAAAAGAGAAAGGGTTAAAGACTTCGTGAAGATAGACTACCATAAATCTGAACAATGAGGCATGGGCTTTGACAGTAGAAGAAACAAAAATGGAAACTGAAGAATGTAAAAGAATAAATGAATACTTATGAAAAAGTGAATTTTTTTTTTTGAACAAGGAGCAGCCCCAAAGGGCTTGGATACCATTAGTGGCGGGTACATTTTACATCAGAGAACAAAACAAAAATAGAAAATACAACCAAGTCCCTGACTTTTACATGATAGACCCTACAGAGAAAATCGGGAAAGCAATTGGGTCCTCCGCCATTATCCGAGACGAGAGAGCTCGAGCCGCGGCCGTCTTCCTCCACGCCGGGGACAACGCCACTTGACTCGAAGAGGACGTTGAGCGCCACAGCGAGCTCTGCAAGGGGCCTCCGCATGGAGGTTGAACAAACGCCGAAGAACTCCGGCGAAGAGCTTGGCCACCAGATGGCCTCCAGGGTCGATCGGCCACAAACGGCCGCCGAGATTGTACTGCGAAGTTTGGTATCTCTACTCCAAGGCAGCTGATTGACAACATCGCATCCGGCAAATTGCCTCCTCTCAACACTTCCACCGTGAGCAGAGGAGCAAGCAATTACCTCATCCTTCACCAAGATCCAGCTGCCGGCCTCCAACCACCACACTTTTATAGCAAATCCGCCATCAAACTCCGCACTTCCGCCACAAGTCAGAGGAGGCAGATGCATAGAAGAATCGCAGTAGCAGAAGACCAAAGAGCAAGCCTTATTGAAGAAGCTGCGTGATACCTTCGCCGTCACCGCTTCTGGCTCCCACCTTGAGAGCTCCGCTGCAAGACGAAGCACGACCACGCAAAGCCAGGCTCGGCTCGAAAAGCCCGACTCCAAAGCTTCGATGCAGTCCTTATTTTGAGGGATGCGCAGCCTCCACCGCCTCACTTGCGCCACCGCCTGCCACCAGCGATGCACAGCTCGACGGAGAACAACCACGGCGCCATGGATCTGGCTGCAAAGACCCAAGTTCCTACCCTCCTTCTCCACATAGGGCAAAGCAACAGCAAGGAAAAAGAAGAACCTAATACTACTATGTACAAGAGGAGCTCGTCCTCCTACGCCATCTCCACGCCGGGCGCCGTAGCCACCGGAGAGAAGGGAGGCGAGGGGCGGCGGAGAAAAACGAGATGCGACTCTCAAACCACTGTTTGAGAGCTCAAGGCTATCCGCTTCTTCGACCCCCAAACAGTCGAACTGATAGAACCCCAACTGGTTATGAAAAAGTGAATGAAGAGAGCAAATTATAAAGACGACGAAGACTGTACACTGAAGACAGAGAGTCTGAGAGAGGGACTGGTGAAAGAGAGACTGGGGACCGAGAGACTAAAGGAGAGACTGAGTACAAAAGAAAGAGAATGGACGTTGAAAAAATGAGGGATGAAAGAAAAATTGAAAAGTGACTAAACAAGGAGTGACTGAAAACGGAATAAATCGAGGGAAGAGACTGAAGAAATAAGAAACATAGAATGAAAAAATGAAGTACATAACGCACATGTAACTGAAGAATCTACACTACTGATTCTGAAGAATAGACACTTAGAGACACTTATAGATCGTTTTCTTTAAGACTGAAGAATGAAGGACCGAAGATGGGAATAGACTGGTTGCAGACTGAATACAGAATTGTAAGTGAAAGTATGAAGATGAAGAACTGATAAACTGAGCCACAGAGAAAAGATAAAGACCGATGAACTAAAGACTGAGGAAAAAATCAATTTAACTAAGAATGCAATGAACAAGGAGAAACTGAAGACATATCAAATGAAGATTTTAAAAAAATCAGACAAGAAAAACTGATGAAATGATGGAAAAATTAGACTGAAGCTGATTGGTGACAAACTCTTGATTGTCATACAGGAAAACAACCCCCAAACCTTCCGATGATTTATCCCTGTAAAAATAGCAGAAATTACTAGGACAAAATGAGCAAGGACATGCAAAAAAGATAAATGATCATCTATCAGCATTTTCAGGCATGAGACTATCTGAAGAGAAGCATGGGCATCAAGTAAAAACACAGGGATGATGCGCATTAATCTGTGAACATTCACACCAACAACTGTAACTAAACCCTAAGGAGAAAACTAAACTAAATTAAACGGAAACAGTAGAAATTACACAAAATCATGCAAACAACATCAAAAAATCTCATAAGCAATGCAGATACCACACCATTAGGGGCATACAGCAGATCGGGATACCCACTGAAAAACAAGATTAAGCCAACAAAATCTCTCTTGGCCCACTGGAGGGGCTCTAAAAATTAAAATTAGAACAAAGATGGGGAACAGAGAACAAAGACTTACGCTCGTTGAACCGTAATCTATTCGAGTTGTTCGAACACCACATCATGAACATTGGGATCTAGACAAAATACAAAATAAGGGGGGGGGGGGGGGGGGGGGGGGGACCACCAACCGATGATCCCACCGTGACACCTCTGCTGCAGCTGCGTCTGAATCCGAAGTCTGCGAGTTGTGCCGCCAGAATCGGCCCATCCCGCAGCTCCTCTACCACATGCGAACAACATATGTCGCCGGCAAGCAAATGAAGAGCTATGATCTTGCAGACATAGGGGTGCTGTTGAAGGAAGTGTGCAGCATCTGTATTGGCTCTTTCAAGGCCCATGCCTTTCAGTATTTATCGCACACTCTCTTTCCTAGTATGGCCTGCGTGCCGATGTTGCTTGTATTGGCAGGGAGGGTGTTGCTCCAGACTTTGTATCTGTCCTGTTGTCAGCGATGTTGCTGAGCACCTGATACACAGGCGTATTCTGGATTAAAGTAAAGCACTCGATGCATAGGCCGGGCGTACTGCCTCCTTTTCACAGTAAAAACTAAAAGGATATAAATTTGCACAAACAAGATATAAGTTGATGCTAAGGCATCTGTATCTCTGTATTTGGATTTCTCTCTCTCTCTAATAATGCAAAAGCAGAAAGCCTGCTGTTACGGTTCAAAAAAAAAACAAGATATAAGTTTGCACGAATAGCATATATCTACTACACACCAAATCTGACCCACCTATCAGTCTGACCTCATCAAGTAGTAGCTTGCAAATCAAATAGATGATATCTGTAACAAATCAACGATGCCCACAGTGAAGACATTCGCACAAGGAAAAAATAGTCTTGGCACTAGAGTGGTGGAGAGTAGACCGCATACAGTTATAACTTGCAGATCTTTGAATAATAGGCAATGAGACAACAATTGACAAGCATGGCTACATCCGCTAATCACCATTGATATAAAGTAATAAGCAGCAAGTAACAGTTCGACACCATCAGCGATAACTTTACTGATGTTACTATAGTAAAGTGAGCAATGCTCTACAATTACAATCGACTCACATGGACAACTGAATAAAATGCAACAGGAACCCACAGACTCGACCCACTTTTCCGAGAAATGGCAAACCACTGCCAGTATACGAGCTTGACAACTACATATGATCTTACGTAACCTTGTTTCATTTTGCAACACAACAGGACATATATGCATGGGACTCACATCTGCAAATAATGCATTTGGCAAGAAACAAAAATAGTTGGACGCAATATGGCCGCAAATCTGCACCTACCGAGAGCACTAGCTTATGCATGATCATGGCAATGAGATCATTAATTTTGGTGAGACATTCATTATTGCCGGAAAGGAGGAGTCTGCCTCAAATTAGTTTTGGGATCCGTTCATTCGATTTCAGGAGGCGACGCCATTCTTTCTCGTGAAACCACTACGGGAAACGCCCGCTACGCCGACGGCCTTTTGCTGTCGGCCTAGCACCCTTTACCGTCGGCGTAGGTCTGCGCCAACGGCTTTACCCCGTAGGCATAGGTAGAAATACCGTCGGCGTAGCGGATGCCGTCGGCGTAGGCTACGCCGACGGCTTTGTAGTCGGCATAGCTCCCCATACGCCGACGGCTTTACCGTCGGCTTAGGTTTTTCAATTATTTTTAATTTTTGAATTTTTTTGAACTTTTTTTTAAATTTCGAATTTTTTTGATCTTTTTTTAAATTCTTTTTATTTGTATTTCAAATTTTCTGACTTAGTCACATACTTAATCCTTAATTGCATACTTAATTATATGTCAAAGTACCTACCGTAGTCAAACTTCCCATTTGGTCACCCATCCTCCAGTCCGAGCACGCTTAACTTTTGAGTTCCTTCCAAACTAGCTTCCAAAATGAGAAATTAGAACTTACTGATATTAGTACGTTATCAATCATATTAACCCCTCGGTTATGATGTTACACTTTTCATTGTTTAAATTTTAAAATTTTGTTTGAGTAAAGTAACAATGATTATGTAATAGTATATTTCGAATAAATAACAATAAAATAAATTTTAATTTATTTTTTTCCTTTTTATATTTAATCTGGAATAATTCATATCTTTAAATTCGTAAATCGAAATTTGAAAAATAAAATACCTAAATCGATTAGAAAAATGAGAGGAATTCAAATATTTCATCCATATCATCTTTTGCATCACAAAAACCTTAATAGTTTTAGAAAGTTGGGGAAATACTCAAAAAATGGGTTATTTTATAAAAAAAACTTCATAGAAATGAGCTACGAGGTACAAAGATGTATGGTTTTCGACTGAAATAAGCTAGGATATGACATTTAACATAGCAAAAATGTCGGAATGAGGTAAGATTTGACACACTGGTGTATCTTGGTTGTAGAATAGTATTGACTAAGTGGTTTAGGGTTTTCGTTGAATAAAAAACCCATTTTTCATTTTTTTACTGTCAAACAGGGTTTTTTTTTGTGAAGCAGCTATCAAAACGGCTCACCGAAAAGGAACATCCAAATAGATAGAAAATAGTATACCACCTTATAAGTGCATTTAACCCTAGGTTTGGATATAAAAACATACTTAGGTATTTTAAACAATTCAGATAAGTTCCTGCCGATTTCGTTGGAAGTGGGTCTGATTTGAACTACGAGTGCCACATAGTTTGGTCATGATTTTTTGAAAAAATCACTTTTAGATCCACAATGTATACTTTCTTTAGAGATCTTTGACGGTTTTTGCTGGATCGAAGTTACGGTTAGGTTTAGGTTTATCGTTAGGGTTTACGGTCTCGGTTTCGGGCTAGGGTTAGACATAACTAATTCAAAAAAATCAAAAAAATGGAAACCTTCACATGTCATCCTTTTATGTGACCTACCACCTGAAAAAAATTATAAACATGAGTTATGGAGGTTTTTATAAAAAAACTTCACAGAAATGAGCTACGAGGTACAAAGATGTATAGTTTTTGACTGAAATGAGGTAGGGTATGACATTTAACATAGATAAAAATGTCGGAATGAGGCAATATTTGACACACTGGTGTATCTTGGTTATAGAATAGTATTGACTAAGTGGTTTAGGGTTTTCGTTGAATAAAAAACCCATTTTTCATTTTTATGTCAAAACAAGCTTTTTTGTGAAGCAGCTACCAAAACGGCTCACCTAAAGAGTAACATCTAAATAGATAGAAAATAGTATACCACCTTATAATTGCATTTAACCCTAGATTTGGATATAAAAACATACTTAGATATTTCAAACAATTCAGATAAGTTCCTGCCGATTTCGGTGGAACTGGGTCTGATTTGAACTACGAGTGCCGCATAGTTTGGTCATGATTTTTTGAAAAAATCACTTTTAGATCCACCATGTATACTTTCTTTAGAGATCTTTGACGGTTTTTGCTGGATCGAAGTTACGGATAGGTTTAGGTTTATCGTTAGGGTTTACGGTCTCGGTTTCGAGCTAGGGTTAGACATAAGTAATAAAAAAATAAAAAAATGGAAAACCTTCACATGGTATCCTTTTATGTGACCTACCATCTGAAAAAATTATAAACATGAGTTATGGAGGTTTTTATAAAAAACCTTCACAGAAATGAGATACGAGGTACAAAGATGTATGGTTTTCGACTGAAATGAGTTAGGGTATGATATTTAACATAGTAAAAAATGTCGGAATGAGGCAATATTTGACACACTGGTGTATCTTTGTTGTAGAATAGTATTGACTAAGGGGTTTAGGGTTTTCGTTAAATAAAAAACCTATTTTTTGATTTTTTTAGTGTCAAAACAGGCTTTTTTTATGAAGCAACTACCAAAACGGCTCACCGAAAGAGTAACATCCAAATAGATAAAAAAATAGTAGACCACCTTATAAGTGCATTTAACCTTGGGTTTGGATATAAAAACATAGTTAGGTATTTCAAACAATTCAGATAAGTTCCTGCCAATTTCGCTGGAAGTGGGTCTGATTTAAACTACGAGTGCCGCATATTTTGGTCATGATTTTTTGAAAAAATCACTTTTAGATCCACAATGTATACTTTCTTTAGATATCTTTGACGGTTTTTGCTGGATCGAAGTTACGGTTAGGTTTAGGTTTATCGTTAGGGTGTACAATCTCAGTTTCGGGCTAGGGTTAGACATAACTAATTCAAAAAAAATAAAAAAATGGAAAACCTTCACATGGCATCCTTTTATGTGACATAACACCTGAAAAAATTATAAATATGAGTTATGGAGGTTTTTATAAAGAAACCTTCACAAAAATGAGTTACGAGGTACAAAGATGTATGGTTTTCGACTGAAATGAGTTAGGGTATGACATTTAACATAGCAAAAAATGTCGGAATGAGGAAATATTTGACACATTGATGTATCTTGGTTGTAGAATAGTATTGACTAAGGGGTTTAGGGTTTTCGTTGAATAAAAAACCCATTTTTCATTTTTTTTAGTGTCAAAACAGGCTTTTTTGTGAAGCAGCTACCAAAACGGCTCACCGAAAGAGGAACATCCAAATAGATAGAAAAATAGTAGACCACCTTATAAGTGCATTTAACTCTGGGTTTGGATATAAAAACATATTTAGGTATTTCAAACAATTCAGATAAGTTCCTGCCGATTTCGCTGGAAGTGGGTCTGATTTGAACTACGAGTGCCACATAGTTTGGTCATGATTTTTAAAAAAATCACTTTTAGATACACAATGTATACTTTCTTTAGAGATCTTTGACGGTTTTGCTGGATCGAAGTTACGGTTAGGTTTAGGTTTATCGTTAGGATTTACGGTCTCGGTTCGGTCTCGGTTTCGGGCTAGGGTTAGACATAAGTAATTCAGAAAAATCAAAAAACAATGGAAAACCTTCACATGGCATCCTTTCATGTGACCTACCACCTTGAAAAAAATTATAAACATGAGTTATGGAGGTTTTATAAAAAAAAACTTCACAGAAATGAGCTACGAGGTATAAAGATGTATGGTTTTCGACTGAAATGAGCTAGGATATGACATTTAACATAGCAAAAAATGTCGGAATGAGGCAATATTTGACACACTGGTGTATCTTGGTTGTAGAATAGTATTGACTAAGGGGTTTAGGGTTTTCGTTAAATAAAAAACACATTTTTCATTTTTTAGTGTCAAAATAGGCTTTTTGTGAAGCAGCTAGCAAAATAGCTCACCGAAAGAGGAACATCCAAATAGATAGAAAATAGTAGACCACCTTATAAGTGCATTGTTTAAGTGCCAAAAATAATTTCCACAATGATTTTCATAAATATGATTTTCCATTTTTTAAGTGCTAAAAATGACTTTTTAAGTAAGCAACTACCAAAAATATGTTACAAAAAGTCATATGCATGGTGAAAAAGATTATATGGATGTCATATTTGGATTCTTCTCATTTTTCTAATCGATTTAGACATTTTATTTGTTAAATTTTGATTTACGGATTTAAAGATATGAATTATTTCATATTAAATGAAAAATAGAAAAAAAAATCATATCTATGCCGACGGTGGCCGTCGGCACAACCATCCTATGTTGACGGCAAAGGTGTGCCGACGGCCACCTCGACCGGCTGGCCTGCCAGGGAACTACGCCGACGACCCCGTCGGTGTAGCGGGCGGCCGTCGGCACCTAGCTCATTCATGTAGTGAACTACTCATGTGTGCAATAGTGAAAGGTTGCTTTGTGTTGATGCTTTGTCCCATCTCCAGTAGAACACCAGTTGAAGATTAGAGAGATAGGCATTAGATACTGTTAACCAATCTATTAACAATCAGTTCATCATGTGCATGCGCATGTTATCCGTCGGTTCATACATTGCTGTAAATGTTAGTTAGAAATCATCTGCTTAGGATTCGCAGTTCCTTGACATTTTGTTTGTCTTGTGTTTCTTGACAGAGGTACCAGGACAAGAGGCCTGGCCACGGTGGCCATCAAGATTCCAGATTATCTTTCCAGGAGATGATTGTAGTGTGGACAAGCTAGCCAGCTGACGTCATGCTCGTACCAAAAGTTAAATGGGTTTAGGTTACAGGAAAAGCTTAGCCAAGATATAGGAATAGCACATGATGACATCTTTTTAGGGCGCGTTTGGTAGCTCGCAAAGCAGTTGGCTCGCAGTTGGGGAGCAGATTTCAGCCTGTTTGGTTGCCTGCAGGGCCTCCATGTTGTGGCCAGCGCGCTTCTAAAAGCAGGCTCGGGCAAGGCCCGAGAGGCACGGTCGAATCGCCCGTGCCCGCGGAGCCAGGCCTGGCGGAGCGCAAGCGCGACACGCGGGCAAGCGCGCGGGAGATGCTGTGTCTTTTGGGGAACATGCGCCATTTATCCCCTCACCGCCCACTCCTCTCCTCTCTCCTCTTCATTTCATCTCACCGCTCGCTCCACTCCTCTCTCTCCGTCGGCGGTTCCTCTCCGGCGGCGGGTCTTCGACAGCACCGCCGCTAGCATCGATGACAGGACACGAATCACCTCCGCCGCCATCTCTCCATCGTCGACAGGACACAAACCACCTCTGCCGCCATCTCTCCATTGCCGGTTCTTCGTCAAGGAGTTCATCAATGGCGGCAAGATCATCCATACGCCTCCTCTGCCTCCTAATCGTCTTAGATCTGTAGATCAATGGGTGTTTAATTGTTTACCATGACATGCACGGTAGATCTAGGGTTCTGAAGTAGGGTTTTCTAGTCTGTGTTTTGTGTAGATGATACCATGTTTTTGTGCTTCCATGTACTTTCGATTAGGTGAAAACAGTACACATTTCGGTAGATCTGTGCAAGAGTTTGTCATCTGCCTAATCTTAAGCCAGTGATTTAACTGTGCCGACCATACAACAAGGGGATTGTCTTCAGAACCTGGTAGTTTATACAAGATGTATGCTTGTATGACAACTCGGTTCCTGAGGACAATCCCTTTGCTCGGAACTGGCAATGTGTTATGAGGCTTGGATGAACAGCTTGATTCAAAAGGTGTCTGTTAGTATCAGTTATTGTGGTCAGTGAAATCCACTGTGCATGATTCCTGGTACTAAGAGATCATCTTTTGAGTGTTGTCTGACTTCCAAAATTCGTGTTTAGTTCGCTTGATTAGTATTGGCTAATGATGAATTTGTGGCTACCAAACGCGCCCTATGTGGAAGGGGTAATACCACTTTACTATGTGCAATGTACAACAGACTAATTATGATGTGTTCTTGGTTCAGTGGTATCATCTCTTCCTATTTTAATCCATGTTTGAAATGCAATCCTGAGGCCTAAATGTTCTGTGTTTTCCATGAACTCTTATTTGAAACAGCCAATGATTAAAGCATGTCATAACATTACTGCAGGGAGATGATTACATGACCTTGTGCATTGTACAAACACATTGTGCATATCACTTAGTCCTGCAAGAGTCATCTCCCTGGAATATTTGTTTGGTGCTTTTAATGAGGCTAATTTCTTCTGCATCTGATTTGGGTCGATGATGAGGTGTGATAGAGCTGATACCAGCAGACAACCAACAAATGTGAGAAGCAGGCACAAGGTCATGTGCCTGCTATTTGCTTTTGGTGGTTGTTCTGGTTGTGCATACATGCCTCTGCTAACACTGAGACCAACGAGCATGATCTTTGATGTCTACAAGCTGATGATTAAAATGTGACGGCACATCTATGCAAGGAGTGATTCCTTACTACCTTGTGCACTGCATAATCGAGTAAGATGTGCGTAGCTCTTGGTAGTATGGTATTACTTCTTGGATAAACATGGATGCTTGCTACTATGAGGCATTTGCACTTGTCTGGTGGTAAATATAAGTCATGTCGTAGGATATTCAGCATTCTTTGACATCTGTCCATACTTGTAGAATGTTGGAGGAAGTTCCAACGGTAAGAAGGCGAACATTGGCTGGATGCAGGAAGATGTGTCCCCTGACCACTTCTGCAAGGTGCTAATCGCCCTTGGCTTAGGAGTCCTTCTAGTTCCTGACACCTTCAGGCCATACTTGGGAGAGGTGCCTGCAGAGATCACCCTCAGGACGAACACAGGATGCGTCTGGACAATCACCCTCTCTGATCTCAATGGTAAAGCATGCCTTGATCGGGGGTGGCCAGCTTTTACCATTGCTCATGACCTGCATATTGGTTATCTTCTCATGTTCAAGAAGATCGCTGCGAAGGAGTTCAAGGTGATCATCTTCAACAAAACTGGCTGTGAGGTGGTGAAGCAATGCAGTCAGCGTCTAGAGAGCTTGAAGAAGAAGACGGTCAACTAGAATAGTGGATTAGGAGACTAGTTCATGCAACCTTGTTGTTTAAGCACTTCTGATGTGCAATCATACTTCTTTAAGCACCGGTTTATGCGACTACATTGGTAACTGCACTGCTTTTGTTTGATCGTCATCATGTGTGTATGCTATGGCTGGTAACCTCACCGAGTAAAGAAGAGGTTACCGTATCGGCTGTTCCGCAGCTAACCAAACACACGGGTGGTCGCATTAGAGCATGCAAAGCAGGTAACCAAAAACTGGGTTTCATGTTTTCCTTTGGTGCACCAAAAAGGCTTGCGACCTACCAAACGATATGCACAACATGACCAGGAGGGCGGTTTTGTGAGACCTTTCCCTGGCCATCCTAGTCTCACAGAGCTCAAAATTGGGTGCCGTCTACCAAACGCGCCCTTAGTTCAATGATTGCGGGTTTTACAACAGTGCAAATTACCTGGACGTATCGTTTTGCGTTTTGCGAGTCGGACAGTCTTGTTCATTAGTGGTAACTAATGTTGTTTGTCCCCTTTTGTTTCCAGCTGACAAACCCTTCCGCTGTGAAACATAATCGGTAAATATGATATTTCGGAATATTTTATCCCGTCGCATACTTTTGCTTTGCTGTTAAACATGGTGTTCGTAGTCTCGTACTCTCTCCGTTCCACAATATAAGATGTTTTAAGCTTTTTCCACATTCACATTTGGACCACATGTATCTAGACATGTTTTAGTGTATATGTCCATTCTCTTTCCATTCCTTTTAATCCGAATCTAGACAATATGTGAAACACCTAAAACATCTTATATTGTGGAACGGAGGGAGTATATCTTTGCATGTGTGTGCCATTTTTTTGCGTGTTTGTGCGCGCGCGCCTTTCCTTGCTCATTCCTGTACCTGTGCTGAGCAAAACTTGAGTGAAATGCATCTACAATCCTTGAATTTCCTCGCTATGTCTGAAGCGGTCCATAAACTCATAAAATAATCTAATACGGTCCCTAAAGTCACTTTCTATGTCCACATACGGTTCAAAATTAGAATCAAACCGTATTCGGAACAAAAAAATTAAAATTAAAAATTCATATGTTTTATTTCCTTTATCCAAAATTTACAAATTGAACCGTTTTGTAAACCTTGAGATTTTTTGCTAGAAAGTTTGAATACGTTATTACCTACAGTAGTCAGTAGGTTTGGGTCTACAGTTAAAGGCAAACTGAATTTTGTACTTGCCTAATCAGTCAAATTATGCTAAGATAGAATTGATAATTATGACGATTCGTTGATCTGACTGTCGTGTCTTGGATCACGGACACCGGGAGTAAAGGATACCCCCTTTTTAGGTTCGGTATGGGGCACGAAGGAGTCTGGGAAAACACCTTCCGCCGGGAGAACTTCGTCTAGACCTCCAATCTACGTACTAGCAAGCAACATAGGGACACAGGGAGTTTACCCAGGTTCAGGTCGCCCGGAGGCTAACAGCCCTACTCCTGCATGTCTGGATTGTGTGGTTTATCATGGTGTAGCTTTACAGAGGTAGTAGCAGGTGCGAACCCGGAAGGTGTTGGCTAGAGGTTGAAGACGAGCAGATCCTGACCCGGAGGAGATCACCTCTCGTTTCTGCTACTCTTCATCTTGTACGCTACCTAGCCTAGCCTCCGACTCCTTGGAAATCCATCCCACCCTCGGGTGCCTAGTCCTCCTTTTATAGGCTAAGGGGATCCCACAGGGGCACATTTGGGGGCGGAGGGGTTTTAGGCGGGAAAACCCCTCCGGGTTCTACTTATGGGGTGATGTGGCTTCTTCCCGTCCAAGTATTCTTATGAGGGGGGTTAGGTGCGGTCGCCCACCTTTTGCAGAGCGGGTGAACAAAGGCTGACACCTTTCTGACCGTGTCCCCACTTGGCGGCTCCGTCTTCTTGGCGCCCAAGTCTTCTAGGAGCTTCCAGTCGGAGTTGGCAAGCCTATCCTCTTCGCGTGTACAGAGGTTGGATCCCGGGATGAGCCTGGCCTCCTGCCGGGCGTTGGGGTCCTCGGGACCTCCGCGTCGTCTGCCGGGTTGAGGGAGACCCCGGGAGGTCCCCCAGTCCTTAGCCGTGGTTGTCGATGTCGTCCTTGCCTGGTCGTCATGGGGCAGATGGGGGGCCCATCTGCCAGTCTTGAACCTTTGCCTTGTTCGCTTTCTTGGTGGGCCCACTGGCGGTGGACCCACTTTGACCACATCAGGGGAACCCCGTGTTCCACTGTTGCGACATTGACTCTGCCTCTTGCAGGGTGTTGTCAAACACATTGCTCGAGGTTTCATGGCACCGAAGCTCGGAGAGCTGAGCTTCTTGCAAGAGACGTTTGTGCTATTTAATTTTGTTCTCGACTGTTATCTGTGCTGGTTCGACCATGAATTTTAAATATTGCGTATGTATGTATACGAGACGCTCGGCAATGGCCGCCATATGACATGTAGGCAACACACGCAATGTGGCTGCCATTACCATCCATGATGCGCCGATGGCACGTGCACATTGATGTTGGTCTATTTAGATATTAATAAATTGGAACCCTAAATATGGACGCAAATAATGAACAGTTATCTTAAATTGGAACCGTTATCTTAAACTTGGCAGAACCTAGTTCAAATGCCACGGGAGGCAATATTCGTAGATTTTTTGCCAAAATTCTAATCTTTACAAAAACGTTCAATTTGTAAATTTTGGATAAACAAAATAAAACATCTGAACTTTTATTAACATATTTTTTGAATCTATACATCGACACGTCAGCAAAATACAACGTGATTCCAATTTTCGACCATATGTGGAAATAGTAAGCGAGTTTAGGTACCATATTAGATCATTTTCTGAGTTCAAGGACCATGGCGCCCTTCGTATTCTTCCTTCTCGCCGCGCACCGCAAGCTTCTCCCTCTTCCCCTGCCCATGGCGCCCAAGCAGGAGAAAAAGACAGTGAGGAAAGTGAAGCAAACCACCAGGATGAAGAAGACTGCGGCGGGCCCTGCCCGGGCCGCTCCTCTTCCCCCACCGAGGGTAACACAATCCTTGTTCTCTCTGAGCACGTTTGCGAGCGAGGAGGGGATTGCTTGCGCCCGTAGCGTGCTTGCTGCGGAATTCATCGGGGGCGACCAGGTGAAGATCCGCTTGGTCGCAAGCCCCCAGCAAGACGGCGAAGTGGTGACCTTCCACGACTTCTCCGTGGTGGGATTGCTCCCTCCTTTTTCCGATTTCTTCATGGCAGTCCTGGAGGCGTTCGGGCTGCACATGCTCCATCTACATCAGAACACGGTGCTGATCTTGGCGACCTTCGCATACGGTTGCAAAGCGTTCGTCGACGTGATGCCCTCCGTGGAATTGTTCCGACACTACTTCATGCCCCCACGGGGAGGTCGAAGCTCTCCTCCCGGTCATTAGGAGTGTCGTGGGGTTGTCACGGCAAGTACTTCCCCTGGGAAGCTAAGTTGTGGGACCATTGGCAACTAGGACACAGGAGAGGTTAATCTCGACGAGGGGACAAGGAGTTTACCCAGGTTCGGCCCCTCTGTTTAGAGGTAAAGACCTACTTCCTACTTGTTCTTTATTGCTGTGGACTTGATTTCGATTACAGGGTTCCGACTCCTCTAGCTTGTGAGTTGGCGACTACGGGATTGGTGTTGCTTGAGAGCTTATCGATCTAGGGTCCAGGCCCCCCCTTATACCGGTGGCCGGGTCCCTGGGCTTACAACTTATGCCGATTTACACTTGAATACGGAGTCCTGCTCTAGGTCTTCACCTTCCTAGTTGGTCCTCTGGGTTGTATTTGGACTCCAGCCTTTGCCGGGTCCTTTCCCTTCTGTCGACTCGTAACGGGCTGGCCGGCTTGTTCCTTGTCCACCCCATGTTGCTTGAAGTGTAACACGACTTGGGCCTCCTGGGTCTTGGCGGGTCCACTTTCCGGCTCCATTGGCCTACCCGGAAAGTATGCCCCCATCAGTAGCCCCCGAATTTATCTTGGGTGCAGTCTTGGCATATTCGTCCGGCTCCTTTTTCTCCGACTTCTTTTGGAGTTGATAACTCGGAAGTCGCCTGCTGCTAGATCCAAGATGAATTCCTGCATAAACATAAACAAACCTGATAAAAAACAAGTCGGCCCTCTCCTTTACTCGAGCCTCGACACTCGACCCCCACTCTCTGGTTGGCCATGTGGCTGTAGCCCTTTACGAGTTGGCTAGGAGGGCCAACTTCTTACTTATCCATATTGAGGACTCGTCTTTTAAAAGCGAGTCGACCTTTCTGAATTATTCTATTATCTCATTTCCGCACATGTCATTCGTTGACTGTGGTCGCCTGAACGCCTAGATTTCACCGCGTATCTTTGCAACGGATAAATCCTGAGATTCCCGCGCATGCAGCGCAATAGACAACGCCGCAATTCACTAGGGTTCCACTTATCCCTTTTATTTAAGCAGGGGAACCAGATCTCACTTTATCCTTTCTGTTCCCGCTTCGTCTTCTTCCTCCATACTCTCGCTCGCACGTGCCCTTTCGTACACATGCACGCGCATCTCTCCCCTGCCATGGCACCCAAGCTCTCCAAGGCCGCCAAGGGAAACAAAACATTGGGCTCGGTGGTCGACATTGCCTCCGCCGCTGCTGCGCCCGCATCCAGGCGGACCATCTCTGCCAACTGTGGCAAATCCTTGCTGACCCAAGACACCCTCAAGGGCTATGAGGAGTCTGGGCTCATCTCTTCCAGCATCTCCTGGCGTGCCGCCGGCGAGGAGACTGTGCCCTCACCAGCCGCTGGGGAAGTCGTCGTTTTCGGTGAACACCTCTTCCACGGCTTCACTCCCCCCCTGGCAATCTCTTCTTCCGCCAGGTCCTTGATTTCTATAAGCTCAGAATCCACGATCTCGCCCCCAATTCCATCTTAAATCTTTCCAATTTTGTCACTTTATGTGAAGACTATCTTCAAATCAAACCGGATCTGGACCTCTGGCTGGAGCTTTTCTACTGCAATCCCCAGCCCAAGTACTCTAGTGGCCCACTTCTCAAATGTGGAGCCGTTGCTCGGCAACGCCGCCAGGGCTCTCTCTTTCCCAAGCCTATTTTGCCGAGTCATATCAAGGACTGGCAAAAAACTTACTTCTACTGTAAGGACACATCCCCTGTGGACGAGCCCCATCTTCCCGACTTCTCTCTTGAAGGCCTCCAAATTAATGCCAACATGAAGGCAAAGTGCTCTGAAGATGCTCGTCCGAAAGTTGACTCTTTGATGAGACGGCTTCGCGCTCTTGTAGCGCATGGACTCGGGGGTATGGATCTGGTACTTTGCTGGACGACTTGGAGGATCCAGCCACTTTGTCCCAGGACTCGGCTAATAGTCGAGTACACTTGCTGTGTGACGGATGACCTCCGAATGTCGGAGAAATAAGCTAGGACCACCGATATTAATCGGTTGGTGAAAAAACTGACCGACAAGATGGTTAAGGACCAGGAAAGCTTTGGTCTTTCCCCTTTCTGCGTAACAACTCCTCCACCAGCGGTAAGTTGCTCAACACTTGTACTCTGATTTTATCCTTGTTGTACTTCAGCTCGTTCTTTGCCTGATTATATCTTTATGAACTTTTGCATAGCTTATTGATAGCTGGTGGTTACCCAATGACCAAGATGCCAGAGCTGAAAGCAATGATGGTGTTGATGATGAAAACCAGGAGTCCTCTCCTGAGACTCCTGATGATGATGCCAAGGGTCCTTCTGCTGAGGACCCACCAACTGCTGTGACAACTTCCTCTGGCGAGTCGTCTAGTGACAAGGACCCGGCCCCCACTCCTCGCAAGACTATGAAGAGGAAGGAGTAAACTGGAGTCCCAAGGTGCCCTTCTCACGTCTTTCTTCAACTCAAGGCCCATTTACTAAAGATGACAAACAAACACAGGCTGTGCAAGACGCTAGGCTGAGGAAGCTACGGAGTAGCGGGCCAGCTGATGCCCCGGTGGCGATTCCCAGCACTCGGAAACGCAAGTCGCCCTCCGCTTCTCCTCCTTCTGCCGAGGACTCGTACGACTCCGGAGCTATGCCATCCTCTGACTCCAACGCCTCCTTGGACTTGGAGACCAACACTGGGTAAGTTAACTCTTCACTCGTACCCTTCCGACTTGTTTGTTTTTCCTTTGTATGCATCTTTCTATGATTTTAACTTTTCTGGTTCTCCTTTTAGGGCTCGGCTTTCGACTAAGGTTGCAAAGCTTTCTGATGCAACTGATGTCACTTTAGCACGCAAAGCTGAAGCTCCACCTACACTATCAACTTCCACTAGTACGAAGACGACTCCCTCAGTAGCTGCCTCCACTGGGGTTACCATTGCTTCTATGCCTCCTTCCATTCCTGAAGCCGAGCAAGCAACTGGGGCCCACTCTTCTCCTGCCACTAAGCCGCAACCCACGGCCCAAACTGAGTATGCCATGACGAGTACCTCCAAGGCACCTCTTCCTGAATCCAGCAAGGAACATTCAGACCCTGCCTCCGATCTCGTTGTTGACTATAGGCGACTCCATATTGGGGAGAACAAGTCCTTCATGGATGCATGGGATGAGGCCTTCAAGTGGAACGAAGAAGCCACTAGGGTGAAGGGCGAGGAAATGGCTAGCTTGATGGCCCTGAAGATGATCCATATTGTAAGTCCTTTACCTTTTCCTTTATAAAGTGTTGTCTCTTACCATACCAGTAGCCCCCAAGCACCTAACTATGGTGACTTGGGACATAAGGTAGGTGCTTCATACTTTACTATCATTTTTGTAGAAAAATTCATTCCTGTAGCCCCCAAGCGCCGAGTTGTTTTTAGCTTGCAACAACTTGGAGCTGAAGACTCTGAAAATCTTTCGTCTGCTTGTAAATCTTTGATCCTTGAGTAGCCCCCATGCGCCGGATTGTTAGCCTGCGACGACTCGGATATAAAAAATTCTTAAAAACCTCTACCTTTCTTAAAATTTGATCCATGAGTAGCCCCAAGCACCGGGTTGTTAGCCTGCGACAACTCGGAGCTACCATCTGCATTGTGCACACTGCGTGAAACTGAATTTTGAACCCTTGTAGCTCCCAAGTTCCGAGTTGTTGATCACAACATCTTGGGACTTGTAGGTCACTTTCTTTTGGCTTTTGCTGAAAAACTTTTAACTGCTAGATCTATCTTGCGCCCTTTTGGAAAAAGAACTTCCTGTAGCCCCCAAGCGCCAAGTTGTGCTTCTTTGACGACTTGGTGCTACCTCTAACATATAACTATTTATGCTGTTGTTGCAGGCCACTATCTCTCGCATGCAAAGAGATATGAAAGAACTTGAGGAAAAGGCGGCTGCTTCCGCCAAATCCGCTGAATATGAAAGAAATCACGCTCTCCAGCTTGAAAATGACTTGAAGAAAGTCTGTGCTGAGCTGGAAGATGAAAAGAAAACGGCTGCTCATAACAAAAAGATTGCTGAGAAAGCCATCAAGGACCTCAATACTGGCCTTGACCGTTGTTGCACTGGTGTCAAAGTGATAACCCAGCGCATCTTTGGTAAACTCTGTTCCTTCTTTATGTTGTGCTTCAACCATCACTCCTTTGCTTTGCTATGTTGACTTGTTGCAATCCTTCTAGGTTCAACTTCTCCCAAAATGAAATTAGGAGTTGGCTAACAGATGAATGAGCTGCTGGATTACTGCCATGGCCTGCAGGAGGGTGCTAAAGCAATTGTCACTTATCTTTCCCCTCAGAAGAAATGTCCCTCAGCTCCTGAACGGGTGGTTAGAGAGTTATCTCGAGCTCCTGCTTATGTTAAGGCCTAGAAGGAGTCATCTTTTAGATGTGCTGCCGTCCGAGTTCTGACCTTGGTACGGTCCTATTATCCAACGACTGTTGATCCTGCGCTGCTAACCTTGGGCAAGCTGAAAGGATCGTATGGGCACCTAGAGGGGGGTGAATAGGTGCTACTCCAATTTTTAATTCTTTTTCAAATTAAGGCTCAACACAAAGGTAAATTATCTAGATATGCAACTACGATGAATTTACCTATATGAGAAGCTAACTAACCAACTAGGAAAATAACGATAAAGCTACAAAGGGAAAGGGGTAACCGAAAGGGGAAGCACGCGGAGACGAGGGTGTATTCCCGAGTTCCTCCTTGTTAAGGGAGTACGTCTCGTTGGAGGGGTGTGAGTTCGCCACAAAGGCCTACTCAACGCCACAAAGGCCTCACCCTATTCTCCGATGAACCTCGCCACAAAGGTTTGGTCCACCTTCCACTATCGGAGTCCTTCAAGGCGGAATCCGGAGCCCTTACACGGTTCTTGGGGCACACACCCACAACTGAATTGGGGGCTCCCAAATCAACAACACTGTCACAAATACAACAACAAATGAGCACAAGAATCTAGGGTAACACTAAGCTAACCCTAGAAACAAGAATCCTCGAGTGAACGAGGGGGAAATGAAGAACGGCTTGGTGAAGATGTAGATCCGGGTCTTCTCCTTTGATCCTCCGAGCTGCTGTCCAGAGGTAGGTGGAGGGGTATTTATACCCCTCTGAAATTTCTGACCGTTGGAGGCCACTTAGACCGGAGACTCCGGCCTAAGTGGGCCGGAGAGTCCGGTCCCCTTCCGGGGTTCCTCCGGACAGCTATCCAGTGGTGCACCACACTTGCAAACTCGGGGAGGGGCCGGAGACTCCGGCCTGGGAGGCCGGAGACTCCGGATCTGGCGGAGACTCCGCACCCGGGCGGAGAGTTGTCGAGGATGCGAGACAGGCCGGAGACTCTGGCCCCCCGGAGACTCCGGGCACCTTCCGGGTTTCCTCCGGAGGGGTATCCAGTACCGCACCACACTTAGGCCAGAGGGCAGGAAAAACCAGGGGCCGGAGACTCCGGCCTGGCAGGCCGGAAACTCCGGCCAGGAAATTCCTGCAGCAAATGAAACTTTGCCTTTTCTTCGCTTTTTGGAGCAAAATGCTAGAGGTAATAAAATGTCATTTAACCTGCACCACTTAGCATCATATTAGATAATCATTAGTGTTGTTAACTAACACACAAAACAAATAGGGTTTTTAGGAAATGTTCTTTCACAAGCCATAACAACATGAAGACGGCTCCCCGTTTACCAAGGAACATTTGGAATCACTGTAGAAGTCTCTCTGGCCTTTTGCCTGCCAAATTATTGAGAACATGGACTCGGAGATATGGACTCATCGGTACGACGCCAACAACTAGAAAATTGTCATGGCGACTCCTCCAGTTTTGGAGTTCGGCCGTCCTTCTCAGTTGGTGCTGGCGCATCCACTTCAACAGGACCCGTACTATCAACTCCAGCAACACCTGCTCCTGCACGAGCCCATCTAGAGGATGTTGATGACTCCCAAAATCCAGATGAAGGAGCTGCCCTTGTCACGAAGGACCCATCTGCACCTGGCAGCTCTGCTCAAGGTGCTGCAGCTAAAGCTCCAACTTCTGATTCTGCTCCTGCACAAGAGGCTCATCCCTTGGATGATTTTTAAACTTGTGGTTTAATTAATGCCGTGTTGTCCGGCTTTTTGAGATGTAAAAACTTTTATCCTTGAAATGACATGCTTTTGAGTGTCTTACTTTTGTGTGATAGGCCTGTTATTGCCCACTTTATATAAATTGTTCTGGTTCTTATAACCCGTCTGAATTTTATACTGATGAATAAGTAGGCCTCGCGTGACTTTGCTAACAGTTTGATCTAACAAGCCCACCTCCTCCAAGTCCTTTTTAGGCTTCATGGGAGTTCGGGACGAGTCATGCCTGTAGTCTTTATTCAAAATTTGTGAGTTGCATCTAACTTACCAGCTAAAAATCAGGAAAGAGTCGGCTTCTTAGCCGGGTTCAAGAGTCCAAAGCTTGAATTTTTTTCTTAAACACAAGCCCCCAAGAACCTCAAGATCAAAATGTAGTAAAGCGCAAATACTTAGTGTCTCAACAAACGATTTCAATTCAAATGCAGTCGGCTTTATTTCCTTTGATCATAATAATCATGATACAATGTATGAAGAGCTCACTGGGCTCATTGAGAACTTGCACATTGTGCTTACAAGGATTAACTGTAGTATGGAAGCAACTGAGCTATGTTACAGGGCCTCTTTGCCTCTGCATAAGGATCTAGTGTATGAGATGTTTCAGCTCCTTTGCTGTCACTTGCCGGCTCCCGTACATCCATTAGATAGTATGATCCGTTGTGTAAGTTTTTGCTTATGACAAACGGTCCTTCCCACGGAGGAGATAACTTGTGCATCCCTTCCTTATTTTGGACTAGGCGAAGCACTAAGTCTCCCTCTTGGAAAGTCCGACTTCTGATTCTGCATGCGTGGTATCACTGCAAGTCTTGCGGATAAACGGTAGATCTCTCAAGGGCTAACTCCCTTGCTTCTTCAAGTGCATCCACCGATCCTGGCAAGCAGCTCATTCTCTGTCTCGATGTAATTGGCGACTCGTGGTGAGTCGCAAAGTAAATCACTGGGCAGGACTGCTTCTGCTCCATAGACCATGAAGAACGGTGTGAAGCTGGTGGATCTATTAGGAGTCCTCCGTATGCTCCAGAGTATAGCTGGTAACTCCTCAACCCAGGACCCGGCAGCTCTTAACAAGGGAACTCTCAATCTAGGCTTGATCCCTTTGAGCAACTCCTGATTTGCACGCTCAGCTTGTCCATTGGACTGTGGGTGTGCTACCGAGGCTAGATCAAGTCGGATGTTGTTTTCTCCACAGAATTTGGCCATCTCTCCAACTGACAGATTGGTTCCATTGTCTGTGATGATGATATGTGGATATCCAAATCGTGTGGCTATCTTTTTGATGAACCTGACGGCCGATGCTGCATCGACTCGGCTGACAGGTTCGGCTTCAACCCACTTGGTGAACTTGTCAACTGAAACTAGCAGGTGAGTTTTGTGGCAAGGTGACTTTGAAAAGGACCCACCATGTCAAGCCCCCAAACTACAAACGGCCAAGTTAATTGTATGGTTCTGAGCTCCTGGGCTGGCACATGATCTTGCCTGGCATATCTCTGACAACCATCACAAACTCAAGCTATCTTTTCTGCATCCAAGTGTGCTGTCAACAGAAGAAACCATGTCTGAAGGCTTTGGATACTAAGGACCTTGTTGATGCATGATGGCCACAGTCTCCTGCATGAATTTCTTGCAGAATTTTCCTGCCTTCCTCTGGGGATACACACCGTTGGTAGACTCCCGTGGTGCTTCTCCGGAACAACTCCCCATTGATTACTGTATATGACTTGCATCACCTGACGAGTTGTCTTTTCTTGAATTCGTCCTCTGGAATTTCCCCACGTAGGAGATAAGCTAGATACGGCTCCGTCCAAGCTGGGATTGCCCGAGTTGCTGCAACCAATGCTGACTCCGGGTCCAGAAAAGAGAGCTCCTCTTCTGAATGTAACTTGACTGACGGATGATGGAGTTCATCCAGAAAGACGTTTGGCGGTACCTTTTCTCTTCTAGATTCCAACCTTGATAGTGCATCTGCCGCCTCGTTTTTTCGACGATCAATGTGTTCTACTTGGTAACCAGAAAAGAACCCGGCAGTCTGGTCGACTGCTCTTCTGTAAGCCGCCATATTTGCATCTTTTGAGTCCAAGTTCCTGACACTTGTTGGGCCACGAGATCCGAGTCTCCAAGGCACCTGATACGCTTGACGTTCATCTCCTTAGCCAAGCGGAGTCCATGTAGCAGTGCCTCGTATTTTGCCATGTTATTGGTGCAGTCAAAGTGCAGCTGAAGAACATAGGCCAACTTGTGTCCCTTAGGTGAAGTCAAAACGACGCCACCTCCTGATCCCTCAAGTTGTCCGGATCCGTCAAAGTGCATTGTCAAATACTTGGAGCAGGGCGTGTTTGGTGAAGATGTGAAGTCGGTCCAATCATTGACAAGCCAAAGCTTGTGACTTGATAGTTGTGCGCGGCTCATATGTGATGTGGTAAGGCCCCAATTCAATTGCCCACTTGGTGACTCGTCCCGTCGCATCTCTGTTGCGGATGATGTCTGCTAGTGGTGCTGAACTCACCACCTTGATAGCGTGCTCTTGAAAGTAATGCTTGAGTTTCCGACTTGCTAAAAAGACTCCATATACCAGCTTCTGCCGTTGTGGGTACCTTTGCTTGGAATCAGTGAGTACCTCGCTAATATAGTAGACAGGGCGCTGCACTGGATACTCCTTTCTCTCCTCCTTGCATTCCACAACTATCACTGCACTGACAACTCATTGGCAGCTACATATAGTAACATGGACTCCTTATCTGTAGGAGCTGCAAGGACCGGTGTTGTTGACAAAGTTTTATTCAACTCCTCAAAAGCATTGTCTACTTTTTTCTCCCATAAGAATTTGTCTGACTTCTTCAAGAGTCGGTAGAGAGGACCCACCTTCTCTCCGAGCCGTGATATAAATCTGCTTAAAGCTGCAACACAGCCTGTAAGCTTCTGGACATCCTTTAAACAAGTCGACTTTTGCAGGTTATCAATAGCCTTGATTTTCTCTGGGTTTGCCTCAATCCCTCTCTCTAAGACGATGAAGCCAAGTAGTTTGCCTGCTGGAACTCCAAATACACACTTGCCTGGATTCAACTTCATCTTGTACTTGCGCAGATTGTTGCATGTCTCTGTTAGATCAGCAATCAAGGAGTCGGCTTTTTGCGACTTGATGACCACATCGTCCACATATGCATGGATGTTCCTTCCAATTTGCCCTTGAAAACAATTCTGAATGCATCTCATATATGTTGCTCCTGCGTTCTTGAGTCCAAAAGGCATTGTTTTGTAGCAAAAAGCTCCAAAAGGTGTTATGAAGGAGGTTTTCAGCTCATCCTCCTTCTTGAATCTAATCTGATGGTAACCTAAATAAGCATCCAAGAAACAAAGTAACTTGAAACCTGTTGTAGAATCAATAATCTGGTCGATGCGTGGCAAGGCAAAAGGATCCTTAGGACATGCTTTGTTTAACCCGGTGAAGTCAATGCACATACGCAACTCTCTTGTCTTTTTTGGCACTAAGACTGGATTGGCCACCCACTCTGGGTGGAATACCTCTTTGATGAAGTCGGCCGCAAGGAGTTGGGCCACTTCTTCTCCTATGGCTTTTCTTCTGTCATCATGAAACTTGCGAAGTCCTTGTTTTACAGGTCTTGCGTTAGGGTTAACATGTAAGATGTGCTTGGCGAGTTCTCTCGGTACACCTGGCATGTCAGATGGCATCCATGCGATGATGTCCCGATTCTCATGGATGAACTCGACGAGCGCGCTTTCCTATTTGTCAGAGAGGTGCGCCCCGATGGTGAACTGCTTGGAGGAATCACCGGGGACGAAATCAACTTGCTTTGTGTCTTGAGCCGACTTGAATTTCATCTTTTCCTCCTTGCTCGCACTCAAGTGCCATCTGCCTACTAACATTGACTGTGATGACTCCTTTTGGTCTCGGCATCTTCAACTTCACATATATGTAACACGGCCTTGCCATGAACTTGAAATACGCAGGACGTCCAAAAAGACCGTGGTATTGACTGTGGAGATCCACAACCTCAAAAGGCAAGATTTCTGACCAATAATTCTCAAAGGTGCCGAAGCCAACTTCCAGGTAAATCTTACCAATGGGTTTTGCCGATTTCCCTGGTACTATCCCATGAAAAACTGTCTCTGTCGGTATGAGCTGCCTGTCTTGCAACTTCATCCTCTTGAATGTGTCGTAATATAATATTCATAGTATAATATATTGATGCTGCTACCTCCATACATGAGTACCTTGTTAAGCGTATATCCTCCAACTTGTGCTGCTACCACCAAGGCTAGCTGCCCCTGGTTGTCAATCCTTGGTGGGTGATCTGCCCGACTCCAGGTAATTGGCTGCTCTGACCACCTTAGCCATTGTGGAATTGCCGGCTCCACGGCATTGACTGCGCGAACTTTCAACTTCCTTGCTCGCTTGGAGGTGCTGGTGGTGAAAACATGATAACTGCCCTGACTCGGGTGATGTGGCCGAGTTGCTATGTAGTACTGTCCCTGATTATCATGAAGTTGCTTAGGATTCTGCTAAAAGCCTCCTTGATTTCCCTGCTGGTTTCCTCCACCACTGCTGGATCCTGGGTTGTTTTCGGCTCCTCCACCGTGGCTACCAGGTCCTCCATTGTTCCCTCTATATCCATCGTTTCTACCTCCATTGTTGCCGCGATTTGCTGGGTTGTTTCTCCACTGTTGCAGGTCTACACATTGCTCCAGGGTATGCCCGCACCTGCCATTCCTGGCATGGCGAGGACACGGACTTTGCAAGACTTCTTGAGGAGTTGGCCTGCGTGCATGGTACCCTTGAGAGTTGTTGTCCCTGCGTCTATTCCCAGAGTTGGTGCTAGCTACTAAGTCGGAGTTGTCATACGACCTCTTAGTCCCTCCATGATTTTGATTCTGATTTTAATTCTGGCCACTACCGCCTTGACCCTTTCCGACTTCTTCCTGATCCTTGGTTTTGTCCGTGGCGGCGTGCTTGTTAGCTCCAGCCATGATCTCTCCAATGGTAATAGGTATACCTTGATTCAAGCTGTCCTTCATACGCCCTAGCTTCCAGGCTAATGGATTGAAAGTGCAGTTCCTCTCCATAGCCATCAACACAGAAATTGGTTGGAGTCCTTGTGAAGAATTGATAATCTCCGAGACTCGCTTCATCCAATGCCTTGAAGATTCTCCTTTCTTCTGAACACATCTCTCTAAGTCCTCAATGGTACTCAATTTCTTGCAAGTTCCCTGAAAGTTTTGAATGAAAGCGATCTTCAACTGCTCCCACGAGTTGATTGACCTAGGGGGTAAGTTTCTCATCCAAGCTTGAGCTGCTCCATCCATCATGAGATACATAAATTTTGCACACAAATTTCCAGTTGCATTACGAATACTCATTGCCATCTCATAACTGATAAGCCAGGAAGTCGGATCCATATTGGGCTCGTAGTTGCCAACCTTGCGAGGCTCCTTAAAGATGCTTGGGAAGGACTCGGCCCTGATGCTTCTGACAAACACTCTGGACCCGTCAAGGAAGGTGAACTCCCAGGCGAGTTTACTTCTATGTTTGCACGAGTCGGCTGGGCTCCTGCTACTACTGTTGCTGGCACTGGCCCTCTAGCTCCTGTGGCTTCTGGGGCTGTGGCCGCGGCAGCTCTCCTGTTCCGTGCCTCATCAACTCTTCTTTGAGCTTCCGAAGCAGTCGGCACATGTGGTTGATTCCTTGCCAGCTCGCGGCGTCTTGCGCTTGTCGATCCGTCCGGATAAGACTCTTCATGCCAACTCCTTGTTCTGGAGTTGTATGGAGTTGAATGAAGTCTGCTTGCGTCTGGAAAATTGGGGTAAAGAGCTTGCTGCTGTAATGCTGTTTTCAACATGTCTATGGCGAATCGTGCTTCTTGTCCCGTTGGGTTCTCCATGATTGGGATTCTATCTAAGGCCATAGTTGTTGCGTGTACATTCTCCATTGTGTTGGAATAGTGTCCTGCAGGTGTATGGAACCTTTGCGGTGGTGGTCCCATACCCCCGACTCCTCCTCAAGGTGGTGGGGGTGGTACATTGGCTTCAACTCCTGCTCCGACTCCTCCGTTTCCTCCTGGTGGTGGTGGTGGTGGCATTGGTGGTGCTGCTCCTGCTCATTGACCTGTTGGTGTCTGAAATAAGTTGGTTGGATTTATATAGACTCCTTCGTGCAGTCGGCTACGAGTCCTCCGATGCTGAATTGAGGTGAGCTCTTGCTGGCGATTGCGTATTGCTGCTGCTTCAGCTTGTACACGTTCATGCTCTGACTGTATGCGAGCTTGTTCAGCTTGTATGCGTGTTTGTTCTGCTTGTACAAGGGCTTGGTCTGCTGCTAATTTCCGATTTGCCTCTGCAACATCCACCAACTGCTTTTCTATTGCTTCACGAGCCGCGATCAACTCCTCTGCATGAGCCGCCGCATCGTCCGCAGTAATTTCCTTTGTCAGCAAGTTGGGATCGAATTGACTCCCTCCACCACGTTCTCCACCGTTCTCTGGTCCGGACATGTACACTCCAACATGACGTGGACGTGTTAGTGATTGCACGTACTCCTCCTCGATTCCATAATCGAGTCGATCTTCAAATAATGGTAGGATGGACTCTGAATCTGCATCGTAATCCGGCTATGAAACCGACTCCGGTAGCATCTCCGACTCCTTTTCCTCGGCGACTATGCCGACTTGTGATGTACCAACGGACTCCTCTCCATCAGACTCAATGACATATGTTGCTTCTGAAACAGATTCCAAACCGTTAACATGGTTACCTGAGACATTGACCATGCCAACGAACACGTTGATTTTGTCGAAGATGAGCTGGTAGCCTTCCTCGTCTTCATCCATCTCCGGGCTCCACCCGTAGTCGTCGATCTCGGTCTCGCCGTACTGGTTGGTGTAGACCCTGCCGATGGCGAGATTCTCCATACCTCGGCGAGCTTCTCTCATGATATCGACTCCTTTCATCACCGGCCCCACGGTGGGCGCCAACTGTTGTGGGGTTGTCATGGCAAGTACTTCCTCTGGGAAGCTAAGTTGTGGGGCCATTGGTGACTAGGACACAGGAGAGGTTAATCTCGACGAGAGGACAAGGAGTTTTGTCAGGGGGCAGCCCCCGAGTACGGTCAAGATGGCGAAATAAACGTGGACTCGGAGTTGATCGAGTCAATGGTAAACTGACATACCATACAGGCTTACCCGGAGTCGACCGGGTCGAGGCCAACCGACATAGCCATATGTCGGATCATACAGATTATACGTCGGAATCTTCTTTGTTCTTCTTGTGTGCAGCGAAGGAGAAACCGAGTCATGAGGTATCTGGCATGCCTATGCCGGATCGGGAGAAATGAAGCTCTATCTCGGCACCTGGTCAAGGCTCACGTCTTGTCCCTACAATCACGGGGCAGCCTGCCACTGGCAGGACTGGACGCGCTGCCTACTCCTTGTCTCGGAGGTCACGGTATGGGGAGTCAACCCTCCATGCTACTGACCGATGCAGTACCATGAAGCAGTGCACGGGTGTTGTTGGATTGGACATGCCACGCAGGGGTGAAGGAAGCGGTCAGAGACCCAGGCGTGGCCATAGTGCTACCTACCCAGCACCAACGTCAGCCCTAACCCTGTGCCCTGGGTTTCCCTATATAAGGAGCACCAGGGGCTCCTCTTACGGGGACGATCCCAGACAATCCTTTGCCTCACGCGCATACACTCAGGACAGTTTCCACCAGAGCCAACAAGGAGCCAGGGAGCCTCCCCGAGACTCGGTAGAGAGCATTTAGCTCACCGTTCTTCTCATACAGCTCAAGGAGCGTTGTGTAGCTCGAGTGTGATCCAACATATATAAGCAAACGAGCAGGAGTAAGGGTTTTATCTCCTCACGAGAGCCCTGAACCTGGGTAACACCGTGTGTGTGTGTGTTTCTGTGTGCGTCTTCACGCGCTAACCCTCCCCGGTGCCTACAGCGTCCATCGGCCCCAATCTCAAGCCTACCTATGGCATTTGTCTGTGCACCACCACGACAATTGGCGCCCACCGTGGGGCCGGCAGCGGCGCTGGCTGGTGTGTTCATCCGGACGGGCTCCCTCATCGCGTCGGGTGAGCGCGTTCTCTGTGTCCTTGTCCATAGGTTCGGCCCACTCAATGTCGTCAGCGACAACGTCGTCTGTTTCGGCAGTAGGCCGCTACCCCGGAACGGGTGCCTCATCGAGTTCGGCTCGCTCACCGTCTACGTCGCCACCAAGGTTCCCTGTCGGTTTCCCGAAAGGGTGCAGGTTGCCGTGGATCCCCCCGCTGTCTGCGCAGCTCGCGGCCAGCGTACCGCTCGCCCCGCTAGTTGCGTGGAGGTCATGATGACCGCTCCAGTCGTTGGTACCGGCGGTGCTACGGCTGGGGAGACCGAGGTCAGCACCAGGTCTGCCAGGACGGCACGCCCGTCGCTGGAGAGGCCGGAGAACCGCATGCTACATGCCGGTACATCGTGTGTGCCGGTGACGCTGAGTCCTCTTCAGGACGTAATCGAGAAGCTGGCAACCCCAGTGGCTTCGAGTGCAGATGCTGCTCTGGCTCAGGCGGAGCTGGATCAGGAGTGCAAGGACTTACTCGAGGAGGCTCTAGAGATGGTTCGAGTCAGGCAAGATTTTGACATTTCTCTCCGTGAGTATAACAAGGCTCATGGTTTTACGCCGGTAGCAAACCCGGTTAGTCGCATTGATGAGGTACGTGCCAGAGGTAGAGACCTCAATGCCGAGATAGCTAGAGATGGTAGAGCCAAATCTAGTAGATCTGCTAGTCATGTGTCGGCAGATAGGCTAAAGTATAGTACCCCTGGCAAGAACCTTAGGGCGGCAGAGGCATCTGCCGCCTGAATTACCAAACTTATCTGGAGATGCTCGTCGTAGGCAGCAGGACCGAGTCAACGAGCTGGTAGCTATTGCCAACCGCCTGAATGAGGCATTCCGGAATGCGAACCCGGATATAGAGGGATCTCGGTACATCCACTTGAATGGTGGTGCCGGGGAAATGTCCAAGGGACAGGCCTCGTCGCCATTTGTCGGAAGAAGCCGTGACCGGAGTGTGAACTCTGGTAAGAACAAACAACTGCAAGCTTATGATCCGGTCTATGCCGGAAAACAGATAGCCGGCCAAGGGCAACCCGGTCAGGGAGCACCAGGACCCATTCAGGGCAGGCCAGGAGTCAGTCGGGTTAACGCGGCAAATCCGGGTCAACCACCTCGGTATCCGGTACCCAATCCACCTCGGCTACGACAGGGTGCCGGGTATGCCGAGCAGGCCGCTGACCGATATGACGATGGTTATTCGGCCATGGAGCGGGCCGGGTACACAAGATTCAGGGATCTAGGCGGCACATGATGTCCGCAACAAGCTTGACAGAATTTATCTGTCTGAGCTCCTGGAGGAGCAAGGCCCCACCGGGTCCAGCATGTTTTGGACCCCGGATCATGAAGCAGGCACCGGTGCCGAACTTCCAGCTCCCCCGGGGTGCTAAGACATATGATGGTAGTACCAAGCCAGAGGACTGGCTGAAAGATTATGTCACGGCGGTGCACATCGCTGGTGGCAGCCGTCGATGGGCTGTGCGGTATGTACCGCAAATGCTAGAGGGGCCAGCCCGGATCTGGCTGAACAACCTGGAGGAGAACAGCATCGATTGCTAGCTCGACTTCTCCGATGCTTTCGTTAGCAACTTCTCCAGTACGTACAAGAGGCCGAATCGTCCTCAGCAACTGTCGATGTGCAGGCAGAGAGAAGACGAAACCGACCGGGAGTATCTTACCCGGTGGAGCACGATCCGCAACTCCTGTGAAGGGGTGATTGAGTTGCAAGACATTGCATGGTTTGCACAAGGGTGCCGACATGGCTCCATGCTTTGGCAGAGACTCCAGAGGGAGATGCCGGCCACCTTGGCCGAAACAATGGCAATAGCAGATAGCTATGCCCTGGGTGATCCGACTTAGTCTTTACTGGCCCAGGTCGACGTGGGCAGGAGGTACCCTGCTCAAGACCGGGACAGATCAAGCCGGCGTAGCGATCGCCCGGATAACCGCAACAAGAGAAGAGAGGATAGGCCGGATTACCGGTATGGGTCAGACCAGGTCGCAGCCGTCGATCAAGATCAAGTGGATGCCGGCAGAAGCCAGCGCCAGAAGAATGATGGTCCCTCATGGGGCCAAAACTCGGAAGGAAAGAGGCCATGGAACGGCGAGAAGAAGCCGTGGAATGGTAACAGGAAACAGTGGGATGATCAGGAGAGGTACACCTACGAGAAGATGCTAGATGGTCCTTGCAGCTTCCACACCAAACATCCCAGCAGACCGCCTCAGCACACAACCCGGGACTGCAGTTGGTTCAAGCGCAAGTCGGTAACTGCTGGTCCGGCCTCCCGCTCTGCGCCTCTCATGGGTGCAAACACTCAGCCTCTGAACACTCAGCCGAGGCAGGAGGATGTCAACCAGGTGGTCAATAACAACAACAACAACTACAACCCCAACAGCAATGCCGGTCCGAGTCGGCAGAACGAGTACCGGAAGCCCCATCAGAGTTACATGGTCTTTGTGACCGAGCCAACGGATAAACAGAGTCAACACTGGCGCGCGATGGAGGTGAACGCGGTCATGCCGGCCGTGCCCAAGTTCAAGTATTGGTCCGAGGATGAGGTCAGCTGGAGCATCAGGGACCATCCCAAGGTCATGCCCAACCCAGGGGGTTATGCTCTAGTGCTGAATCCGACATTCGCGGACCCAGCACCAATGTCAGTTTCAGCCGAGTTCTCATTGATAATGGGAGCAGCATCAACATCATGTACCGGGACACCATGGCCAAACTCGGAATAATCGAGAACATGATGCAACCCAGCAGGACCACTTTCCACGGCATCGTGCCGGGTGTCTCGCATGCGCCCATGGGAATAGTCTGGGTCGATGTTGCTTTCGGCGATGAGGGCAATTGCAGGACCGAGAGTCTGCTGTTTGAGGTTGTGGACCTCGAAAGCCCGTATCATGCCTTACTCGGTAGGCCAGCGCTCGCCAAGTTCATGGCGTCCACTCATGTGGCCTACCTAAAGATGAAAATGTCGGGTCCAAACGGTGTCATCACCATCTCGGGTGATTACAGGCGCTCCATGGAGTGTGCCTCGGCCGGCTCACTTCTGGCCGAGTCATTGGTGATTGTTGCTGAAAAGAAGAGAATCCATGAGGTAGTGGCTCTGGCCCAATCCGCTCAACTCGGTATCCCGAGTCCTGCTAACCCGCAGCAGACCGCAACCTTCCAGGCGGCGAAGGAGTCCAAGAAAGTCGGCGTTGACAAGTCTAACCCGGATCACACCGTCATCATCGGTGCAGGGTTGGACAGCAAATAGGAAAGCGAGCTCATCCAGTTCCTCCGTGAGAATCGGGATATCTTTGCATGGTCCAGTCAGGATCTGCTCGGTGTTCCGAGGGAGTTGGCTGAGCACTCTTTGCATGTCAGGCCTGATGCTAGGCCAGTGAAGCAACCGACACGGCGTCTTGCCGAAGAAATAAGGAAGGCTGTGGGTGACGAGTTAGCCAAGTTACTCGCAGCAAACGCTATCGTGGAAGTGAAGTACCTGGACTGGTTGGCTAACCCGGTCCTGGTAGAAAAGAAGAAAGATGACCCGGATGCTGCCAAAGTCTGGCGCATGTGTGTGGATTACACTCATCTGAATAAGGCATGTCCTAAAGATCCATTCCCGCTGCCCCGGATTGATCAAGTGATCGACTCCACGGCCGGGTGTGAACTACTATCGTTTGTAGATGCGTACTCTGGTTTTCACCAGATACCGCTGAATCCTTCTGATCAAATAAAGACTGCCTTTATCACCCCGTACGGGGCTTATTGCTATCGTGTCATGTGCTTTGGTCTGCGGAATGCTGGCGCTACTTATCAGCGCTGTATGCAAAAATGTTTGCACGATCAAATAGGCAAAAATGTGCAGGTGTATGTCGACGACATAGTCATTAAAACTAAAGAAAAACATACCTTGTTGGATGATCTCAAGGAGACATTCGCAAACTTGCGGAAATTCCGGCTAAAGCTTAATCCGGATAAATGTACATTCGGTGTGCCGGCAGGAAAGTTACTCGGTTTTCTTGTGTCAAGCCGAGGTATCGAGGCAAACCCGACTAAGATCCGGGCAATAGAAAACATGAAATTGCCGAGATGCCTCCGGGATGTCCAGAAATTCACCGGATGTCTGGCTTCTCTGAGTCGTTTCCTAGGTCGGTTGGGAGAAAAGGCCTTGCCCTTATACCAACTGATGAAAAAATCAGATAAATTTAGCTGGACCCCGCAAGCGGATGTGGCGTTCCATGAGCTGAAAAAGATGTTGGCTACTGCGCCGATATTGGCTTCGCCACTACCGAGAGAGCCCATGTTGCTCTACATTGCGGCCACTAACCGAGTCGTTAGTGTCGTAGTGGTGGTGGAGCGAGAAGAAGGAGGAGCTACCGTGCAGAGGCTGGTGTATTATTTGAGTGAGGTGCTCTCCGCATCGAAACAAAACTAGCCTCACTACCAGAAAATGACGTATTGTGTCTACATGGCAGCCAAAAAATTGAAGCATTATTTCCAGGAGCATCCCATAACTATTGTAAGTGCGGCCCCCGTGTCGAAAATCCTCGGCAACAAGGATGCCAGTGGCCGAGTCGCAAAGTGGGCTATTGAGCTCGCAGCTTACGCGCCGCAATATGCGAGAAGAGATACCATCAAATCTCAAGCGGTGGCAGATTTCTTTGTGGATTGGGCCGAGATGCAGTATGAGCCGTACCTGCCGGACTCCAATTACTGGAGAATGCATTTTGATGGATCCAAGGTAAAAGAGGGCCTGGGAGTCGGCGTGGTTCTCACCTCGCCAAAGCGAGATCAGCTGAAATATGTGCTGCAAGTCCATTTCGCGGCATCCAACAATGTGGCCGAATATGAGGCGTTGATTCATGGACTCAAGGTGGCCAAGGAAATTGGAATTCGCCGGATCATCTGTTATGGTGACTCGGATCTAGTAATCCAGCAAACATCAGGCAACTGGGATGCCCTAGATGCCAACATGGCGGCATACCGGTTCCATGTCCAGAAAATCTCGGGATACTTTGATGGTTGCGAGTTCACTCACATCCGGCGGACAGATAATGAAAGTGCTGACATGTTGTCCAAAATCGGGTCATATCGGCAGGCCATTCCGCCCAGGGTGTCGTTGGAGCATCTTCACAAGCCATCAATCAAGCCTTCACCCGAGTCTGAATCGATATTCATCCCGAGTAACCCGGAGCCCGGCGTCGTCCCGATGGACGTGGATGTCGGGAGCAAGCTGCAGGACTCGGGGACTACCTCGCAAGACCCGGGGACTTCCGTGGATGTCGGGTACATTCAGCAGGACTCGGCGACTACACTGGAAAATTGGAAAGCCACTTGGCGTAACTCGGAGACTCCTTGGGAGGACTCGGGGACTCGCCAGCCTATATCGGGTGTGGTGATGTCAGTTGATGCAATGGAGATCGACGAGCCTGTACTCGGCACTCGCCCGGTACCGGCATGGGCACAACCCATCATGACATTCATGTTAGATGGTAGTCTACCGAGTGATGAGGTCTCGTCCAGACAGATACAGAGACGATCCAAATCTTTCACCATCATCAATCATGAGTTGTACAAGAGAAGTGTGACCACTGTGCTTCAGCGCTGTGTCGAACCAGAAGAGGGGGAAAAGATTCTCCGAGATATCCATCAGGGGGAGTGCGGTCATCACGCCTCTTCCAGAGCCATAGTAGCCAAGGCATTCCGATATGGGTTCTACTGGCCCAGTGCTTTGCAACAGGCAGAGGACATTGTCCGGAAATGTGAGGGGTGTCAGAGGTTTGCACACAAAATTCATATGCCAGCCTTTGCACTCAAAACTATCCCCATCACTTGGCCATTTACAGTATGGTGTCTGGATATGGTGGGACAGTTCAAGCCGGCCCGAGGTAACATGACTCACATCTTGGAGATGGTGGACAAGTTCACCAAATGGATTGAGGTAAAACCAATAAGAAAGTGCGATGGCCGCACAGCCGTGTCATTCTTAAAGGATATTATCCTAAGGTATGGTCACCCGCATAGCATTATCACGGATAATGGCACCAACTTCGCCGAGGGAGCCTTTGCGCGGTTTTGCCAGGAAAAGAGAGTCCGGCTAGACTTGGCATCGGTGGCACATCCGCAGTCCAATGGACAAGTGGAAAGATCAAATGCATTGGTCTTATCCGGCATCAAACCCCGGCTGATTGAGCCACTGTTACGCGCTCCGGGTTGTTGGCTGGATGAGATCCCGGCGGTACTATGGAGTCTAAGGACTACACCGAATCGCTCCACCGGCTATACGCCATTTTTCCTTGTTTATGGGGCAGAAGCAGTTCCGCCAACCGACATAGAGCATGACTCGCCAAGAGTCGCGTTATATACCGAGTCATAGGCAATGGAAGCCCGGGAAAATGATGTCGATTTGCTCGAGGAAGCACGAGAATTGGCATTGTCCAAATCAGCGATATATCAGCAGAATCTCTGACGCTATCACAGCCGGAAAGTAAATCCTCGCAAGCTCCGAGAAGGAGACTTGGTGCTTAGGCTTGTGCAGCGCACCGCTGGAGTGCACAAGCTGTCACCTCCCTGGGAGGGGCCATTTATTGTGAGCAAAGCTTTGAGCAACGATGCATACTATCTTATTGATGCTCAGGCGCAGGTGAAGAACAGGATGGACAGATCCGGAGAGGAGACCAAACGACCTTGTAATGTAGCTCTTATTTGCCCTTTTACTCTTAAGGACTCACTGTATGTATCTCGCAACCCTGAAATGAAATGTCGGCACCCCGAAATGGAACTCGGGAACTGCCTTGCTATGAATTTTGTGTTGTATGCATGCTTATCTCTGTTTCCTGTATGTCGGATGGCTCCAAAAATCGTGCTTCCATATTTGCAAGTATTGTATGCTATGTTTTTGTGATTTTGTGACCCGACTACCAAAGAAACCATAAATGGTAGGCAAGGGCAGAGATTGCAAGGGGTAGTAAACAAGAAAACAGACTCGGGGATTCGGTTCAGGAGCGTTTCGGTTTCTTTTTTGTGTCCTTTTGTTTTATGTCGGATGGCTCTAGACCATATCTCAAAGTTTTAAGTATTGTATGCTAAGTTTTGCTATCTCGTGACTCGACTGTCAAAACACCGAAAAAGGTAGACAAGAGCTGGGATTGTGGCACCTAGTACACAAGAAAACAAACTCGGGGACTCGGTCCAAGTGCGATTCGGCATAAGCTGTTTTATTCTTAACTTATATGTCGAATGATTCCGAGCTTTGACTCAAAGTTTTCTAGTATTGTATGCCGTATCTCGGTCATCTTGTGACTCGATTGTCAAAACACCGAAGAATGGTAGACAAGAGCAAAGGTTGCAGAGTATGGTAAGCAAGAAAATAAACTCGGGGACTCGGTTCAGAATGATCCGGCATAAAAATAACCATGCTAAAAATGTGCAAAGTAAAGAATCAAGTGCCAAACGTAAAGAGCTTAAGGTTTATATTACATATATGCCCGGAATTCCGGGGATCTGATGATTTGTGTTTGTGATAATTCTAAGCAGCAGGGTCTCTGCTACTAGGGGCAGAAGGAGCAGTATTGGTCTCGGCCGTGCTAGGAGGAGTGTCGGCCTGGATTTCTTCGTCGATGGCCTCTTCTTCCTCTTATTCGTCCTCGTCGGCTTGCCCGATTTCCTCTGCTTGAGGAACCCGCTCACCCGGGACAAAGCTATGCACTGGGGCATACTGGATAAGGGCGTAAGCCAGCTCTTGGCGACGCTGGATGAGCTCCGGGTCAGAGAGCCACTTTGATCCGTCGCGCACGGTCTTCAGCATCTCGAGGTCGAGTTCCTCGTACCAAGACAGTACATAAGTTAGCGCCTCGTCTGCGCCAACTCGGGCAGTGGACGATCGCCAATCGTCAAGTCGCTCTTCACTACCCATCAGGCACCTGGCCAGCTCGGCAATGGTCTTGGGATGCTCGCACCCGGGCCAGAGGACGCTGTAGGCTCGGATCGCAGCAGAAAGGAGTTCCACTCCAATAGCCTTTAGCAGTGTCATTCGCGCCTTCAGGGCCACCAGGTGGTCATCCATGTCCCACTCAGCCGAGATAGGACCCTCCTGGATCTTGTTCTGCCGGAACTTCTTGGTGCTGTTGTCCGCAGCGGCTTTGGAGTGGGGGAAGTTTTCTAAATCAAGAAGAGCTAACATCATTGTAAGTCGCATGAAGGAAAAAAGGGAATGTCGGATAATGACAGAAAAAGAAGAAACTTACTGTCCAGCTGGCTATTAATGGAAGCAAACTCCCCCACCCACCGGGTGGTTTTGGCCTTCAGGGCCTGGAGCTCTCCCTCCGTCGAGGCGCCGCGAGACTCGGACTCCCCAAGGGACTCCTTGAGCTTCCGAGTCTCTTCTTCTCGGAGCCGTTTTTCCTCGGCGGCGGATTTCTCCAGCTCGGCGGTGCGGCCCTGGGATTTCTCCGGTTCGGCCTTTAGCCGGGACACTTCCTCCTGCGCTTTCTCGAGCTTGGCCTGATGTGCGAGCTCGCGCTCCTTCTGTACGGCTGTGCCAAGACAGCAGAGTCAGTATGCAAAAATCGATGCAAGTGCAGGTTGAAGGACGGGATGTGACTTACCCTCGACTTTCGAAATTCGCTTTTACAGCCCCTCAGCCTTGGACTCCGAGTCAGCCAGCTGGCTTAACTTGGCTCGCAGCAGTTTGAATTTGTCAGAAAGGTTTTTATGCTCCAGCAGGAGCCTGCGGTGCACCTGAGTGTGTTTAGTCATGCAAGCCTGAAAAGAAGAAGTGTTAGTCTTATTGGTAAAGATTCAAGCCGAGTAATCCTCACTCAACTGAGTTTAAATTACTCGACCCGAATCTCGGGGACTGGGGATAACTGATATCTTGTTAAAAGGAATGAAACGAGTTATCTTTTACTCGGCGGAACTTACCGCTGTGGCTTGGTCGGCTGCGTGAAGGGCAGCTTTGGCTGCAGACATCTTTTGGGCCACCAGACTCGGCCCCGCCGGATGCTCCGAGATTTGGCCAGCTGGTGTCGACGAGCTCACCTCGCTCAGGTCAGCAGCGTTCCAGTCCATGTTATAATGCTCCAGTGAGCCTAAACTTTTCCTGCTGAGGGTTCGCAGTGGGGAAAACCCCCAGCTGGTGGTCTGGATGCTGGTGGATGTCGTTGCGGGTGCACCTTGGCTCGGTGGCACAACCAGCTGCCTTTCCGGGTTAGCCGATGCGGTGTGCGCCGGTGCCTTTTCAGTTGTTTTCCCGGTTGCAGGAACCGGGGCTTCGGGTGTCTGCTGCTGTGACTGCGGCTGTGCCGGTGGCGGTTGTGGCTTGGATGTCGACGTCAATTTGGACGGCGATGGCTGTTGCTTCTACTGCTGTTTCTGCTGCTGCTTCTACTGCTATTTCTGCTGCTGCTGTTGCGCCGGTGGAGGCTGTTTTGGCTTCTGCGGCTGCGGTTGCACTGGTGGTTGTGGTTTCTGTTGCTGCTGCTGCGGTTGTGGTGGTGCTTGCTGGTGCTGCGGACTTGGTGGCGCCAGGTCCTCCGGGAACTCGGTCCGCTCTATCTCAGGGGCCGATGAGCTGGCCCCGAGATCCGCAGGTTGGTCGGGCGCCGGAGTCTCGGTCACGGTCGAGTCTACATTCCCAGCGCCGGAGCCTGGAGCCGAGGTATCGGCAGCAGGACTCGTCCGTGGCGGACTTGGTACCCGGGCGTCGTCAGGCCGAGGCGGTGTCGGTGTCCTCGTGGGGACCCGGTCGGTTGACCCGGGCGTAGGGACCTTCAGAGGAGCCATGCTGCAGAGCGAAACAGCAGAGTGTAAAGTCAGAAGAGGAAAAGCAAGAAAAGCAAGTATAATCAAGAGTATAAAGTTTATGTTGGCAAGAGGGAGTCTTACCCCTTGGAGACTGGCCGCTCACGGTGCTTCAGTATTGTCTTCACCCCCGGCTTCTTCTGCGCGGGGCCAGAGGTGCCGGAGGGCCCGACCTCTACTGATGTGGCAGCTGGGCGCTTCCGGACCGGACCCTTGGGCCCAACGACGAGGGGCGCCACCTCGAGCACCTGGTCGTCCGAGTCAGCTGGGGGCGAGGACACCGGATATGAGAACGTGACTGGGAGGGGATCGTATACCTCTAATATCTGACAATCGTCATCCTCATCCTCAGAACAGTCTCCGAGGGAGGAAGCACGAGTCTTACCCGCGGCAGGAACTGAGCCGATGTCGGGAATCGGCATGTTGTCCTCGTCATCAGGGTCTTCCGAGTCGGCTTCGACCCGGTCTTTACCCCAGTTGGCGGAGGGGTTCTCTCCGTCCTCCCCCAGCTGCCGGCCGAATCTCTGCATAATGGATACGGGAGATGATTAGTACAAAGAGCAGAATCTCACCGACATGAGAGTTCATGTCGGCGAAAGAGTTATGTCAGTTGAAGTTACTTACTTTGGGTGGAGGATTGTTCCGGCTGTGGGGTTCCTTGCCCCATACCCATTCCTCCGTCATCTTAGTCCGGGCAATGGACTTGATGCGCCTACGGATCTGGGCGTGGTCCAGCTCAACGGTGCTGGCCCGGGTTGGGTCCAGCGGGCCACTCATGTGGCAGATCTTGTGGACTCGGCGCTGGAGGGGCAAGACCCGATAGCTGATGAACGTTGCGAGTAGGTCATCGGCCGTCATCCCTTCACCCCGGAGCTGCTCCACGATCTGGTGGATGTAGTTGACCTCCAGGACCTTGTCCGCCGGGTTATACCCCCAGTTGAGCTGTGCGGTTGGAGGGCCAATAGAGAAACTCGGCAGGTTGATCATGTCAACCTCGGTCGTGTTCTTCACGTAGAAGAAGGAGCGCTGCCATTTCCGGCATGACTCCAGACCGAAGATCCGGGGGAAGATGGAGCTGCGCCGAGGTGTGATTGTTGCGGCACCACACTGAGTCATCTCCTTGGGCGTGTCCGGGTCAGCAGGTGTGGCACCCCGATCCGGAGATCGAGTTACCCCATATATCAGTCCCAGGAGCACTGAATATATGACAACTTGATAACCGAACATAACCACTTTATTAAGGGTCAGGGAACCGACGATGGATTACAAGGGTCTCATTACAAGGCTGCGCCCTAGCGCACACAACAGTTTGTATATTATTTATCGAACATGACTTCATCAGAGGGCCACAGCGGATTGGCGGAAGCGTGCGACGAAGAGGGCCTAACTCCACAGGGCTCTGCCTGGATACCGGATCTAGTTCTCGTACAAGGGGTACTCAGCAACGGGGGTAGGAGGATCTGGCCACATGAAAAGCCAGGTGAGTACATGGAATGTACTCGCAAGACATCAATCCTCAATCAACCGTAACCAACGGTCCTATATGGCATGGCATGGGTGCAGGTGCGAGTCCAAGCTTAACGGTTGGACTTAACTTACCTACTTACCTGTGACGAAAACCGTGGCTTATGAGAACGAGTCTCATTTCCACACAACACTATCCACAACACTTATGTTCTCAAGCTTGACCAACTCTGGTCCACTTCTGGGCTTAGCTTTGACCAACTATGGTCCACTTTTCAGCTCATTCAACTTTGGCCAACTCTGGCCGTTTGGTGAATTTATTTCTCCGTGTTCGACTGGACTGACTCTAGTGTGACTGGACCCAACACCGTTCCTTGGTTAGGAACAATGCTAGATTCTAGATTTGACACTCTCGAGAGGTTGCAACTTTTATCCACGCGTTGGGGTCTAAGCTTGTACGGCCGGTACCTGCCGCACAAACCTATTCCCCCGTAGCCGTCCGCTCTACCAAGACACTCCTTGTATACCTACCGACTTACCACTCGGGCTAAGTCTTATGACGAAGTGAATCCGGCACGTCCCCAACTCATGAGCAACGCCTAGCTCCGGAACCTTCACAAGACTAGCCCCGACCACAACTATGCAGTATCCGACTAGACTTGCCAAGTGGGTAGCATCAAAAGAGGTTCGATAGGCTACTAAGCTACGGTCTTCCCATTTCAACGACGCATGGTTGTGCGGGTGTGTTTGGCGAGTGGCACTATTTGACTCAATCTAGTCGACGGAGGTGGTTATCTTTTTAGTCAATTTTTATTCTCGGCCATAAGACAGCAGCAAACGTTAGTCCACAAGATATACATGAGCATCAAATAATCACATAGTAGTTCAGCAAGGTAAAATAAGGTCAACCGGGCGATGGCGGAGTTTCCTCCGACCAGTGACAGCCACAGGTTGGGTAAAGATAAAATAACAAAATCAACCGGGCGAGGACGGAGATGTCTCCGGCCAGTAGCAGCCACGGGTTGAGTAAAGAAAATCAGTAGCACAATTGGTTAGCGTCAACCGGGCGATGGCGGAGATACCTCTGGCCAGTGACAGCCACAGATCGACTACAAAGTTAGTGGAGGCGTCCACGCGATCCCGTTCCACCATTCCATTGACTACGGCGGTTTCCCCAGTCCATCGTCGCCGGAATGGGGAGTGGTGCATGGTACCATCCAACACAACACCACAACTCTACAGAAAAGTAGCCGCTTCAATCCACTTGGGTAGGACCCAACGTGTATTTAGACGGGGTACCGGAACTCAACCCACCCTTGATGGGTTTATCGTACTGCAGGAAAGTAAAGGTACATGAAATATTAATACTGAAAGTAGGCGAGATTCAATCCACGCGGGCGGTGCCCAACATGTATTTAGTCGCCGGCCGGAACTCAACTCACGGAACATGAGTTTATCATATTACAGAAAGTAAAAGTAGCATTAGGTCACATGAAATAAGACATGTGGGATGCAACTATCGCGCAAACAAGTAACAAACAAGTCAAATAAGGCATCGATGACTTGGGAACGGATGGTTGGGGGCTGATGGCTTGCCTTCGGGTGTGGGATCAACTTCTCCTTCGTTGAAATGGTCGGAATCTATTAAAGAATTCAAAGATAGGCATTATAACCCTTCCAATAGCTACTCAACAACTTCCCAAGCAAATAAGCTTCAAATATTTCAAAACCAGTGCCATTGGATAGACAATTTCAAAACCAAGCTTCTGCAAAAGGTTTCATAATTTTCTGAATTTTTTTGAGAGAGATATGGGCTTTCAAAGTCAGCCCTAAAATCTGCCTTTTCAAAAAAAAACAAGAAAAAGAAAACGGTTTGGTATTGTTTAAAACCTGACTGGTGGGGCCCAATGTTCAGCGGCCCATTAGCCGAACCGGTACGCGCGTAGGAAAGAAAGAAAACAGGGGGGCGGGGTGGAGGCGCACCGGTACGGTGGACTCACCGGCGAGGTCTCCCGGCGGCTACGGCGACAGGGAGGGAGGGGAGAGGCTACGGGGAGGCTTGGGGAGGTGAGGTGCCGGCCGTTGGCGTGCTCACGGGAGGCGGGGAGGCTTGGAGCAGCGGCGGCATCGTCGACCACGGCGGCCGAGATGTGGTCGAGGACGGAGACGGTGCTGCCGGCCGTCAATCACTCCGGCGAGGGCGTCATCGGGTTCAGGGTGGTCCAGGGAGAGTAGGGGTGGAAGGAATCGGTGGCTGGGTGGCTAGGGAGAGGGAATTCGTCTGGAGGCCGAGCGGCGGTGGTGAGCTTGTCGCCGGCGATGTAGGGCTCTTCGGGAAGCAATACTCGAGGAGGGGGAGGCTGGGTGAGGGAGGAGGCTAGTGTGGTGCTTGGAGGCAGCCGGGGGGGTCCTTTTATAGGGGCTCGAGGGTGTGTCCGCCGGGGCAGGATGCGGTGGTGGCGGGGTGAGGTGTCGCGGGCGGCAGCGACGGGACGACGGCCGCGGCGTCGTCGGTGTAGCGTGCAGGCGGCGCTGGACGACGCGAAATCCGCGAATGCGGATAGGGACGAGGGTGGCGAGGTACTGGTGCGGGAGAGCGATGTGTCCGCGGCCGGCGAGCATCGCGTCGATGCTGTAGCGGGCGGCACGTCGCGGACCGAGGAGGGCAGGGGCTAGACGACGGGTTTCGCGGTCGGTGGATAGGATCGACGGGCACGGGGGAGCAGTGCTGGCTATAGGCGAGGGGAGGGGACCCGCGGCTCCTGTGCGTGCGGCGCGTCGTGACGCGGCCGATGGCGCACAGCGAGGGAGGAGGCGGCGCGTGGCTCAGGGGGGTCCGGGCAGAGGAGGAGAAGCAGGAGGCGCAAGAGGAGCGTTGGGGAGGCAGACCGGCGACGACCACAAAGTGGCGGCGCCGTCGGGTGCGGCCATGGCCACTGTCCAGACCATGCCGAAATCGGCATCAACTTGTTTCTCTTAGCCTAGGTCACTAAATGGAAAACCGACCGTGTCACTTGGTGCCAAATTCAAAATACTACCACCTTCTAGTTATTAGGTTTGGCTGGTTTGCAACTTGGAGGAAGAGAAAATTTCATCGAACACCTTCGGCTGAAAAGGGAAATTGGATTTTGGGCAACTAAAATAAAAGATATTTCTCCAGAAAAATTACAGGAGGTAGGTATTGGTTAGGAGCATCTACCTTGGGATTTTTAGAATTTTTGAAAAAGTTTTAGTAGGGTTTCCAAAAATAACAAGGTTTAGGCCAGAAAGTAAATCATGGAAAAACTCAAATATTTCCTAAACAAGGTATGTAATATTTTTACATATTTGGGTTATACACTGGTTAGAGATCCTCACTTCCTTTGGAAAGCTAGGGTTTTGGGGTTTTCGGCAGAAAATAAATCAGGGGAAAAGTCAAATTTTTCTTTAACAAGTCACCCAATATTTTTGCATAAGTAGGTTCTAAACTAGCTGGGGATCACTCTGGAATTTTTGGGGAATTTTTGAGGTCACCCTTGATATAGCTCCTTTGGAAGGCTAGGGTTTAGGCCCCTTTTTCATTTAAAGAAAAGATACATATTTTGAGAATCTTGGGGTTTTGGAAATGTATGAGAAAATAGAGGTGCCAAGATCAGAAGATCCAAATCCAAGTCCAAATTTTGGTTTTGTCAAAGAAAATTTTATAGGGCCAAAATTCGGGATGTGACAGCAGGATTCGGGACGACCTGTTTCCGGAAGTGGAAATACTTGGACCACGCGTCGACAGTGGGCCAAAGGCCGAGATAACCTTCGGTGAATGCAACAAAGGAGGAAAGAGTGATGATGGAGTTAGCCAGAAGATGATGAGGTTGGAGGGCGAATTTGTTGAGAAAAGTGGGAAAGAAGGCGCTGGCTGGGAGATCGAATCCACGCTCGAAATGGGCTATGAAGACTACGTGTTCTCCTTCGTGGAGATTCGGCGCAGTCTCCGAGCCCGGAATCCGACACTCTACCCCGGCCGGGATCCGTTGAGTCCGGATCAACCAGTCAATCTCGGCGCGAGAGACGTCGGAGCCTTCCCAGGCTGCCCGAGTCGATCCCTCTGCGACTCCCTCTTCTACCTCAACCACCTCGTGAGCGGAGTTGTCCGACATGACGGGAGGAGTTGCCGAGATCTGAAAAAAGAGGTTCAATAGTAGTGAGATTAAAATCACTACGGTGAAGAAAAATAAGGGCAAGATACGAAACAGAAAAAGAAGAGCACCGAGTACTTCTAGTGGTGAAAGGTGCTAACGTGCAAGGGAAGAAGAAAATAGGGAAGAGGAAAGAAACGCTACGGCGGATAGGTCACCGGCGACGCGCGATGCGGCGCGGCGGTGAAGAGGAAGAAGAGCAAGAGGAAAAAAGAGAAGAGGGGAAGAAACTTACCGCAGCGGTGCGGAGGTACGGCGACGGCGGAGTGCGCGACCACGGCGTCCTGCGCATCGGTGGCCGGTGCAGTCGGAAGGCGGCGGCGCGTCGAGACGTGCGTGCGCGGCATGGGCGTCCTAGTTGCTCGTCGACGGGCGCGGAGCAGTGCGGTGCGGCGTGCTCTGCGCGCAAGGAAGAGAGAGGAGGCAAGGAGATGGATGCGGAGGGGGAAAACGACTACCTCTTCCCTCCTATTTACCCCCTTGGGGGCAACGGCTCGCTCCCACGATCTTCTGCGCACGATCGGCGGGGATCGTGGGATAACCGCCCCACGATCGGCCACATAACTGGCCACAGATCGTGCGCGGATCGTAACTGCCGATGCGGCGCGGTAATTACCGCAGGACCCGAGGCGACGCAGCGGTGCGGTCGAGACGGCACTCGAGTGCTGGCGCGTGCACAGTAACCAAGGTGACCGGCGTGACGCAAGTGGCCTGCGTGCCAGTGGCACGTCTATCCGTGCACAAAAACCGAGGCGTCAAGCAGAGATGTGCTGCCACGTAGGGGAACCGATAACTCGGAAAAGCCCAGTGGTTCTCCTGTAGGTCGGATCGATCCGACATAAAGTGTGATAGCAAGTGGGGATGCAGATTGCTTCCCGACATAGGAATTTCGCCCGCGTATGTTATGTCGGCAGTCGGTAAAAATGCTGGTTTTCGGGTAAACCTGCCGTGGCCCTTTATCCGAGGTTGCAAGGACCGCGCCAGCTTCGGGGACTAATGTCGGGGGGCAGCCCCCGAGTAGGGTCAAGATGGCGAAATAAACAAGGACTCGGAGTTGACCGAGTCAATGGTAAACTGACATACCATACAGGCTTACCCGGAGTCGACCGGGTCGAGGCCAACCGACATAGCCATATGTCAGATCATACAGATTATACGTCGGAATCATCTTTGTTCTTCTTGTGTGCAGCGAAGGAGAAACCGAGACATGAGGTATCTGGCATGCCTATGCCGGATCGGGAGGAATGAAGCTCTATCTTGGCACCTGGTCAAGGCTCACGTCTTGTCCCTACAATCACGGGGCAGCCTGCCACTGGCAGGACAGGACGCGCTGCCTACTCCTTGTCTCGGAGGTCACGGTATGGGGAGTCAACCCTCCATGCTGCTGATCGATGCAGTACCATGAAGCAGTGCACGGGTGTTGTTGGATTGGACATGCCACGCAGGGGTGACGGAAGCGGTCAGAGACCCAGGCATGGCCACAGTGCTACGTACCCAGCACCAACGTCAGCCCTAACCCTGTGCCCTGGGTTTCCCTATATAAGGAGCACCAGGGCCTCCTCTTACGGGGACGATCCCAGACGAACCTTAGCCTCACGCGCATACATTCTGAGCACTTTCCACCAGAGCCAACAAGGAGCCAGGGAGCCTCCCCGAGACTCGGTAGAGAGCATTTAGCTCACCGTTCTTCTCATACAGCTCAAGGAGCGTTGTGTAGCTCGAGTGTGATCCACCATATATAAGCAAACAAGCAGGAGTAGGGGTTTTATCTCCTCACGAGAGCCCTGAACCTGGGTAAAACCGTGTGTGTGTGTGTTTCTGTGTGCGTCTTCACGCGCTAACCCGCCCCGGTGCCTCCAGCCTCCATCGGCCCCAATCTCAAGCCTACCTATGGCATCTGTCTGTGCACCACCACGGCAAGTTTACCCAGGTTCGGCCCTTCTGTTTAGAGGTAAAAACCTACTTCCTGTTTGTTCTTTATTGCTGTGGACTTGATCTCGATTACAGGTTTCCGACTCCTCTAGCTTGGGAGTCGGCGACTACGAGATTGGTGTTGCTTGAGAGCTTATCGATCTAGAGTCCAGGGCCCCCTTATATAGTTGGTCTGGTCCCTGGACTTACAACTTATGCCGAGTTACACTTGAATACGGAGTCCTACTCTAGGTCTTCACCTTCCTAGTTGGTCCTCCGGGTTGTATTTGGACTCCAGCCTTTGCCGGGTCCTTTCCCTTCTGTCAACTCGTAATGGGTTGGCCGGCTTGTTCCTTGTCCAGCCCATGTTGCTTGAAGTGTAACCTGACTTGGGCCTCCTGGGTCTTGGCGGGTCCACTTTCCGGCTCCATGGGCCTACCCGGAAAGTATCCCCCATCAAGGAGGTTGGCGGAGATCCGTGATAGCCAGGTGACTTGCACTATGATCACTGGTGACTTTGTTCGGCAGGGGATCGCCCCGCTGCAGTGCAGGTCCCAGCCACTGTGGGAAACCCGCCAGGAGAAGGGGACCTGGGTATCGCCGAAGCTGCTGAAGGGGAAGATGCTCTTCTTTCTCCCGAGGGTGCCGTACGACCTTCCGCCGGGAGTTATCTCGTTGCTCGACCGCCCCGAAGGTGGAGACGTCGTGCCTCCCATGCCGTGGTGCAACGCCTACGGGCTCCAGGGTACCGAGTTCCTGGACCCGCCTCCGGTGCCCAAGCAGACGACGGCCCGTGGGAGGTCCTTGATGGCGGTGGGGCCGTCCTACGGAGACTTTTCCCCAGATGAACCCAGGCCTTTCGGCGACGAAGACGAGGAAGAGGCGGTCCCGGAAGAGCAGGGCCGTCTCTCTCCCCCCGCACCTATCTGAGGTGAAGGGAAGTACCCGCGAGTGGGGGAGGTGCTGAGTTAGAGCTGCCCCCGAGCAGCCAGCACCTCCGAACTCGCCGGCGGGGCAGGACTCAGATGGAGAATCCGAGGCCCTCCCGCCCCCGATTCTTGCAGAAGATGGAGACGACGAGAGCGTTTCAGCGCCGGATCTCTTTGGAGACTTGGTGGGGAAGCGATAGGGTTTCTCCGGTGCCAAACGAGCCCAGAGGTAAGTCTGGACTTCCACCCCGATCCTTTCGTGTTTGCCAGGGATTGCAGCAACCCTGACCGTCGTTGCGTGTTTGCAGGTCTTCTGGGTCCGGAGGCCCCCGGAAGCGTGCCCGAGTTTAAGAAGATGAGAAAGCGGGAGAGGCAGCAGAGAGCTCCGTGGAGGTTGCAGAGGAGCTCCCATCTCCCGTCAGGACCTCTCCAAGGGCCGGATCCTCGGAGGGAGGAACCGAAGGACCCGGCCCAGATGTTTCCCCCTCGTGGACAGGAACAAGCGGCCCCGGGTCGGGACCCGGCAGCCCCCGTGCCATCCCCGGGTAATTCCTGCCGGAGTCGTTTTTGTCACCCCCGGGTGGCAGTGATGTCTCCCCTAGAGGCTGACACTTCATTGTCGATGCAGACCTCGAGGTGGAGGACCGCGCCAGGGGCGATGGCGGCGTGGAGCCCCCAGTGGCCCACCCAGAACATGGTGCTGAAGAGGCGGAGGACCGCGCCGGGGGCGAGGGCGACGTTGAGCCCCCAGCGGTGCGCCCAAAACCTGGTGCTGAGACCGAGCGGGCTCCCGGTGGCGCCTCAGCGTCGAGGCCCGCGAGCCCCAACCCTGACCCACAGGCAGCAGACCCGTCGCCAGGTTCGTGAGGATGTTCCCCAACGTCCGGGAGTTCTTGGCCTTCGCGAAGGCTGAGATTGAGCGGCAGGTGCCCTCTCCCTCCTCCCGGGAGGAGGAAGTGCAAGCCCGAGAGGAGCGGGTGGCAGCGGATGAGGAGTTGCTCAACGCCCGAGAGCTCAGGCTATCTCGGGAACGTGAAGAGCTGCGGCAGCGTCTCCGCATGCTAAAAGCTCAGGAGAAGGCCTTCCTCGAGGCGGAGGAGATGTTCCAGACCAGGGCGGCCCTCGACGAGGAACGCCTGGAGCAAGGGATGCTGAACATGGAGGGGTGGACTCGCATTGAGGTGAGGGCGGAAACAAAAGAGACCATCCAGGGAAAAGACGAGGCCATCGCATCGAGAGACAGGGAGATCTCCAGGTTGAAGAAAGACCTCGCCCACGAGGAGAAGCGCCGGGGACAGACTCGGGATGACCTCCGGCGGGTTCGAGATGAGCGGAACAAGCATGCGATGAGGATTGCATCTCTGGTAGCCACTATCAATGCGTAGAAGGCAGCCCTTGCCGAACACAGGAAGAGAAGATCCGGAACCTGGAGGGCGCGGTGAAGTTCCAGGATGAAGCCGCCGAACGTACGAATGTTGTGCGGAGGGCTGAAGCCAAAGAACTCGTCGAGAATCGGGTGGCCATGGAGACGAGCAAATCGCAGGCTCAGATTGCCTGGGACCGGCATGAGGAGCTATCCAAACAACTCAAGGTGGTGCATGGTGACCTGGCGAAGGACAAGGAGGCGCACGCCAAAGAGGAGAGTGATTTCCGCAATCATCGGCGGGGCAACGATGAGCTCCTGCTCCAGATGCATGCCTAGTCTTCGAAGATCATGGATGCGCTGGCGGCACTGAAGGTGACAGGCTTGCCCGCCCTTCCGAGGGAGCACTCCTACTCCCTCCGGTGTTACCCTTCATTCCTGGAGCTCGTGGCCTCGTGTGTCGATGGCATCAAAGGGAGCGTGAACAAAGCCACCCTCCAGGAGGGGAGGGTTGCAGCCCGGCAGGTGGCCACCCAGTTCGTTGCGGCCCTCCGACGGCAGCATCACCAACCTCCCTTGCTTCCTGACCTGGAAGGCCTCACCCTCGAGATGTTGACCGACCCCGATGTGACCCGCCAGGTGGACGAGATCATGAAGCACCTCTCCCGCAAGGACAACAAGTGATCCTGAAAGCAAATCGGGACATTGCCAGGGATTGTGAACTGTGTTTTGGGAGCTGTACCTCCAAATGAAACTTGTAGACTTGTACATCTAGAATGTAAATAAACTTTTTCAAGTTTTATCCATTTTATTGCACTCGTGGAGGCTTAACGCTCTCGGGAAGGGTTAGTGGGCGTGAGAGCTAACCAGCCGTGGGCAATCAGACGAATCTGAACTACCAACATGGGGCGCATCCCCCCAAGAACCCACCTTTTTTGACCGCACGGACCTCAGCCCACGACTCCACTGCCCGAGGGAAACTGACAGTTTTGTCACAGAGACGCCACCCCAAAGCAACGCCCGCTTTCATCTTAGCCAAAATGCATAAAACAGATGCAACAAGGAAAAAGCCCGTGCAAACACGTTTATACTTAGCTCAGTGTCGACCTCCTTTGACTATTTCAGCAATTGTTTTGTCGCGCTGCCGCCATAGCGGGTCTTCTTTGCCGTTTTAAAGACATAACTCTGCCCTGCCTGCGGTTACCCGCAGGGTCAGGGACCCGTGCTGAAATAGCCGCCTTCCCAGCCAACCTCCACTGGCGCAGGACCTTATGGCTGGGGCCCGTTGGCCCCGGTCCTGAGACCCTTGTGTTCCCGACGCCGCATGAAGGCACATCTGTCTTGATGACATTCTTATGATGCCGGTCCGGGGACCCCCTTGTTTTCGGTGCCGCTTGAAAGCACATCCGCCTTGGTGACACCCTCATGGTGTCGGTCCGGAGACCCTTCCTGGCTCTTTATCCTTGTCGCTCGGAGGCCAACCATTTTGCAATCCAGTACTTCTGGGGAGGTCCACTTGGTATCGGGTGTATCGTCACGATGTGACCCGACAGATCCCATTCCTTTCCGGGGAGGCCTTCATAGAAGAAAGCTAGATTCCAACTGGTGACATTCATCTGCTGACTTGCGTTCTTTGCGTTGCTGGTGGCGAGCAGGGTTCGCTTAGACTGTCAGATTGAGTGGAAACGTTGGCGAAGGTTCTTTGTGATTTCTTCTTCTGAGCTTTTCTGGGTCTCAGGTTGAGAGGACAGTCTTTGCTGAGGTGACCAAGTTCTCCACACGTGTAGCACTCCCCGCTTCTCAGGCGGTTTTTGAGCTCACGCCAATCATCAACATTATGCCTGTCGGATTGATGAAACTAGCACCAGGGTGCTGGCTGGCCGTCTTCGCCCAAAGGGATCTGGATCTCTTGCGGCACATAAACATGGGGATCTTCATCGGAAAACTCGTTCTTCTCGCCCTAACTCTCCTCCTCTTGGAGGGGTGCCGCGGGTGGTGTTTCCAAGCAGAGTTCCTCCTTCGCTCCGCGCGTCTGCGGGGAAAGAAGTACATCGATGTTTGTAGCACTTCCTTGAGGCTCCTTTTCGCTGACGACCGGGCCGGCGTGTGCTGCTGGGGGAACGAACTGAATCCCGTGAGCCTGACCTTGAGCTGAAGGCACCACCAAGGACTCCTCAGGGTTGAAACCGAGCCCCGGGTACCGCAGATACTCCACATCGGTCTTGGCCTTCTTCTTCTGTGCCGTCCCTGGCGCAGAACTTGGCGATGCAGCCGAAGCAGATCCTGTCGACGAACCCGCTGACGTGATTGACGCAGACCTTGTTGACGAACCCGAGGTCAACGCGGACCTTGTCGATGAACCTGAGGTCGACGCAGACCTTGTCGATGAACCTAAAGTCGGCGTGGACCTTGTCGATGGACCTGAGGTCGACGCAGACCTTGACGATGAACCTGATGTTGACGCGGACCTTGTCAAAGGATCTGGCGGCGAGGTCGGTGCAGAATCTGACCAAGATCCGGAAGAAGATCTCGAAGTCGATGAAGATGGATCCAGCACTTGCGCCCCCTACATGGCGCGCCAGATGTCGTGTCTTGGATCACGGACACCGGGAGTAAAGGATACCCCCTTTTTAGGTTCGGTATGGGGCGCGAAGGAGGCTGGGAAACACCTTTCACCGGGAAAACGTCGTCTAGACCTCCGATCTATGTACTAGCAAGCAACATAGGGACACAGAGAGTTTACCCCGGTTCAGGCCGCCCGGAGGCTAACAGCCCTACTCCTGCATGTCTGGATTGCGTGGTTTATCATGGTGTAGCTTTACAGAGGTGGTAGCGGGTGCGAACCCGGAAGGTGTTGGCTAGAGGTTGAAGACGAGCAGATCCTGACCCGGAGGAGATCACCTCTCGCTTCTGCTACTCTTCGTCTTGTGCGCTACCTAGCCTAGTCTCCGACTCCCTAGAAATCCGTCCCTCCCTAAGGTGCCTTGGTCCTCCTTTTATAGGGTAAGGGGATCCCACAGGGGCACCTTTGGGGCGGAGGGGTTTTTGGCGAGAAAACCCCTCCGGGTTCTACTTATGGGGAGACGTGGCTTCTTCTCGTCCAAGTATTCTTCTCAGGGGGGTTAGGTGCAGTCGCCCACCTTTTGAAGAGCCGGTGGACAAAGGCTGACACCTTTTCCGACCATGTCCCCCCTTGGCGCCTCCGTCTTCTTGGCGCCCAAGTCTTCTAGGAGCTTCCAGCCGGAGCTGGCAAGCCTATCCTCTTTCCTTGTACGGAGGTTGGATCCCGGGGGTGAGCCTGGCCTCCAGCCGGGCGTCGGGGTCCCTGGGACTTCTGCATCGTCTGCCGGGTTGAGGGAGACCCCGGGAGGTCCCCTAGTCCTTAGCCGTGGTTGTCGATGCCATCCTTGCCTGGTCGTCGTGTGGCAGATGGGGGGCCCATCTGCCAGTCTTGATCCTTTGCCTTGTTCGCCTTCTTGGTGGGCCCACTAGCGGTGGACCCACTTTGACCGCATCAGGGGAACCCGTGTTCCACTGTTGCGACACTGACTCTGCCTCTTGCAGGGTGTTGTCGAACACATTGCTCGAGGGTTTCATGGCGCCGAAGCTCGGAGAGCTGAGCTTCTTGCAAGAGACGTATGTGCTATTTAATTTTGTTCTCGACTGTTATCTGCGCTGGTTCGACCATGAATTTTAAATACTGCGTATGTATGTATACGAGACGCTCGGCAATGGCTGTCGTATGACATGTAGGCAACACACGCAATGTGGCTGCCATTACCATCCATGATGCGCCGATGGCACGTGCACGTTGATGTTGGTCTATTTAGATACTATATAAATTGGAACCCTAAATATGGACGCAAATTAATAAACAATTATCTTAAATTGGAACCGTTATCTTAAACTTGGCAGAATGTTCAAATGCCACGGGAGGCAAAATTCGCAGATTTTTTGCCAAAATTCTAATCTTTACAAAAACGTTCAATTTGTAAATTTTGGATAAACAAAATAAAACATATGAACTTTTATTTAACATATTTTTTTGAATCTATACATCGAAACGTCAGCAAAATACAGCGTGATTCCAATTTTGGACCATATGTGGACATAGTAAGCGAGTTTAGACCGTATTAGATCATTTTCTGAGTTCAAGGACCATTTCAGACGAGTTCAAATACCACGGGAGGCCATATTCGCAGATTTTTTTGCCAAAATTCTAATCTTTACAAAAAAGTTTAATTTGTAATTTTGGATAAACAAAATAAAACATATGAACTTTTATTTAACATATTTTTTCGAATCTATACATCGACACGTTAGCAAAATACAGCGTGATTCCAATTTTCGACCATATGTGGACATAGTAAGCGAGTTTAGGTACCATATTAGATCATTTCCTGAGTTCAAGGACCATTTCGGACTAGTTCAAATACCATGGGAGGCCATATTCGCAGATTTTTTGCCAAAATTCTAATCTTTACAAAAACGTTCAATTTGTAAATTTTGGATAAACAAAATAAAACATATGAACTTTTATTTAACATATATTTTTTCGAATCTATACATCGACACGTCAGCAAAATACAGCGTGATTCCAATTTTCGATCATATGTGGACATAGTAAGCGAGTTTAGATACCATATTAGATCATTTTCTGAGTTCAAGGACCATTTCGGACATCGCCAGGACCATTTCGGACATCGCCAGTAAACTTAATGGCAAACGAACACAGTTCCTCGTCTCTCCGAACCATGAAAAAGCACAGGAGCTCGCCAGCAACGAAATAGGGCACCTCCAACCGAGTGCGGCGTTTTGGAGCCCGGGCTCCATGGAGCCCGGTTTTTGAAACATTCAAAATCGCGATTAAAAACTTTCAAAAAATTCTGAAAAAATTCCTAGATGTAGATAATATAGATATCTACAGCTGTGCAAAATATCAGGGGAAAATTTGTTATAGTTTAGCCTGGACAAAAATGACAAATCTCCAAATCTGGATCTGTGAATAGTGTACAGATTCAAAATTTGAATTTTTCCCTGATTTGTTATTTTTGTAGAGCCTGGAATAATTCGAATTTTGAATTGAAAATTTGCACACTTGTAGATCTCAGCATTATCTACAGCTATGATTTTTTGTAGAATTTTCTGACACGAAAAAATGCGTTTTTCGCTTTTTCAAAAATCCCGGGCTACATGTAGCCCGGGTGCCATTTCGACTTTTCGACCTCCAACCGCGCCTCTCAAATTGGAACGGAAAGTGTTCATTTCTGTCCGTCTGGCGTGGCTGACGGACAGGCTGAGGTCCATTTATGTCCTTGTTTGTTGGATGGGGGCAAAGCTTCCCAACGGGTCTGTTAGACCTATTTTTCTGGGAATCCCCTACAACGGTCCTATTTTGGGCTATTTTTGGACTAATTTTTGACCTGTTAACGGGTCTTTCCGTGTCGTCCCGTGTGTCTAGCCTCTTGGCCCTGACACGGCCTGTTTACTCACGTGCTCCCGGCTGCTGATGGACCAAGCACGCGAGCTAACGGGCCGGCCAGCGAGTACGAGCACATCTGGCCAGCTCTGGTGTGGGTGCACCCAATGGCATCACCCATTCGGTTCGGACGGATCCTTTTTTTTTTGTAATTTGAACTATTTTGGATACTTTGAAATTTTAAATAATTCATCGTAAAATAAACAACATAGTTAAAAGAAGATGACTAGAATTTTCCTATGCGGAACCACATATGGTCAACCAATCCTTTTGAAACTGAGCGTGGGTCGGCTCATCACAGATTTCATGACGCGCGTGGTGAAGCTGCTGATGCGATGACGGTCCAAGCACGGGATTCATCAATTCACCTTAAAAATTCCCATCATTGATTATATATGGTATCATCATGCGTATCCTCAATTATCATGTTGTGTATGATCATACAAGCAGACATCACCTTCCACGTCGTTTCCACACTCCATGTTCTAGCAGGGTAGCACCGGACGGGGATATGGGATTGGGCGGGGTTCGGGTGTGAACTGGGAGAGGAAGAAAAGGGAGAATGGGTGCTAGTCGCTGTCGAGAGGGCGCGGGAAGGACAAGAGCTAACGTGAACGTTGTCCGTCCTCCCCAAAAACCAGCCCAAATTTGAACTCAAGATAGGACGAACGGACATATCCGTGCCCCATGTTCATCTGGGCTTCGCCGCTGGGTCGTGCCCGCTGTCCGTCCGGATATGAACGGATAACTCTTATCTATTTGGGATGCCCTGTTTTCGGGGATTCCGTTAGTTTCTGACTTCTAAGGTTGTACTGTACTTAACATTGTGGTGAACTAGCCAGCAATGATTGCCTTACAATCAGATGTTCGAGCTCAAATTTAAGGATTCACCGTATGGGGAAATTCACCGTAGTTTCTCTCGAATTATTTTCTGTTTGTTGTAATTGAACCCAGCTATTGAAAGAAGGTGGAAAAAGACAGGATTTATTCGGCGATTGATCTAGCCATCTAGGACTGGCCTATAAAAACCGGGAGAGGGATAGCTATTTCAACGGAAAGTACATGAAATTCGCTAGAAGAACACATGATTCCATGCCCAACTTTGCAGGACTAATCTCTGCCGGAGTTTAACGACTGTAGTTTCATCGGTCCTAATAGTGTATCTTTTCATGATAACTGGCACTACAGCCCACAAGCTTGATTCAGCTTCAGTGACTTTGTGAACATAAAGTGGAGCACTTCCTTTTCTTTGGAGCTTCAGGTACCAATTCCAAAAAAAAGTGGACTGGGTTGATTGGAGAAGAAATATCCATCTATAGTTATATGATACCGTCTTCTTCTTTTCCGGTTGATGAAATAACCTTTTATGTACGTATGTAATACAAAGATGTATGGATTGAAGTTGTTCCAAACCGGAAAGATAGATGATCCACCAAATCTCTTTGACATGAAAATCCAGCATAGCTGATGAGTTATTTTGATACCTTATATCAGGGCCAGATCCTCTTAAGGAAACCGGGGTAGTACACTGCACGCTAAAAAGAACCTTGCCGGGTTTAATTAGTTGAGGACCTTGCCATCCTAGATTCTATTTCTATAACATATACTAGTTGAATTTGGCGTGGCGTCACGCCACGCCTTTGGTGATTTATTTTTGTTGTTTTTTTTTTTGTTCAACAAAATATTGGCTAAATTGTAATGTTCAAACATTTTTTTTTCATGAAAAGGTAGCATTTTGTGTGTGAGCATTTTTTTCTATTTCGGCGGGAGTATTTAATTTAAATTAGGGAAAATTCATTTGAATATATAGACCCAGAATATCCGACGCGTCTGTGCGTCACCGTACGTATTTGTATTTGTAGTATTGTTATTTTGATATTTCGAAACTCATGATATAAATTTATTAGGTGCATTAGAAATTTATTAGGTGCATTTGAAGTTTGGAAAAAAATTTCCTTTAACATATTTTGAGGAAGGGCATTTTTTTTTGAAATGTTATATATTTCTAGAAGTTGTAAACATTTTTTTTTATGGTCATAAGCAGCGAGTATTTATTCATTCTGACTGGTCGGATTTGTTATTTAGGTTTTTTTTTTCAGGCGGATATTTTTGAAGATTTTTTTTTGAACATTTTTTAAGAAATTGGTTTGAATCGTGCTGGAAAATTTATTTGAGTTTTAAAGAAAATTTAATTTGTTTAAATGAGAAGAGAAATTGTTCTGAATTGAGCTGGGAAATTTGTTCCAGTTATAAAGAAAATTTACTTTGTTTAAATGAGAAGGTTGGTATCACATTTTTTTTGAGCTACCATATTAAATGATATAGCTTATATTTTTTTTTCTTCAAAAGGAAATTGTCAAATACATATTATTTGAGTTTTAAAGAAAATTTAATTTGTTAAATGAGAAGAGAAATTGTTCTGAATTGAGCTGGGAAATTTGTTCCAGTTATGAAGAAAATTTATTTGAGTTTTAAAGAAATTTAATTTGTTTAAATGAGAAGAGAAATTGTTCTGAATTGAGCTGGGAAATTTGTTCCAGTTATGAAGAAAATTTACTTTGTTTAAATGAGAAGGTTGGTATGACATTAATTTTTTTTTGAGCTACCATATTAAATGATATAGCTTATATAATTTTTTTCTTCAAAAGGAAATTGTTGAAAATTTGAGTTTTAAAGAAAATTTAATTTGTTTAAATGAGAAGAGAAATTGTTCTGAATTGAGCTGGGAAATTTGTTCCAGTTATAAAGAAAATTTACTTTGTTTAAATGAGAAGGTTGGTATCACATTTTTATTTGAGCTACCATATTAAATGATATAGCTTATATTATTTTTTTCAAAAGTTCAAAAGTATCTTAAATAATTGTCTCGAATAGAACTTTTTTTTTATTTTAGAAGTTGGCCTAAATTTGCGCGGTGATGCCGCGCGTGTGTGGGTAGAATTCAAATTTGGATATGCGGGCATTTAAATTTGTTGAATATTTGGAAATTAATGAAATTGAAAGAGTGTTTACGTCTAAAAGGTTGTTCGGATTTTGAGAATTGTTCAAAACGGGAAGGTATTTAGATTTGAGTTGTTTTTATGTTTGTGAAATGTGTAGGTTCGAAAGGCATCTAAAATATTGAAATATGCTGATTTATACGTCTCAGATAAGAGTTATTTAAATTGGGAAGTTATGTAGATTTTATTTGAAAGGCATCTAAAAGCGCGTCGTCACGTCGCGCCTTTAGTGAGAAAGAGTAGTGTTTTTTTTTTTGTAGAAGTTAAACTATTTTAGAAGTAAATCTATATGCAATAACAAAAATGCATTTAATTACTGAAAAGGAGTGAGAAAGAGTAGTGATATTTTTGGTAGAAGTTAAATTATGTTGGAAGCAAATCTATATGCAATAACAATGATGCATTTAAGTGTAGAACATAAAAACATGAATGTTTGCAAGATAAACAAAATCAAAGTGTACATAATGTTTTTTTTTTGGGGGATGTATTTTTTGCGTAGAAAATATGGAAATTCGTTAAATCTGAAGAATTTTTTTTATATACTGTTTACATTGTTCTAACCTGTCGGCGAAAAAATCATTGTTCATTGCAGTTAATGCAGCTAATGTAGCATTATCGGAGCCGGATTAGAAAGAGCCACCGAATTCAGACTTTTCGTGATAAAGTTCAGTAATAGCTTTCACCTCTGCATTAAACTGTTGAAGCTTTAAGCTATTATTATTTGTAGCTAGTTTTGTATATACTACCGAGTATTGGTTATGCAACGAAAAAGAATAGTGGTTTATATAAATTGTAGATGAACATTCAGAGTATTGTAGAGGGTGTTGGATTGAAGGAGGCAGGAGGTAGGTGAGGTCTCTTCATCAAGTTGAAGAAAAAAGTAACCGAGTATTGGTTATGCAACGAAAAAGAATAGTGGTTTATATAAATTGTAGATGAACATTCAGAGTATTGTAGAGGGTGTTGGATTGAAGGAGGCAGGAGGTAGGTGAGGTCTCTTCATCAAGTTGAAGAAAAAAGTATGCTAGTGAATTGCAAGTAATTTCATATAACAATCGATGGATGTTTAGACATGTTTACGAATTAATTTCGCAATCGTTGGGTCTGGAAATGTTGAATTTTGCTGGAATTTGTCGTGCGGAGTACATTCAAATATCTAGCGTTTTGAGTTGCCAAAATCTTTTTTTTTCATTAATATTCAATTTATGTCCATAGTAAATGGAAATGCATATTTATTCCATCATATGTTTAGAGGAAGTGTACTTGGATTTTATTAAAATATTTACCAAATTGGGTATTTGAATATGTTTGTTGTTTGACACAAACAGCTAACATTTATTTTTCCGACCGTTTGGATATTACTTGAAAACTTTTTTTTTTCATAAGTAGCTAACATTTAATTTTCTGATCATTTTTGATATGTTGCTACTCGAAATCATTTTTTTCCCATAAATAGCTAACATTTAATTTGTTTGACCATTTTGATGTATTGTGCATATTTTTTTCTGTTGGGTAAATTCAAAATTGTTGATTTTTCGTATTTTTTTTTTGTTGTACGGAGATTTAAGTAAATATGGTTAAAATTTGTTAAATATATGCATGAAGTTGATGTAAGTAGACAGAATATTTTTTTTTTGCATATTTTGGTATATTAATTACATTTTTTCTGATTTTATATAAATTAGTTATGAATTTTAAACGTTTAAATCAAATTGTGGATGACGTCATCATGACGTCATCAATGGCCACCGTCCTCCTCGCCCCGTGCGGCGGCATCGACCATGGCGGCGTGGACTGAGGGCGAGAGGGGCGTCGCGGCGTAGCGCGTTCGACGCGGCGCGTCGCGGGAAGACGAAGGGTGGCGGCGCTGGCCGAGGCGACGTCTGGTGGCGACGAATCGTGGCGCGGCGGCGGCGGACGAACACGGAGAAGAGGGCCTCGCCGCGAGCGCCTCCGAGCTTCCCAGCCCGCGATCTTAGGCGAAGACGGAGAGGGAGGCGAGGCCGTGCCGCGCGTGGCATTCGATTTGAACGGGAGGGCGTACACCGGCGGGACGGCGCGGCGGCGACGGCGACAGCTCCGACCGCGCGCGGGGAAGGAGAGAGAGGAGAGGGTCGAGTTCTGTGGTTGTTTTCCATGAAAGTCCTCATGTTTTTCTGGAATTGCAATCAGGTCCTATCCTGCGTTATTTTGCGGACTGCGGGTTCTATTTTTCGGTTTTGGGAGGTTTTTTTTGCAAGTCGATCACAGACGCGTCTCCAGGCCGTCGGATCGACGACGGGCGGCCGGGATTGCAGCACTGTAGTACTGTAGATAGCTACAGTACTTACTGTAGCTAGCTACAGTAGCAGGAGGCCTCTCAGGCCGGCATTTCGTTTCACTTTAATATAGTTATTTACCAAATTGGGTATTTGAATATGTTTGTTGTTTGACACAAACAGCTAACATTTATTTTTCCGACCGTTTGGATATTACTTGAAAACTTTTTTTTTTCATAAGTAGCTAACATTTAATTTTCTGATCATTTTTGATATGTTGCTACTCGAAATCATTTTTTTCCCATAAATAGCTAACATTTAATTTGTTTGACCATTTTGATGTATTGTGCATATTTTTTCTGTTGGGTAAATTCAAAATTGTTGATTTTTCGTATTTTTTTTTGTTGTACGGAGATTTAAGTAAATATGGTTAAAATTTGTTAAATATATGCATGAAGTTGATGTAAGTAGACAGAATATTTTTTTTTTTGCATATTTTGGTATATTAATTACATTTTTTCTGATTTTATATAAATTAGTTATGAATTTTAAACGTTTAAATCAAATTGTGGATGACGTCATCATGACGTCATCAATGGCCACCGTCCTCCTCGCCCCGTGCGGCGGCATCGACCATGGCGGCGTGGACTGAGGGCGAGAGGGGCGTCGCGGCGTAGCGCGTTCGACGCGGCGCGTCGCGGGAAGACGAAGGGTGGCGGCGCTGGCCGAGGCGACGTCTGGTGGCGACGAATCGTGGCGCGGCGGCGGCGGACGAACACGGAGAAGAGGGCCTCGCCGCGAGCGCCTCCGAGCTTCCCAGCCCGCGATCTTAGGCGAAGACGGAGAGGGAGGCGAGGCCGTGCCGCGCGTGGCATTCGATTTGAACGGGAGGGCGTATACCGGCGGGACGGCGCGGCGGCGACGGCGACAGCTCCGACCGCGCGCGGGGAAGGAGAGGGTCGAGTTCTGTGGTTGTTTTCCATGAAAGTCCTCATGTTTTTCTGGAATTGCAATCAGGTCCTATCCTGCGTTATTTTGCGGACTGCGGGTTCTATTTTTCGGTTTTGGGAGGTTTTTTTTGCAAGTCGATCACAGACGCGTCTCCAGGCCGTCGGATCGACGACGGGCGGCCGGGATTGCAGCACTGTAGTACTGTAGCTAGCTACAGTTCTTACTGTAGCTAGCTACAGTAGCAGGAGGCCTCTCAGGCCGGCATTTCGTTTCACTTTAATATAGTTAGTAGATACGTGTCTATTTTACCTATAGAAGCATAGATGTAAACGCGCTTGCAGGTCTACCTCGCTGGTCCCGCTGTGCCAAGACACGATGTAGGCGGCGTGGCGAAGCGCGCCTATTCGCTAGTGCAAGTGATAAGCGGACGACACACCAGCAGCGACCTCATGCTCTGACCGACACGAACACCACGTGGCCATCACGCCCACTCATCGCACCGAGGTCAAACCAGAACATCCTACACATCGAATGTCCAGTTACGAACATATTGACCGATAGAAAACTACGAAGCACAAATCCTGCTGAACAAGTGATGTAAGAACGCCAAAACAATGGCGCGGTGAAGCGCGCTTGTTTTGGCGCGGTGAAGCGCGCTGCTTCGTACAGTTGAGATTCATGTGTAGAATCATCAGGCGCCATCCAGAGAGATCCTTTCCTTTTAATCTTTTGTTCATGTTGGTTTTTTTCTAGGGACGGTTCATGTTGGTTGTGGTTCAGTGCGCAGCTGGTTCGGTACGTAGTTCCTTTGTTTAAGAGCTGACGTGCTTCATGAAATTCCACGCTCCACAGTGCAAACTCCTAGCTGAAACTGAAAGTGCAACCACCTTTCACTAAATAAATACCGGGCAAAGCAGCAGCCAAATAGATTGAAACCGAAACTGAATGTTTATTCACAAACCGTTCACCCAAATAGATTGAAATGTTTAGAGCATACAAAACGGAGCATTTATAATTTAATGGATTTTTTTCAAAATTTTCTGAGCAGTTTAAATTTCTAAGATCGAAATTTGAATCAATCTAGACCGTTGGATCTTAAATGGATGGCTGATAAGAGGGGTAAGTCTCTCGGGTGACTTGTGTTTAGAAGAAAGTCACTGAAGCTGAGTCCCATTTTACTTAGCCCTGGCACCGACGATGCAGAGCATTTACCGCCACCGCCGTCCGAGTAGAGCACATAGTGGACGCCCGCGCCGGCGGCGTGCTCCTCCTCATCGGCCGCGCTGTCCGAGAACGTAACTGGCTCACAGGGGAGACGGTGGCGCGGTTCACCGTTTTCGGCGGCGCTGCCCTGGACGCGGCCGTCACGTGCAACGACCATGGGCACGCCGCACGTCCTGGAGGAGGACGGCCGCGACAGCGGGCGTGATGGGCTCCGCGCTCGCCCCAGCCATGGCCGTGCCGAAGAATGACTAGCGTCAGCCGGAGGGATGGGCTGGCCGCGCTCTCCGCGGCCCTGGCCGAGGCGGGGAGGCGGATTCGAAGGCGCGGGTGGCGCAGCGTTATGGCCCTCGTTGACCTCTACTGCTCCGGCGTCACCACCGCGGCGTTCGAGGCGTCGACGGCGCGGTCACCTACCGTGGCTGGAAATGCGACAGGCGGGAGCGGCTTCCCTGGCGGCGGAGGTTGGCCGAAGCAGAGGAAGCAGGGCGCTGTGGGCAGGTGCAAGAGGAGCAGGGCTGGCGGCCGCGGGCAGAGGATTATAGAGGGCGTTTTTTTGTTCGGTCTTGCTTTTTTTTTTTTTTTTTGAGATAGAACGCTGCCCCTTTATTGATTAATTAAGCTTGCTGGAATACAAAAAAAGTCTGGAGAACCACCTAACCAAATGTGGCGACCATACTCGCGATAGGCAGCCGACCTCGCAAGGCCATGAGCTTCCCTATTCGATGTCCTCCGCTCGTGAACGAACTCAACAGAGACGAAGTCCGCTTTCCGCTTCTTGATCTCCTGCAGGATTGAACTAAATCTTCCCTTGTAGATACCATCCATGCACTTTATCACCTCCAAGCAATCCGAGGCCACCCGGATCCTCGTCAGTTGCAGGTCCATGGCGAGGGCTAAAGCCTCCCGGCATGCAAGTGCCTCAAGCACTGCTGGGTCAGAGATGCCCTGCAGGACAAGAGTCGACGCTCCCAAGAATTGGCCTCTATCCGACCGGCAAACCGCAGCTACAGCGCCGGCGCTTCCTTGCTTCCGAACAGCCGCGTCCACATTAATTTTTGCAAAACCTGATGGCGGAGCAAGCCATCGAGGTGCCGCTGATCGTTCTTGCGATTGAAGAACAGGAGCTTTCCGAGCCAATGAAATCTCCAAATCCCGGATCATTGCTTCCACAAAGGCATGAGTTGAGAGAGGACTCTGAAACAGACCTTCATGTATTGCCTTCCGCCGAGCAGACCAAATCGCCCACGTCGTCACTAAACACAACGTAAGTTCCTCATGATTTAGCGATCTCATCAACGTAAACAGCCATTGTTTTGCATCAGTCTCTGCTATATGATGTATGTGTTCTGTGACTGATTCCGGCACTAGCGCCCACACACTCGCACTCATATTGCATTCGAGTAACGAGTGGCGCCATGAATCTGGCATCCCACATATTGAGCACGCGGTATCGGGAGCCATATGACGATGGAAACGGACATCTCGTCGGGATCGAGTGCCTTGCTAGGCGCCAGAGGAACATTCTGATTTTAGAAGGCACTTGAATCTTCCACAACATAGTCCAATCTTTCTCTTCTCGTTTGTGATCCGATCCCGATGCTGTACCCTCCAACCAAGCTTCTCGCTGCTGCTTTGTGTTAACCAGCATGCGGTAAGCAGAACGAACCGTAAATATCCCGGAGCGTTCAAAATTCCATGCCCAGAAATCGTCAAACCTTGCCGAACCAATTGGGATGGTCTGAATAGTCTCTATATCCATAGGAATGAAGTACTCGCGTAGCCTCTGTATATTCCATGTAGCCGTAGTCTCATCAATAAAATCTGACACAACTACAGGAGGGTCTTGCTTAATGCATGCAATAGGACGCATTGCAGTGTCTCTCGGGAGCCAATTATCATTCCACGCATGAGTCTGCTCACCCGATCCAATTCTTTTGATAAGGCCTTGCCTTAATATCTCCTTGCCTTCCACAATTGATCTCCATATTCGTGATGCATGGGTTCCCACCTCGGCTTCTAGGAAATCACAACTAGGAAAGTATACTGCCTTCAATATTCTTGCACTGAGGGTCTCTGGATTTTGAAGAATCCTCCATGCTTGACGAGCTAGAAGGGCGAGATTAAACAGCTCTATATCTCGAAACCCCAGTCCACCCGCATATTTGGGTTTGGTCATCTCTTCCCAAGAAACCCAGCAAGTCTTCCTCTTGCCATCTCGGCAACCCCACCAGAAATTTCTCAACAAACTGTTGATATGCTCACACAAACCTCTAGGCAGTTTAAAACAAGACATCGAATACGTCGGAATTGCCTGAGCCACTGCCTTGATTAATATCTCCTTTCCTCCAAAAGATAAAAAGTTTCCTAGCCATCCTTGGACATGCTTCCACACCCTGTCCTTGAGATATTTAAAAGCACCATTTACCGAACGACCAACATCAGTAGGCATGCCTAAATATTTATCACTTAGTGTCTCATTCGGTACATTCAGCCGCTCCTTCATAGCTTCCCTAGTGACCTCTGGGCAGCCTTTACTGAAGTAAATTGAGGACTTGTCAAGATTTATCCGCTGGCCTGACGCTTGACAATAGGTCTCAAGAACATCCGAGACTTCTCCCGCTCCTTCCACACTCGCTTTCACAAACAGCAGGCTGTCATCAGCAAATAGTAAGTGGTTAACCGCCGGAGCGGAACTCGCCACCTTTAAACCTTGTAAGCTCGATGAAGGTTGAACACTCCTTGATTTCAAAAGGCACGAGAGGCCCTCTGCTGCCAGCAAAAACAAATATGGAGATATGGGATCTCCTTGACGGATACCCCTGGAAGGTTTGAAAATTTCAGTTGGGGTACCGTTAAATAAAACTGAGAAGGTAACCGAAGATACCATTCTCATCACAAGACCTACCCAGCTGGATGCAAATCCTAGCTTGAGTAGTATAGCCTCCAAATACGACCACTCAACCCGGTCGTATGCTTTCCTCATGTCCAGCTTGAGTGCACAATATCTATGTTTCTTGGCCTTGTTTCTCTTCATAAAGTGTAAGCACTCAAAAGCAGCAATGATGTTATCAGTAATCAAACGCCCTGGAACAAAAGCAGATTGTTCCGGCGAGATAATATCTGGGAGTATCTTCTTTAACCGATTAGCAAGCACCTTCGATGCAATCTTATAAATAACATTGCAAAGACTAATGGGACGGAACTGACCAAGTTCTGTTGGGCTCGCTACCTTTGGTATTAACACTATGAAAGTGTCATTTATAGTCTCTGGATTATCATCACCCCGGAGAATGCGAAGAACGGCTGATGTCACCTCCTTCCCGCACATCCCCCAATTCCTCTGGAAAAAATGCGCGGGATATCCATCCGGGCCAGGAGCTTTCGTGGGGAACATTTGGAACAGAGCAACCTTCACCTCATCCTCAGTGTAAGGCTCTGTCAGATCAGAATTCATCTGGCTCGTAACCTTGTTTGGCACGGTGGTCAGTACATCCTCCATGCCCGTCGTGCCCTCTGACTCGTATAAGTTCTGATAGAAATCCTTTGTCATCCGACAAAGTTCATCATAATCTTCAACCACCACTCCATCTGGTCGGTGTAGGCTAGAAATTTTATTTTTCTTCTTTCTCCGGCTAGCTCGCTGATGAAAAAAACGAGTGTTTTTGTCGCCTTCGGAGAGCCACTGTATACGTGAGCGCTGGCGCCACATCGTCTCCTCTCGGTGTTGTAACTCAACTAACTGGTCGCACACCTTTACTTCTTCATAGCTCGGTCCAGTTCTTCCGGGCGTTGCCCGTAATTGCTCAAGCCGCAAACGCAGCTCCTTGAGCCGCTTCCGCACACTACCGAACGTGTGCATATCCCACTCCTTCAGGTTATCAGCCATGCCTTTAAGTTTCAGCTTAATGTCATTTGTGTCCACAGCTGTACCTCCCTCCTGCCACGCTTGTTTCATGAAGGGGCCCAAATCCTCATGAGCTTCCCACATGATTTCATAGCGAAACACTCGTGTTCTAGCTTCGGCTCTACCCACTCGGGGTATAAAGTCTAGAAGAATTGGCGAATGGTCCGAAGTTGATGCTGTAAGATGCTTTAGTTCAGCAAGTGGATAACGCTCGCACCAACTCGCTGTTGCCATTGCTCTGTCCAACCTTGTACGACAGAAACTTCCCCCTGCCACTCTCTTTTCAAAAGTCCATGGGGTTCCAGTGTAGCCCAAATCTACCAGTCCACAAACGTCAACTGTCTCTCGGAAAGCAGCAATCTGATTGTTGCTTCTCATATTAACGCCATCGTGCTCCTCCCTATGGAGCACCTCATTGAAATCACCAATGCACATCCAAGGCAAATCCGAGGCTGACTTGATATATTTTAACATGTCCCACGTTTTGTACCTCTCTCGAACCTGTGCTTCACCATACACACATGTTAAACGCCAAGGTTCCATTTTTGCAGATGAAACGATAACGTCAATGTGGTACTGGGAAAAAGGAAGAATCTCTATATTTGTTTCATCATTCCAAAAGATTCCTAACCCGCCACTGCGGCCAGAACTACTCACAGCGAAGCTGCGATCATAACCTAGCGTACATGCTAGTCCTTCCACTCTAGACTTATGCACTTGAGTCTCAACTACACACAGAATAGAGGGGGCATATTTCCGTGCAAAAGTATGGAGTTCGTTGATTGTCGCAGCCATGCCAACTCCACGACAATTCCATCCGGAGACACTCATTGTGCCCGGCGGTCCTCCGCAAGGGAGGCCGCCGATCCACTACCAGAATTTCCTTGATCACCTTTGTTTCCATATTTCACCACACCCGAACCTGCAACCTTCTTCTTCAACCTCACCGGCGTCCACGCTGCATACATCTTCTCCGACTGCATGCCGAACACCACGTCGTTCGTCGTCTTCAAAACTTCCCTGTGGTGCTTGAGGCTCCCCAGCATCTCATCACAGTCACCCTCCTTCCTCATCCTTCCATCTCTCGCCCTGTAACTCTCCGCCATAGCGATCCCCTGATCCCGTCGCCCCACGAAGTACTCTACTCCGATCCGATCTACCAAGGCCGGGAAACTGGACGAAGCCTGCCCCTTGGTCAGCCCGAGTTGATGAGATGGAGACTGGAGAGGACAGTCGCGGGGGCGCGGTACAGAAAACTTCCGGCGATCAGAGACGCCGCCGGAATCGCCAGCCCTAGGTCGCCCTAGGTCGTCGCCCTGCCGCCCTGTGTAATCCATGCACATGTAGCTTAAAAAAAGGAAAAATCTTGCTAATTCTCAGCTAGCCAAGATTCGTATGGGTCGTTTCTCGTTTCGTCCGTACGCGCAGAGTACGTGCGCTTGGCTGGGCTTTGTTTTTGTTATTTTGTTTCTCTACGGCCTAGCTTTGAACGTTCCCCATTTGGTTTTACAATATATTGTTGGACCATGATGTTTCTATATATAATCTTGTTGTGCTCATTGTGACGGTTCCAACGAGTCCAAGATTGTCGAAAACGGAGTTCATATGCAAAAGTTATGGGGTCTTGAATTTGCTATTGGATCTACCCCGGAGTTGGTCCGGAGTTTCCGGCCTGGCCGGAGTCTCCGGCCCTCTGGACCAGAGTCTCCGATCCCTCTGATTTTCGCTGCCGATTGTCTGCTATGGTGCGCTTCTGGACAGGGGTCCGGAGGTACCCCGGAGATGGACCGTAGTCTCCGGCCCGCCGGAGTCTCCGGCCCAAGGGACCCGGAAACTCCGGCCCCAAGTTTTTTCTCCGCTCTTTGCATCTGTGTGGTGCGCCTCTGGATAGGGGTCCGGAGCTTCCCCGGAGGGTGCCCGGAGTCTCCGGCCTGGCCGGAGTCTCCGGCCCCAAGGACCGGAATCTCCGGCCTCCCCGATGACCCAGCAGGCCGGAGTCTCCGGTCACTTGGTCCGGAGTCTCCGGCCTGAAAAGGCCCCAACGGCTAGTTTTTGGGGGAGGCTATAAAAAGCCTCCTCCCTCCCCAAAACCTGGCTGCTGCTCTTGCGCACTTGTTCTTACTCTTCCTCTTTGCTCTAATCCTTGTGAGCTTAATTCCTCTCTTCCCCTCCAATGATTCTTGCCCAGATTTAGGGTTCCAGGAGAGGAGATCTAGATCTACCATTCCACCGATCAAAATCCCCTCTAAGTGAGGGAAACTGCTGGATCTAGATTTTATGGTTGCTTTGTGCTCATCCCCTTTGTTCTTCCTCTCTTATTCCCCCCAAAGCATTTGTTGCTTGGTTGGAATTTGAGAGTGAAGGATTTGACTACTTTGTGTGGTTTTGCCTTTTGCATTTGTTGCATCGGGTTGCTCCCTTCACGGTGATACGTGAAGATTGACGTTGAGAAGCTTGTTACTCTTGGGTGCATTGTGTTCCCAAGAGCTTATTGCCTCTTGGGTGCATTGTGTACCCTAGACGGTTGGAGGTGCCGCGAAGTCTTCGAGTTGTGAAGCTTCGGCACGAATTTGGGAGCCCCCAATTGAGTTGTGGGTGTGTGCCCCAAGAGAAGTTGTAAAGGGCTCCGGAATCCGCCTCAAAGGATTCCGATAGTGGAAGGTGAACCAATCCCTTGGGTGAGGTTCATCGGAGAATAGGGTGAGGCCTTTGTGGCATCTTGAGTAGGCCTCTTCTGGCGAGCTCACACCCCTCCAACGAGACGTACTCCCTTAATAAGGAGGAACTCGGGAATACATCCTCATCTCCACGTGCCTCGATTATCTCTATATCCGAGCTTTACTTATGCAATTTACATTGTGATAGCCTTCGTGCTTGAAGTTCATCTCTCGCTATCTCCTTGTCACTTAAATTGCTTAGCATAAGTTGTTGGTGCACATAGGTGAGCCTAGTAATTAGGTTGTTGGCTTGTTAATTTAAACACATAGTTTTATTCCGCAATTATCAAGCCCTAATTAGAAAAAGTTTTAATCGCCTATTCACCCCCCCCCCCCCGCCTCTAGGCGACATCCGGGCATAGTTTGTTCTTTCAATTGGTATCAGAGCCTCGTCTCTCTCGTTTAGCTTTACCGCCTAGAGAGTAAAGATGTCGTCTAGGGATTTAGTGCACAATTTCTTGTTTAGATTTAATGGCACAAATTTTAATGTTTCGAAAACTCATATGCTTAGTCACTTACGGGTCTTGGACCCCAATATTGAGCGTATCTTAGATATAGGTTTTTCTCCTGCAAAGGACTACGCAAGTACGACATTATAGGATGAGAAAAACTTATATCTAGATGCTCTAGCATCTAACGAGTTTTGCAAGTTTGTGAGTGTAGTTGTGTTTGAGTCAATCATGCCTCTTCGGGATGCTCATGAGTTATGGACCAAGCTTCAAGATAAATATGGAGTGTCCAACTCTATTGAGGATGACTGTCCTCCCTCCACCTCCGGCCGTGACGAGCTCTCGTCTTCATCTACTTCACCAAAATGTGGTAAGCCACAAACTAATGTGATGGTGAGTAGTGATGGGGTTTGCAATTTGGATAGTGAGCTCATTGTTGATGATCATTTATCTCTATCTTGTTGCAATGCTTCGTCTTTGGACCTAAGCACACATAGCACTATAAATGACTTACATGCTAGTGTTGATAGTCCTTGGATATCATCAAAATTTTGCTTGGATGAATCTCTTTATGATATGCTCGCTTTATCTTGTTGCCATGATGAAAATGCTTGTGTTCCCTCTAACTCTTGCAATAATAATAATGTAGAGGAAACCCAATTTGCTATGCAACAAGATGTGAACTTGAGTAGTTCAAAAATTAATTATTCTTCTTCATCCACCCCTCATTTTCTTATGGCTAAATCTTCTTCTAGTAATGACAATGATAATGATAACGATGATGATAAAAATGATGAAGAAGATGATGTGGAAAAGGTTAATGCTAGGCTTCAAAATAACGGTCTTATGATTCTTAAAGCCCTTCCTAAAAATAAAAATGCTCAAGCTATGCTCTTTGAAATTATGAAAATGCTTATTGAGCGCGGGGAAACTATTGAGTCCTTGGAAGCAACCCTTGAAGAAAAGTGTAAGATCGAGAGAGATGATGCTATGGAGAAAGCATCGTTAGAAGATGCTCTTGAGGAAGAGCAAGAGGCTCGTGCATCTCTAGAGGAGAAATTAGAATCTATCGAGCAGTCTCATAATGAAATAATTGGTAAAATTGTTAAAGAACGTGACCATGCTCATGCTAAATATAAAGTCACGAAAAATGAAAATGCTAGATTAAATGATGAGCTTGCCAAGTTATCTTCTTCTATTCCTAAAGTTAATGATGCTTGTGCTACTAACTCAATTTCTTGTGAATCATCCACTTTGAAGGAGAATGTTGAGCTAAGGGTCAACTTGAGTTGCTAACTAGCAAGTATAGGAAGTTGGAAGAAAATCATAAAAAGCTATCTAGCTCTAATGATGATCTTCTAGCATCCTATGCTAGTCTAAAGTTAGCTCATGAGGCAATCACTACCAAGGTAAAATCTTGTGAGCCTCATGTGGATAATAGCACAACTTCAACTAAAAATGCTAAAATGCCATGTGCTAGTCCTAGTAGTTCATCCACTAAAAATGTTGCCACATCATGTGATGAATTACTTGCTTTGCCTTGTTGCTCTAACAATGATGCATCTACCTCCTCTAGCACTTGTGTTGTCACTAACCATGTAGAGAAAAGAGGAGAGCTCAAGGCCCAAGCCACTTCCTTGAAGAAAGGCTTGGAAAAGCGTCATGAAGGGAAGCGTGCACTTGACAACATGTTGAGTATGCAACAATCCCCTAATGACAAGTGTGGACTTGGATTCAACTCCAACAAAAAGATCAAGTCCAAAGTTGAGAAGAAGAAGAAGGGCCAAGTTCAAGTCAAGAATCCGGCCAAGATCACTTGCTTCAAGTGCAAGGTTGAAGGGCACCATGTTCGTGATTGCCCAATGAAGAAGAAGAAGAAGCCACTTAGTGAGAAGCAACTAGGGAAGCGGCCTCATGTTCAATCTCGTGCTCAACCATGAGTTGAACAAAGGCCACCTCCTAAGAAGACTCAAGCCAATGCTCCTCAAGTTAAGGAGCCTAGGAAGAAGAAAGAGAAGAGTCGGTGTTGCTACCTTTGCCGTGGCAAAGGTCATTTTGCTTCTTCATGCACTAACGGTACCTCATCCAACCCTATCATAATTGATGATGTTTATTCTCTTGGGAAGGATAGAGTTGGCAATGTGTTTGCCAAGTATATGGGAGCTCAAAGTGGTGTCAAGAAAAGCATCATTTGGGTTCCCAAACCTATTGTGACTAACATCTTAGGACCCAACTTGGTTGGGGACCAACAAGCTTCAACTTGATCAATAGGTGGTGATGGAGGACATTGGTGACTTGGCTATTTTTGAAGAATTAAGGGATCTTCATGGTTTTATTTCTCAAGCCAAGTCAATTGGATTATCACATATCTATCTCATATCCAATGCTTCCTCCTTGCGGTAACTTGTACTTAATTCATATATACATTGAAAGTTGCTTGCTCCCTTGCATGTGTTAGTTTCGTTCCTAGCATGTGCTGGTATATGATATGCTTCTATCTTTCTTGTCTTGTTAGTCAAGGTTGTGTTTGATAGTTGTATATCATGTATGTGTAATTTGTGTGTTGAGCTTTATTGAATCCTGTGTGGATTTCATTTGGCTCTTTGAGTTATTAATGGACTATCCCATTTTGGGGGAGTGATGTGCTTTGTGCACCTCGCAAACCTAAAAATGTGTGTACATGAGTCACACCACCTAGTGGTGATATTTCATATTATCTAGCTACTATGTGGTATGTCATATTCATGAGAAATTCAAATTCTACAAAGTCCATTAATTTCTCTAGTTGGTTTTATTTGCCTCTTGTTTAAAAATAAAATGAATTATCACCTTATGGGGGAGTAATAAGCTATGTGCATATTACAATCCCATAAAATGTGAACATTTGAGTTTTGCCACTTAGAGTTGATATTGCAAATTATCCTTTTCTTATGTGGCATGTTTGCTCAAACAAGTTCTAATTTTCCTTTTGGGTTATTCTTTGGCTCTTGTTTTGGTGAGTTTGCTTGGTGTGGTTTTTTTTCTCTAATATGCATTTCCATATATTTTGTGAGAAACCATTTGTTTCCTTTTATTCTAACCATGGCCTTGCCGGTTGGTTCGAATAATTGGAACTACCAACAAACCTATTTCAAAATTGGTGTTTTAATTCCTATCTTTTGCCATTTGTTAGTTTGTGGTGAAGTTGGTCATGTACATCACTCCTTTATACCACCGAGAAATATCTCTATATACTCCTTGTCCATGACAAGTGATACTAGTAATTGTGGTGGATTTTGTAGACCATCTTCACGTTGGGTATTACGTTGATTTGCTTTATCTATTGCCTTACTTGCCTTTTGAATGGATCCTATCTTTCAATCGGTAGTGTTTAGTGTTTTAGATAAAATATGGAGAGTAATGATCCCTTGTGCATGCATTTTGTATTCAAATGCAAATATCTAAGATAATGCATTAATCTTGGGGGAGCATTCCTTTTTTATTTAGAACACCATTCTTTCTATCAATTATTGATCCTTGAAATTGGCATTTGATTCTTTATCTTGTGATGGTACCTTCAATTGGTATTAATTAGAATTTAATATCTCCTCCTTAGATATTTGTTCCAATTAATATTTTTTGTGGGAGTCTTGATACCTTTTACCGTATTTTAACTTTATTTGATTTCGGTCAACTATCACCCTCTTCTTGGTATCTTCTCTCCTAATTGATATTTGGTATCTTATCTTCAATTGGTGTCTTATCGATCATTTGTTGTATTGATAATATTCCTTTTGATATCACACTTCATGTGTTGATGTGTTTTGGAATCAATCATTTGTTGATTTGATTTTTTTTCTCAATCATGTGTTGATTTGGATTTTGATATAATTTGGACAACCTTTTTGGTTCACTATGTGTTTTCGTCCAAATTGTATCTCTTTTGGATCTTGAAAGGCTTTGTATGTATATCCTTTAACATATATATTATATGGCATGCTAGTCCTTTTAGATCTAATATATAGGGGATACTCCACCGAATCCTAAATCGGCTAAGATGTGCATGAAATTCAATTTCATATCTATATGCACATATTTATGTGGAGTGTTTCCTATATATTGTAGTTGATCTAACTACTATGGAACCCAATGAGTTTGGGAACCATTTTGTACTCTAATTTTGTTTTAGGTACAATGGAGATGCATTGGATGCTTGCCTCATTCATAAGGAAGGTGTTCTCACCGTGTGATTGTCGGAGTCAAGCTTTGATGACAAACCCACTCTCTTCATTTTCATCACCAATATCTTCTCGGTAACAAGTATCTATCCCAAGCATACCTTTTAGTATCCAACCTTGTGTAGGTTGCCTCTTGGCATGAAATATTTTATATGCAATTGTTGTGGTTTTGGCCTATTTCCTTCACTTAACGTATCTTTGTGATATGTGTGATGAATTTGCAAAAACCTTTTGTTCAATTGATATTATTTCTTTGTGATATTTGTTGCCTAATTCAAAACATCTCCACTATCTCTTGTTACCTTAGTGATATGTGTGATGCATTTGATATATTGAAGTTCATTTATATACAATGAGATAAATTTGAGCTATGTGCTATGCTTTTATGCAGTAATCTCGTTTGTATATTTATGACTTCCTTTTGGATACATTGTTCTCCTTTTCCTGAACCATTTCATATGTATATGTTTCTTTGCGGGTGTATTTAGGGGTTCGGAGCTTCCCCAGAGGGTGCCCGGAGTCTCCGGCCTGGCCGGAGTCTCCGGCCCCAAGGACCGGAATCTCCGGCCTCCCCGATGACCCAGCAGGCCGGAGTCTCCGGCCACTTGGTCCGGAGTCTCCGGCCTGAAAAGGCCCCAACGGCTAGTTTTTGGGGGAGGCTATAAAAAGCCTGCTCCCTCCCCAAAACCTGGCTGCTGCTCTTGCGCACTTGTTCTTGCTCTTCCCCTTTGCTCTAATCCTTGTGAGCTTGATTCCTCTCTTCCCCTCCAATGATTCTTGCCCAAATTTAGGGTTCCAAGAGAGGGGATCTAGATCTGCCATTCCACCGATCAAAATCCCCTCTAAGTGAGGGAAACTGCTGGATCTAGATTTTATGGTTGCTTTGTGCTCATCCCCTTTGTTCTTCCTCTCTTATTCCCCCCAAAGCATTTGTTGCTTGGTTGGAATTTGAGAGTGAAGGATTTGACTACTTTGTGTGGTTTTGCCTTTTGCATTTGTTGCATCGGGTTGCTCCCTTCACGGTGATACGTGAAGATTGACGTTGAGAAGCTTGTTACTCTTGGGTGCATTGTGTTCCCAAGAGCTTGTTGCCTCTTGGGTGCATTGTGTACCCTAGACGGTTGGAGGTGCCGCGAAGTCTTCGAGTTGTGAAGCTTCGGCACGAATTTTGGAGCCCCCAATTGAGTTGTGGGTGTGTGCCCAAGAGAAGTTGTAAAGGGCTCCGGAATCCGCCTCGAAGGATTCCGATAGTGGAAGGTGAACCAATCCCTTGGGTGAGGTTCATCGGAGAATAGTGTGAGGCCTTTGTAGCATCTTGAGTAGGCCTCTTCTGGCGAGCTAACACCCCTCCAACGAGACGTACTCCCTTAGTAAGGAGGAACTCGGGAATACATCCTCGTCTCCGCGTGTCTCGGTTATCTTTATACCCGAGCTTTACTTATGCAATTTACATTGTGATAGCCTTCGTGCTTGAAGTTCATCTCTCGCTATCTCCTTGTCACTTAAATTGCTTAGCATAAGTTGTTGGTGCACATAGGTGAGCCTAGTAATTAGGTTGTTGGCTTGTTAATTTAAACACATATTTTATTCCGCAACTATTAAGCCCTAATTAGAAAAAGTTTTAATCGCCTATTCACCCCCCCCCCCCCCTCTAGGCGACATCCGAACATAGTTTGTTCTTTCACTTGCCTTCTTAATATCTCTTTGGCTACCGGAAAGAAAAAAAAAGCATGATGTTGTGATTCATCAATGTTGAGTTTACAACACTTCAACCATTCATACGGGTTTAGCGGGCATGGTCCGAGACCTTAGTTAGGTGGAGACGGTTGAGAAATAAACCATGTGATCAATTGTATGAGAGGTATGTCTTCGAGGAGGTGTCTCCCCAGCATATCCCTCATCGGTGGATTTTCCATATTGCAGTAAAGCACAAGAAATCATTTGGTCTCTCATTTGTCTCCTTTACTTTTTTACTACAACAAGTTATCATGCACGTTGCTCTCCATCAGAGGGATCGGCCATCTCTGAAGATCGACTAGTGGAATTTCGCGCGGCATCACGCCGCGCTTGTGCTAGTTTGTATTTTTTTTTTATAATTTTGAATTGTTTAATAGGTTTGTATTTTAGCATTGCTGAATATCATTTTTATTTTCTGTGAGCATGTAGGTATATGTTGTAGTATCGCTAATGTTCATACAATTTGAAATATCCAAAATGTATTTCTATTCTTCAAATAATATTTAATTTAAGTACGTAGTTAGCGGTAATTCATTTTTTTTTTGGTTTCGAATCTATAATTCGGGAAGTTCATGTATATTGCATGTAAATATTGACTATTTTGAGTAGTGTAAATGTGTTTTGTGTTTTGCTATACATAGTTAGTGTTGATTTTTTTCCTGATTATTTGTTATATAGTTTAGAGAATATCCAAATATTTAGCAAATTGAAGTATTTAAATATGTTTCTATGTTACCATGAATTTTAAATGTACTTAGAGAAAATGTATTTGAGTTATATCCAAATATTGACTAATTTATAAATTTTACAAATGGTATGGTAACTTCGAATAGTTGGCAAATTTGTATGTTTGGTTACGTTTGTATGTTGGTATAAATAATTAATGTAGTTTCATATTCATAAGATGTGCATTGTATGAGCATATAGTAAAATGAATATATATTTTGAGGATTTGCATCTGAGTTTCATATGTAGAGAAAGTTAATTTTTTTTGTTGCCATTTTTTTTTTGCGTAAAGTCCACAATGGGTGGAAATGAACATTTATTAATTTGGATTCCATAGCTAGAGATTTTTTTAATTGAACTGCATGTAATTTGAAGAATTATGAATAGAGTTTTTATAGTTTTTTACTAATTTGAGATGTATAAATTTGTTTTCATTTTGGTATAAATTTGTTAGCATTTATTTTTGTGGTGCTTGTGGTCAAATAGATTTTAGGAACTGTGCAATTTAGAATATATCAATTTTGAATTCTTTTGGTGTTAACCAAATGAGTAGATTTGAAAGTCATATAATTTTATGGGATGTTCAAATTTATATTTTGAGCTGGAATGGTTAAATATGAATGTTGTTTATATTTTGGAAGTTGTTCAAGTTGGGGTGTTTTTTCAGAGGGGCTGATCTGCGGGCGTTTATGTTAGAGTCAATCCATAATTAGAGGGAATTATTTTGGATCTCGTACTAACATTCTGTAAATTAGAATAGTGAATTGCCATAAATATTTATGTGAATTTCATAATTAGAGAGAATGCATATTTTAGAACATCTCTATTCTTTTAGCAAATTGAATTTTTCAAATGTGTTGCATGTAATTTTTTTGCGAGAATTATGATATATTTTATCGTAGAAGAAGCAATTTGTCATATCGAGTATTTGCAGATATTTAGAAAATTGGAGTGTTTGGATATACTTGAAATAAACCATAAACATTTGTTTCAACTCCATAATTAGGAGGAATGCAATTTGTGAGATAATATGTGAGATACATATTTATATATTCCGGAGTACTTCTAATTTTTCTTTAGTAAATTGAAATTTTCAAATGTGTTGCATGTATTTTTTTTGTAAGGACTTTGATATATTTGATTGTAGTTGCAAATATTTAGCAAATTGATGGCATAAGTAGTGATCATTTTTTGTGTGTGCACGTTGATGTATTAGTCACATTTGTAAACACTGTGTTGTAAAAAAGTTAAATTTGAAAATATCCACAGCTAAAAGTTGCTTAGTTTTAAATGCATTGAATTTTTTTTGTTTAAAAGAAGCTTACATTTGTAAATAGTTGATTTTTTTTAAATTATTAATAGCGAGAAGTTATTCGTATGCGATTTCCTCTTTCTAGAAGGTAAAAGAATCTAATTATGTGAATTTTTTAAAAATTTATAAAAAAATATTTGGCCACAACCCAGATGAGAAATTCAAAATTTCAACAATTTTAAATGTTTAAATATGTATCAATATTAATTATTCTCTAGAATTCTTTTAAGTAAGTTGGTCCCACATGTCAGATGTTTATTGCTTCTGAGAAGTTTATTGCAAATAAGATTAAGCAACTTACATACAAATTTACATATATGTTTGTACATATGTTTGTTGTGAGGTTGAATGTGTAATGTTAATTTTAATTTTTTTGTCAAAATTATGATCATGGGAAAAGAAAAGGTAGTTTTTTTTTGTTTGTAAAAGTGAAAACTGAGGGAAATGCGAGGTATATTGTACATATTTTTCTATTAAACAGTTAAAAAGTTATTGATTTTAGAACATTAATTATTTTTTAGAATTCTTTTAAATAAGTTGGTCCCACATGTCAGATGTTTAATTGTTTTTGAGATGTTTATTGCAAATAAGATTAAGCAACTTATATACGAATTTACATATATGTTTGTACATATGTTTGTTGTGAGGTTGAATGTATAATGTTAATTTTAAAATTTGTGTCAAAATTATGATCATGGGAAAAAAAATATTTGTTTTTTCCGTTTGTGAAAGTGAAAACTGAGGGAAATGCGTGCCAATATTGTTTGAAAACTCTTTTATTTCTGTAAATTTTGATATATCGTTTGTTTTTTTCTGATTTGTAGTTTTAAAGATATGAATTTACAAAAATTGGTTTTTTATGCAATTATTTTTAAAAGCATGGCAACTGGGACCCGCATGTCAAGAATTTAATAATTTACAAAACAAATACGTAAAGAATGGGAGTATGACAGGTGGGGCCTTTGCTTGCTGACATCATCCGACGACGTCAGCAATGGCCATCTTCCTCTTCTTCCCCGTGCGGTGACGTCGACCATGGCGGCGTCGCTGGAGGGCGAGAGAGGAGGCGCGGCCTAGCGCATTCGACGCGGCGCGTCGCGGGGAGCCGAAGCGCGGCGGCGCCGAAATTCACAGCGCTCGCGTACTGTTCCAATAAAAGAGGAAAATATTACATTAAAGAAAGACGGTCAGAAAGTGTCACCCGAATGTGGAAGGGTAAGCACACTAATGTTATTAGTACACTCATGGCCTCAAGGGCACCTGAGCATTATAATATAACAGTAACACTCACTTGCTAATGTATAACTACAGGGCTTAATATTCGTTTCTAGTTTTTTACTAAAAAACAAAATTAATATGAAATGAACACTCTGAATACATCAACCTTCTTTTCACTGCCCACGCCATCTTATAACATAGGCAAAGTAAACAATATACACAACAAAACTGGAGGCAGTGTACTGTTGATCTAAAGTATAGTTAGTCAATTAGATTATAGATACACAAGTACTAACCTAAGGCTTACAGGTATATGGAAATTTTACCTGATTCATGTTTGTTGAAAATAAAATTGGCTCAAGTTTACATGAAAGAAGCGACGTAAGCTGCATAAATGTTCAGGTGAAGAAAATGGGAAGCACACTATATATTCATTTGAAGGAACAAATAATGATAGAAGGCATTCCCGATTTGCACAATAAACACAGTCAGTTCATCTATGCAATCTAGGATCATAATGTAAATCCAATAACTAACCAATGAATAGAGAGCAAATGGGAATTTACACCAGGGCATATGTGATAAGCATGTTGCCTATGCAAAATATACTCCAGAATTTTATATAAGCGAGACCTATTGAGTATAAGACATATTCTCGAATATGCCAAAGAGAATAAGAACATTAATCAACAGTAATAGCTAACTAAATATAAGCTCCTTTCACAATGTCTGCTGTCCTGAGTACAAAACCATGTAAACACATATTAAATATTAACTATCAAGCAAATTGGATGCTTGCATACTCAATAATGAATAATATCTTTTGCAAGTGTTTCATGAAAGGCAATAAACTAAATGAATAGGCATCCCAACAATATGAAAAACAGCAAAATAAAAGCAAGCACCTGGACAAATTCAGAGAACAATTGGCCAAGACATCTTCTAGAATGTAAGTAAATTGTATCATTTTAATATATACCAAGGGAACAAAATATTCTCTTGAAGCATATCCATCAAATAAATACAGCCAAAAGTCCCAACAACAATAGCACACCTGCAGTAGAGTCAAGGAAGTACATTAGAAATGGTCAGCGACAATGAAATACCTTTTAATTTTAGCCCAACCTGCAAAACTTTAAATCACAGCAAGTAATTACGGTAAATAAATCTAATCTTCTAATTTGAAGCAAGAAAATCCTACATTTAGCATCTTGGTAACCATACATGAACATCTGTTGTAGCCTGAAGATAATTTATAAATAGGCATGTACCAAATCTCTTTGAAGTTGGTACTACATATAGTTGAGTATTAGCATCAACCAGGTGTAGGGACAGATTTGGATATTTGTGCAAGGATAATATATCAAATGAAAGTAGCAACTCTGTGATAAAATACTCCCATCAAAGTTTACATTTCAATCTGTTGATGATCAATATTCATACTGCTTCTTATCAAACATAATTAAGTCGACAATTTTATATACATAAGTGCCATTCAATTAATTTGACATGATTGGCAAAACCAAAATAGGTAAAAAGAAAAGGCGAGAGTAAGTTGTACAGATTACAGTCCACTTATCTGCATCTTCCCACCCTCAGCACATAACAGGAAAACCAAAGAAAAAAACCTGCCGTAATGCTCCAACACATGGATAATGGCACTCACTCGTTGGCTGCAGGACACCTGAACTCAAAAGCCTACAGTTCGAGTATAAGCATCAAATGACTGCACGAAATACGGGCTTCTTTAACAGAAGCAACATTTGTTCCATAGAATAAATTGACCAAAAAGACATGCAACAGTTTGCCAAATTATTTGGTAGTACTAAATCTATTTTGCTAACACCGATTTTAATTTGTTGTGGTCGTATAATACTGCAGTCCAGAACTAAAGCACATATATACTGCAGTCCAAAACGAAAGCACTTAAGCAAGTATATTTCAATACGACTACAGTCCAGAAGAAAGCTGGAACGTAATACAAATTATGGAGCTGCAGCTCTCACTCTATCCATTAAATAGGACAAACAATGTGGAAGGAACAGTGATAGAAGAAGGAAATAATGCCACAACGGAAATATTTTTGGAGGGACAGATAAATAATGGAACATGTAATGAATGTCCTAATACAATTTTAGTTTTGAACCCACAAAGTATAACATTAAACTTTTATCTCCAATGAATTTGAGAGCTCTAGTGGCGGAACAGATTAATCAAACACACCTGACGGAATGCGTGGACAGCAGCAGCTAGCTATGCCATCGATCGACCGATCGATTGTAGGTGAGCAGCAGCTATCCATCGAGCCATCTAAACACTCACGCGAGGAAACTGCCGGCACCAGATCGACCAGCCAAGAAGTCAACGACGGCCAGATCGACCGAGGCGTGCTGGAGGAGGCGGGGCAAGACCACCGCGCACCATGGAAGGACCATCTCGATCTCCGCCTGCGCGCCCGCATCTGCGCCACCAGGGATTGAGAGAGCAGAGGCCGCCGGGGACGACGGCAGGCTCAAGTCCGTGACTGGTCTGGAGCTCGTCGGCCGACGTCTTCCGCGACTAGGCGCGCGCCTCGCCCTCCAGCTGGGGCTTGTCGTGGAGCGAGCGCGGTCAGCGAGGCCAACGGCTGCGCATCCGCTGCAGCCCCGTGGCTCGTCCTCCCCATCGCCGTCGCGAAGGCCCATGGCCGGCCGCCGCCTCTACGCGGCAGGCGGCGCTCAGCGAGGAGGTGAAGGACGCGACAGGCTAGCTCGCGGTGAGCTTCGATTGGAGCGGGGAGGCGCAGAACAGCGGCGATGCGTGGCGCCGGCGGCGGCGACTTCGCGGGCGCGTGCGGGAGAGAGAAAGGGAAGGAGAGGTTCTGCAGAAAGTTTTGAAGAAAAGTCAGTGAAGTTTTCGCTAATCGCAAATTGGTCCTTCGCCTGGCGATTTCTGTGGACTCCGGGTTTGATTTCCGTTTTCTGGAGGGGCTTTTTTGCAAATCGATCACGGACGCGTCCACCGGGCCGTCGGATCGCCAGCGGACGGCGCGGATCGCTCGGTACTGTAGCTACTGTAGCGCTACAATAACTACTGTTCCAGGAACAGTAGCCGAGCGCTGAGAGCTCGCCAAAAGGTTCGTCTTTTATATAGTTAGTAATGTCCACATCGCTAAAGATCGATGTCCATGGCGGAGCATGTCATCAATGGACATGCTTATACCGTTTAGAACAGAAATCGATAACGACATTGATTATTTGGTCTTTGTCCTCTTGTGATCAATCAACGAACTGAGAACTAATTTGTGTTTCCTGTGTACAATAATGCATAAGCAGATTACTTCTTCTGGACGCATGAACAGGATGTAATCAACACAGTTCTTGGAAACGTAATCACAGATTTCGTACTTGACGATGCACTCGGTGTCCCTTCGGGGAGCGACGCTGGATCGGTGGCGTAGTACAACAGAAACGGCTCAAATGGATGCACAGTGCATACGTGGTCATTTTCAGAAGTGGCTGTGGCGCCGTGCGCACCAGCATGACTACTCGCTTATGAACTTTGATGGCGACAATTGTGCTCGTGCAACTATAAACATACCCACGTTGTACTCAACAAGGAAATCCCATTGCGTCCTAAACTCTGAAGCTTGAATTGCTAATACAAAAAACACCTATACGCATCGCTCCAGCCCATTGTGTAATTAGTTTTAGAGTAAATTTCACTTCTTACCCTCTAGTTTAGTATTTTTGATATTAATTACCTCATTTAGAAAATTTTCATTCTAATTACCCCATTTAGTAAAAGTTGTGTCAAATTTTATCCCCTCTAAAAGTTTGTGAGCCAAGAGCTCCGGTTCTCGAACATCCCACCTAATGTAATGTGTTTGTTGACCAATGATCAACTGTTTCTTAATAGAATACATCATCCAAGCTCGAAAAATAAAAAACCATATGGGCTAATCCTTCTATGGCCTTACAAAATGTAAGGTGAAGTTCAGTCCAACTGTTGATGCTAGACTGCATATTACCTTTGCAGAAAAGGGATTTCAAATTTCTAAAGTTCACGTACACGACACTAGAATTATTTAGAATCACTATTTCGGATTCTTCAATACTAAAATATCATAGCAAGAAAAAATAGGTCACATATTAAGTTACATAATCTACTAAATACTATGTTTCTATGATCATCCCATTTATACTTTGCTAGTGCTTGAGATGCTGGCCACAAGAAACCTTTATGATCCAACCCGTATGTACATGCTCTCTTCCTGGTAGTCACACAGCCTGCACCCCTAAACCATCTAGCTCAACACAAAACAAAACGCTCACAAATTTTAGAGGGGATAAAATTTGGCACAACTTTTACTAAATAGGGTAATTCGGATGACAATTTGCTAAATGGGGTAATTAGTGTCAAAAAATTCAAACTAGAGGGTAAAAAGTGAAATTTACTCTTAGTTTTACACTGCAGTTACCGGCAGCTTAGAATCGCATTAGCGAATACAACCCCCACATGCTACAAAATCTTACGTAATCATTCATTCATTCCGACATTCACCTTGTAGGCATATAAGGTACTGGCCGCGACATGCAGGTAGGGCTGGACATAAAGCTCGAAGTCCGTTAAGCTTATTAAACACTCGGTAGCTCGACTCGTTTGAACTCGACTCGTTTCTTAATGAACCGAGCTGAGCATCAATTTTAGCTCGCTAACACTAACGAGCTAAACAATCAAACTAATGAGTTTCATGAGCTACTCGTTAAGCTCGCTAATTTTCTCTGCATAGCTGCCCGCTGCCCTAGCCCAGGCCCAGCCCATCTAATTCTGAGTGTGTGAACTATTAACTGTCGATTTGTCACTTTTAAAGTACTTCAATATATATGTTAAATTGTACTCATGTCTGGCTGATGCTTGATGCATTTTAAGTAGCTGATTAATTCGATACATCTCCTTAACGAGTTTTAACGATCTGTTCGCGAGCGCTCGTGAACAGATAACGAACCGAGCCGATCTTTGAATTTAGCTCGTTATCCTTAGTGAGCTTAACGATCCGAGCCTTAACGATCACGAACCATAACGAGCCGAGCCTTAATGATCCGAGCAGCTCGTTAGTCCAGCCCTACATGCAGGACGATCAAGTTGAGGACGAGCGAGGCGATGTGGAGGGATCGGACGGGGATCGCACAACTGCGTCGGGTTGGCTTTAGCTACTTGGCGAGGTGCTTTCTGGCGTAATATTTCGATCGGGTTAGCTTCAAAATTGGAAATCCTAAACTTACGGAACAAACCTACGCAATCTCTTCTGGGTGGGCCCGTACGCCCATCAATCAAAACCTGACACGCCATCCCGTAAACTACCATTCCGTAGATGGAGTGCTCTAGCATTAGACCATCTCTATAGGGGGTGTCTAAATTGTGTCCGCCGTTTGGAGGCCCAATTGCGGGGTGTCGGATACATGTCCGGCATTTTTTCCCCTCCCTCACCGGCCGGCCGGACACCAAACACAATTCGGAAAATCAAATATTGGTTCAAACATATGAAAATTAACTGCATAGTTGGTATGGGTTAAAATCTAATTATTATAATAACAAAACAATTTTATGATCCTATAATATGAAATGTGCTTCAAACAAAGCCACCGTACTCTCCGCCATGGCGCTCCCACAGGTGCGTCACTAAACCATCTTGCAGTTGTTGGAGCGCAACTCCATCATGAATACACTGATGCACCGCGGGAAATTCAGAAAAGTTTTGCGCCGCGTTTGGCGGCGGGCCTGGCACTATGGGTTCAAGGTTCCCCTGTTCATCAAACGGGTTCCGAACATAATGGTCAAGAGGAAGCCGGGGCGGCAAAAGCACGGCAGGGCCGCGTTCACTCTCAATGATCATATTATGTATAATAATGCAAGCATTCATGATCTCCCATATTTGTTCTACTGTCCAAGCTAGAGAAGGATACCTGACAACCGCAAACTGGGCTTGCAGCACACCGAATGCTCGCTCAACATCTTTTCGAGCACTTTCCTGTTTCTTTGAAAAATATTTCTTTGAAGGAGGAACAGGATTGCGAATGGTCTTCACAAATATAGAATATGATGGATGCCATCCGGTAGGTAGTAGCCCATGTTATACTGATGACCATTGATCTCATAGTTACACTCGGGAGCTTGACCATTCACAATCCTGGAAAAGACCGGAGATCGTTGCAACACGTTGATATCGTTGTGAGCATCGGCCATACCAAAGAAAGCATGCCAAATCCACGTATCATAGTCGGCCACCGCTTCAAGTACAACGCTGCATGCTCCAAGATGTCCTCCTTTATACATCCCCTGCCAAGCGTATGGACAATTCTTCCACTTTCAATGCATGCAGTCAATGCTTCCGAGCATCCCTGGAAAACCTCTTGCTTCAGCTACTACCAAGAGCCGAGCATTGTCTTGAGCATTTGGTTTCCTCAGATACGTGGGTCCAAACACCGCATTCACCACCTTGCAAAACCTGTAAGTGGCTTCAGCCATACGGAAGTAGTCGACCATAGAATCTGCGGGAGCCCCATATGCAAGACACCGTAAAGCAACCGAGCACTTCTGAATAGATGAGAAACCAAGAAGTCCGGTGCAGTCACTCTTAAGCTCAAAGTACTTATCATACTCTCGCACACCATGCACAATGCTCTGGAACAAACCTCTATTCATCCTGAAGCGCCGGCGAAAAGCAACCTCATCGTTTACCGGCTGGTGCGCAAAATAATCGTTGAACAATAGCATATGTCCCGTCGCCCGGTCCCGGTTCGTGTTAGCCTTTTTCCCAGGCATAGATCCACCGCGTTTGGGTTCGGCTTCCTCCACCTGCACCATCGCCACAAGAATACGGATGACCTCTTCATTCTCTTGATCGTCCATTTCAAGTGCGGTATGCTCTTCCATCATTTGGTGAAAATTATTTCGTCGTCCGAGTCCATAGCCTAATCAAGGATCAAAACATTGGAAATCATAAAAGAAAGGATTGTCGGCAAAAAGGCGAACACCTTGCGGGCGGTAGGGAGGGACTTACTCGTCACGCCGGTAGGGAAGAGTTTCCGTCAGAGAAGAAAGAAGGCAGGCCTTGCCAGGGAGCGGGCGGCGGCGAGTGTTGCGGTTGGGGGGCGACAATCAGCGGTGGAGATGGGGACGGCGGAGATGGCTATGTCGAGGGTGGCGGCGGTAGCGCGAGTCGCCGTGCGGACAGGGAATAGATGATGGAGGGGTGGAAGTAGAAATGACTGCCGGCTCGTTTTCGTGTGGCTGACGGACGGGCCATATCTGTCGGTGTCTCGGGCCGGATAGTGTCCGGCACCGCGAAGTCAGCCCCCAAAGTTGGAGACCCTGTTCGCAGTGGCGAACAGTTTTTAGACTGAACAAAGCCTTTACAACCCACCGGCCTGTTTTTCTGTCTGGGATCCTAGAGCTTTAGGCCCTATTGCGACCCCGGTGGAGATGCTCTTACTCGACTAAAATTCCGTTTCAGTTTAGAGAAAAGCGGAGGAAAAAGAGGGATCTTGTCAACCAATGGGATCAGAGCACGTGGCGTCGTGCGGAGGCGGCTTCCAGAGTGTTCGACCAATGGGATTAGAGTTTTTTATCCCGCGTGCGTAGCGGTCACGTGCCACATAGGATGAAGTTTGTTTGACCCCTCTTCGCCGTCCAGTCTCGGGCCCTGGACCGGATGGTTCGCACTGACCATCCCCACCCGAGTCCGTAACTGCCCGTGTACCACCCTCACAAGGACCATCCCACGCCGCGAACAGTTCAATTTCCAATCGAATCAAAGAAGTTCCACACCGCAATAACCCTAGCCAGTCACCGCCGGCGAAATGCTCGTCGGTGCCCGGCGTCTTGCGGCGGCCGCCATCCATGGCGGCGCATCGCGCAGCACCGGCCTCTCCTATCCACGGGACAGGGGCCGGTCGTTCATCTCCGGCTGTCCGTGTCATGTCCCTCTCCGCACCGCTTCGAGCGACGCCGCGGGCCACGTCGACACGACCCCGCCGCCGACGGAGGTTCCTCCGAAGCCGCTTCCCTTCCGCTTCGCGTTGAACATGCTAGAAGACATACGGAAGGCCTCGATCGCGGCGACTGGAGTTCCTTGCTCCCAATCGGAGAACATCGCGGGGATCCGGAGCGCACCGCGGGACGGTCAGCGAGACTTCGTGGCCTGCTCCGCGGCGACATCGGCGAACGCCAGGGGCCTCCAAGGGCCGCCGCCGAAGCCAGCGCCTCGGACTACCATGTCCTCCCTCTTCACCAGTAGCGCAGTACGACACGGTCGAGGAGACTTCATCGCCGGCTCCGCGGCGAGTGGAGTTGGTTACTCCACATCGGCCAATACCGGGGGCCTCAGGACTACCTGCTCACGGCAAGAAGGGCCGCCGCTGGCCGAGGCGCCGCCGGAGAGGCAGAGCCTGTCGTCTATCTTCACGAAGATTCCACGGCGGTGTTCCGAGAACAATACGTCCGACACAAAGGTGCCCCAACGCCTGCCACTGGCGATGTCCGATCAGGAGTCAGCGATCAATGGGTCACTGTCTTCCTTGTTTGCCGGAAGACAGTTGCCGCGACCATTTCGACCACCTTGCCCCCACAGCCCACTGCCGTTTCTGAATGAGGCTGCTCCTACATCTGAGGTCTTGCATCCACTGGCGTGCTTCGATGATAGGTGAGATACTGCAAAACCTGGTGTCAGTTCAGTCTTGGTCTGCTGCTGTATATTGGCTTAGTTATCTGGTTTATACTCAACTAATTCGCATGTGCCAGCACTATTACTCTTTGATCATCTGTGTTTGTGAAGTTGCATGAAATTGACATCTGCAAGTAGTAATGTAATTACTATCTGCCCAATAGAATTTATGTTAGTGAAGTCTTGTTCTGTGAAGTTTACTATAGATACTAGTAATGTTATTGGCTAATGTGTATAATATTAGTATGTTTTAATACTGAATGCCTCATGAACAAGAACCCTTTATCCATAACATTTCTTTAATTTTGTACTTGTAAGTTGTTTGATGTTGGTCAGATTAGTGGAGTACAAGTGTTTTTTTTAATAAGAGTATGGATGTTATGTACAGAAAATTAATGTTGCGCTAATCAAAATGTATATGGTATTGTCACTATGCAGTTTCCCAGAATTATTTAACCTGGAGCAGATCTTTGATCCAGTTAACTTTGTCAAGAAGTATCCGCTAATGGTTCATGTGCATCCTCTGTTTGCCCAAGATTCTGAATATGATAGATGGATGTATACAGAAATTGCAAAAGAGCTGGCAAGGTCCCTTCCTAAAACTATCACCCAGGCTCATTCAAAGGGTCTCTCCTTTGAGAAATTTGGATCTAAAGATCTGTTAGTCGCTGCTAATCTCAGTGACCCCGATGATATCAGTGCTCGATTCCTGATTAGGGTGGCTACAAAAACAGCGACTCCTGAAAGCATGGAGGAAGATCTCCGGAATTCTGGTTTGGCGCTGAAGGAGTTGATGGAAGTTTCTGTCGGCTCCTCTGATTTCTGGAGTAACCTTGCTGATGATGTTCGTGACTTCGTCCATCACCTTGAAAATCCCCTGGACGTGACACAGCGGTATCTGACAGTAAACCATGCATGTCTATTTCCATTAGCTGCAATGTCTCAGGCTTACATCATCTGCTTTGAGCTGTTATTGAGAGGACGACTTCCTCGAGAAGAACTTGAACTCATACTTGAAGAGTTACCAGACTTGGACGGGAAATGGAAAAAGATTGCTGCCAAGCATCCTCTTCTGGAGAAGATGTTGAAGGAACACAGAACTTATGATGGTGATTTAGAATCTATCCAACTGGAGTACCGGCGGAATGTTGTGAGTCATAAGACAAAATTTGGGGATGATTACCCACCGTCAGCAGTTGATATAATTCTTCAACTCTATTTCCCGGGTTTCATGGTTTCTCTGCTAAGAGCCTTGATGCAACACAATAAACTGCTTCCTCTGAAGCTTCATCGGCTATTTAGAAGGTACCTAACTTTACATATACCAACTGTCGCGTACTTGTAAGTCTTTTCTAATAAGCATCTGGCACAAATCTAATTTTCTTTGGTTGATATCTGCAGGTAGAGGAACGTCACCATTCTTGTAGCTGCATTAGATTCCATGGGGGATTCAGAATATTTGGCTGTCAGCCACGGTTCTTAGTGAATCAGACCTTTGGGACAAAAATTCTTCTCTATATGGTTCAAATCTAATGATGACAGCTAAAGTCAGCTGTAGATTCGACCTTGTCCACTTTGTATAGCTTCAAGAACCTAACCTGGAACAGGAAAACTGATGTGCTGATGCTAACATTCTAGTGCTGGCTGTATTTCGGATGTTTGATAAAGTTGAAATCTCATAAGGATACATGCCATGACAACAGTTTTGATAGATCCAAAGTTTTGCCTGTGTTAGTGCTAGATTCTATTGTCCGAGTTATCTACTATGTTGTTTTGCTATTTGTGCGATCGCACTGTTAGTCTTTCTGCTATACGGTTGCACACTATACTGTGAACACAAGTTTCTTTGGTGCCAAATTGCTTTAAGTTCCTGGTGAACCTTATAGTCAACATTGACACTATATTATATAGCTGGTGCTGGGGGAGGTATTTGTTGATGTACTAGAGGGTGGAGCGAGTTCTGGTCGTTTTGTGTCGTCGTTGCCAAATTTCCTGTTACATGCTTCTGGACTAAGAAGCTACATGTAGACAGGAAGACTCATTCGGCTTCATTTGTTGGTTATGTAGACAGTTTTCTCATAACCTATGCATCTGAAAAGGGAGACCAATGCCAATTTTAACGAACATAACAAGTTTTTTTTTTTTTGACAGAATGAACATAACAAGCTAATTGAAGAATCAGGATAACAACTGTTAAGCAATAAGATTATATGGCAGATGGCTGGAAAGGGCCACAGGCATATACCTATCTAGAAGCAACTGTTCGGCTGTACAAATAAATGAGGCGTGTTTCAGGCATACGGAATACAGTCAGATAACAACTAAGGCAGCCAGCTAGTTCAAAAGAGAAAATAAGCAAAACAACCAACATGTAAGCGCAAACAAACATACTCCAGTAGATAGGGGAATATATACATACGGTAGCTGAGGGTAACCCAAATACAGAGCATGGTAGCTCACAGGGTAGCATAGTTCTGGCCTAACCCATGTACATAGCACGATAGAGTTGATAGCATAAAACTACTAGTTTTAAAGATTCAATTTCACTTTGGTACCAGTTTTGTTTTCAATCGCAAAAACCTACCAAATTTTTTTAAGCCTTTCGTAAAAAAACTCTAAATCGGCTCTAAACTCGAATTAACACCGTTTCTGACTAGGTGGGCCACCGGTCAGGTTGACGTGGCAAGCTCGGAGAAATTAATAACTAAACTGACAATGGGCCCCACTTATCAGTCCTACAAAAAATAAAAAAAATCTGAAAAATATATAAAAAAGAGAAAACAATTATCAAAAAAGAAATGAAAAAAGAAAAAATTCTGGTCCCCGTCGGCCTAGTTGCTTCCATGGCCGCCGCCGTGCGAGGCGTTCGGCGCTGTTCCGACCGCTCTCTGGCGACCGCGCCGCCGCCGTTCCCGAGCCCAGGTGCCGTTGGTCCGGACGCTCCCGAGCCAGGCCGCCGCCGCTGAGGCCGCTCCCGTCCAGGCCGCCGCCACCGTGACCGCTCCCGAGCCAGGCCGTCGCCGCCGCCGTTGCCGTCGCCCAGCTGCCCCCTCGTCCGTTCGCCAGCTCGGCCGCTGTCGCCCAGCCGCCGGCCGCCGTCCCGCGCATCCGCGCCCGCCGAAGGAGCCGCCGGCCGTCAGGCCGTGGTGAAGAAGACCACAGCTCGGCCTCCCCGGCGCGCCTACGGAGGATTTTTTTCCCCATTTTTAGTTTTTTATTTTCTCAGATTTCCCCATTTTCTGATTTTTTTTAATTTTCTCGAAGTTTTTTATTTTTTACTGGACTGACAAGTGGGGCCCACTGTCAGTTTAGGTGTTAATTCTCTCTAAGCTTGCCACGTCATCTGACATGTGGGACCGGGTTGTAAGAACCGGTGTCAATTCGAGTTTAGAGTCGATTTAGGGTTTCTTGCGAAAGGCTCAAAATTTTTAGTAGGTTTTTACGATTGAAAACAAAACTGGTACCAAAATGAATTTGAGTTTTCAAAACTAGTAGTTTTATGCTATCAACTCTAGCACGATAGCATAGGTCTTAGATTTTATACATCACTAAAGTCCGAACTGCAAACTACATATGACCCATACGGCTGGTCACCAGCTTAATTCGCAAGTGAAGCAAAAGAAGTGACGATGCAGAGTGAGCAGCGACACTAGATGGACCCAAAACAACGGCATACCTCCCCTTCTGGTCTGCGACTTTTTTCCTGCCATAGCAGAGGAGGCTTTGATACGAGTAGATGCAGCACCTTGCTGCCGAAGAGAAAGAAGAGGATCAATACAATTGCATTGTGTTACTTATAAACACTGTCAGGCACACCTGCTACATAGGTGCAAGAGCACCACAGAGCAGAGTAGTAAGCACAACCAAGCTGCCACAGCAGGAGATGCTGCTAGAGAAGGCAGGTTACGAGTTACGACACGCTCGTCCATATGTGGTGTCTCTCGGGTGGGTGATGGCAGAGCTCTTTACCATCTCGAAACAGCGTCCCGCTATATTAATATAGTAACCACCCAATACAACTGCGAGACCACCGCTGAGGCAAACATCACAATTAAGCCCAAGAGAAAGAAAAAGAGAAATAAAAAAAGAACAAAAACGCCGGATGGACGAAAACGAAGATGACCCGCAACTGCCGCGCCCTCCGAAGAATTCCACCGCACCCCAATGCCACCGAATTGCCACCTACCAAGCAACACCTTGAGGAAGGGATGCGACGACGACGGCGCTGCTGCCCGGATTGAACCTAAGATTTCTCCCGGTACATGGAGAAGAGTAGGGAGGGAGGCACACCCGACGCCCTTCAAGAAGGACGGCGGTGCCCGCAAGAGTCACCGCGTCCGGGCCGGCCAAAGCCGACAGAGATTTCTCTTGACCCCAACAAACCACACCCCGTTCAATCGGCGGCTCCACCAAACTCGCCGCCCACCAACATGCACCAACAGTCTTGCAAACACCCACGACGTCTCACCATGGCATACATTGCGAGGCCGGCTAGACAAGGGACAGTAGTACGACATCCATGTGCAGTGGCGGATCTAGGATAAAATTGGTGGGGGTGCCAAGTTTAAAAACTTTCCTATTATATTTAGCATTTAGCAATAATTAATCCAAATATTAGTATATTTAGCAAAAATTGGTTCAAATATTAGTAGCTAATTGAATTTCTACATTTTTTAGGGGGTGCCATGGCACCCATGGCACCCCCACTGGATCCGCCCCTGTCCATGTGGGAGGGAACAACCTCCACCGCCAGCAGGACATCCATAGGCAGTAGTACGACATCCATAGGCAGGAGCACACCAGGTCAACCATAGACAGTAGTACGACATCCATAGGCAGTAGTACGACATCCATAGACAGTAGTACGACATCCATAGGCAGTAGCAGACCGGACGCATCAGCAGGAGCACACCATGTCAACCTACCCGGCCAGGCCCAGAACGGCCCGTGAAGCTCCCATCGTCACGCTGCAGTAGACACGGCGCCGTAGCCGCTACCCCCGTCACACGCTGCTCTTCAGTCCAACCGGAGGCATCACGACGGTGCCCGAACCGGCCCGCCGCTGGGCCTGGAGGGCGCCGCCGGGCAGCACCCGCGCTGAGCCGCCACCCGCCGCCGTCGCCCCGCCGCCACCCTGTACTGCGCCGAAGCGCCGCTGGCCGAGCTGCACCGCCGCCTGGAAACCCTACCCGAGTTGGGTTTTTTCGTCGGGGAAAAGCAAGAGGAGCCGCCACCGTCGGCCTCGCATGGCCCCTCGCAGGCAACACCCGGCGGCGGCCGCCGGCGGCAACGGCGAGAGGGAGGAGGGGCCGCCCCAGTCGCCTCGCTCGTGGAGGCGACAGGGGGGTACCGCTTCCATTCCGTTCTCAGCTCCTTACCATCTGGAAACATTATTACATAAAGGGACACCATTTGCTAAAAAAGTTAAGTACTGGACATCGACAACCATATATATTTCTCTGCGAAAAGGTTACAATTTGATTTCATGGATGTTAGCAACATTGGCATTAGCAACTTTTGGTGATAGAGAAAAACTACATCTAAAATGATTCATACGGTAGTGTAGAGGATGGACTGTGAGTATGCATAATTAACTCATTTTTTCAAGGGGAGAAGGGGATTTTGCTAGGGAGAATTAACTCATTGTCCTGATTAAATATTCTTTGTTACATCGGTCTGAAGAGAGTAGAACCGAAAAGTGTAAGCAATACCATATGCTTTAGCTTAAAAGTTCGATGATCAGCAGCATCGCAGGTCCCATTTTCAGTGTTTTGATGTTCCTAGCTTGTAAGATTGAAATGAGGTCCTAGAATGTGAAAGAAGTGCAACAGTCCTAGAATCTCTATCTCTACTACCTATCTCTATCTCTATCTCTTCTCTACTATCTAAAAAGAACTTTTGGTTCCCTTCCCCTTCTCATCTACGAAGACAAGACAAGCTGTCTCCGAGTCGCCCCAGGCCACTCCGAGGCGTCCGTGCCGCCGCTGTAGAAACTTCCCACACATCGCCCACAGACCTCACTGCCGTCAAAGGAGGTCTTCGAACGGCAGACGGCCTGTCATGATCCAAGTTATCTAAAGAAGAAACAGAAGTGTTGATCAAGCCCAGCGATCAAGTTCAGTTAACGGATGGCCCAGATGCGAGCGTACCGGTTCGTTTCTGAAGATCGCAAGGCCAGAATTTAAGTGGCAGGTGGCCGTTTCCCGCGCCAACATCGTCTTCTTCTTCCTCTGTGAAGCTGTCGTTGTCGCTCCGTTACTTTTCCATTAACCAGTGGTCTGTAACCTAAGAGAATCATCGAATATTCTGAGATAATATAAACCCTAGCGCCGCCGCCGTGTATCGGCCCGGCTCCTCTCATCCACCCTTCCATTTTCCCACCTAAATTCATCTAATTTATCACTCCCTGCTCTGTGATTTATCATGATTGGGGAATTGTTAGTCTAGGTTGTGACAAGTTGGTATCGGAGCTACGATTTTGGCCTTAGCTTCACGATTTGGAGTAGATCTGACGAGGGCTGGGGATAATTTCCTTGGTAAAATTCCGCAATCGGTCGACCTGAGATTCGAAAGCTAGGGGTACTGTGGAGGCGCTGGAGGTGTAGAGTATCTGATTTGGTTGTAGGAACACATTGTTCCATCGGTAAAATCTCAGATCAGGGCGTCTAGTCTCCGAAGGAGATGGTGAGGCCAAAGCAGGCAGGAGGCGATGGTGAGGAAGGTCAAGCCCAAGTGACCAGAGCAGAATTCGAGGAGTTTGCGGCAGAGGTGCAAAAGAAGTAGGATAATTTCTCCCAGGGCCAGTAGGAATTAGCTAACATGCAAGCTGGCACCGACGAGAACCTCAACCGAGTGCAAGCATAAAGGAACAACAAGTTGGACAGTTGGCGGATATGCTGTCAGGACTCATCGCCGGGGAAAATACACTACCAGATCACAAGAGGGAGCAGGACCAGGACAGGGGCTCTAGTGTACGAGGGAACTTCATCACATGGAGCCCATCGAGCCAAGCAGTGACAGCAACTGGATGTGATGGTTTGCAACCACACATGGTAGGAATTCAGACAATGCCTTTGATTGCTACCACAGGGTTTTGCACTCCGTTCTACACCCATTCTTTAAGAACCACCGTGCCACTGTTGGCCATTCTAGTACCACCCATTTTGAGCAACCCAATGGGGAGGAGCGAGGCAGAAGGAGTAGGGAGAATGTTGTTGGTTATCCCCAGGCGACATAAATGGGGCAGCATACAGTGGCAAGACAGGTCAACTTTGTTCCTCAACCACAAGGGGAGTTTTATCTAGGTGGAAATGGGCCAGATAACATGCAAGAGCATACCTTTGGGGAGAACACGATCAGTGTTGTTGCCAGAGAGGAGAAGGAACAGAACATGGCAGCAGGGAGACCAGGGTTTTTAGACAAGGCAATTTGCAAAAGGGCCCAGGATGAATTTCCCTGAATTCAATGGAAGTCATGCAGAACGATGGATCAAAAAGGCCAATAAGTACTTCAAATTCGCACAAACACCAGAGGATCTAAAGGTGGAAATTGATACACTTTACTTTGTTGACAGAGCTGACACTTGGCTGGAAGGGTCTGGCCTTAACATTGATGAATTACCCTGGGTCAGTTTCTGTAGAAAACTCAAGAAGAGATTTGCTGAAAAATCTAAATATGATATGGTATCTAGCTTTCATAAGATTCAGCGGAACACCACTGTTGATGCCTATATTGACAAGTTTGAAGAAACTTTAAGGGGGGTCGGAAAAGGGAACCCCAACTTACCTGATGATTACTTTGTCAAGATTTTTGTAGCAGGGCTTAAGGACTATGTTCAAAATCTTACACAGGTGCAGAGACCTGACAGTTTGCATGAAGCATACTAACTGGACAGAAGGTATGAACAATCAAGAGTATACCCAGCTACAGCCCATATCCATAGAAGAATTTCAGTGGAGGAAACAGATATAGCAGCAATTCCAATAATGGGAGACCACAAGGATACAAAGGTGTTAAGGCCATTGTGACACCCACAGAGGTAAAAAAAATAAAAATACTACAGGAATCCACAAAAGTGTAAGTGCTTCAGGTGCAATGAGAAGTGGTTCCCTGGCCATAAGTTCCATTGTAAAATGAATAAGGAAATTAAGGCCATGATTACCTTGGAGGATGATAGCAATGAGGAAAACTCTGAAGAGGAAGAGACTGAGGAGGAAGAGGAGGTAGAGCAAGGAAAAGAAAATGATGCTCAAACTGAAGGAATAGCTCAGCTGTCAATGCATTCCATACAAGGGACTGGTTCATCCCTTAACACATTTGTACTATACTACAGTGGGGAAAGTCAAGGCCACTGCACTAGTAGACAATGGAAGCACTGTGACGTTCATTGATTCCAAGTTCGCCCTCAGGAATAATATCCCTGTCAGTAGTGCAAGTAAATTAATAGTGGTAGTAGCAAATGTGCAGGAGCTAATAAGCAGCTCTGAGTGCAAAGACTGCAAGTATGATATACAAGACAGGGAGTTCACCTAAAACTTCAGAGCAATATCACTAAAGGGATATGATGTGGTGTTGGGGACTTATTGCAAGTTGGAGCACAATCCAGTACAGTTTGATTTTAGAAAGAAAGCCAGGAGATTGACCATTGAATATTATGAAAAGGAGAGAGTGACCTTTAAGGTTGAGTTTTTTAAGCTGAAGGGCCATATAATCCCTGAAGGAAAACTCGATAGAGATCTCAAAAAAGGAGTAGTAGGAGAAGTGGTAGGACTGGATTTAATATGACCAGCTGACAATAGCAAGAAGGCTACAATGCCAGAACTAGGCCCAGTGTTGCAGCAGTTTGCTGAATTGTTTGAAGAACCCAAGGAGTTGCCTCCATCTAGGGATTGTGATCATGCCATTCCATTACAAGAGGGAACAAAACCAGTAAATATCAGACCCTATAGGCTACCACATTACCAGAAGGATGCCATGGAGGGGATTATCGACCAACTACTCATGTCAGAGTTCATCAGACACAGTGTTAGCCCATTCTCATCACCTACAATATTAGTAAGGAAGAAGGATGGCACTTGGAGGTTGTGTATTGACTAGACAGCTAAACTACAACACTATCAAAAATAAATATCCTATACTAGTGATTGAAGATCTCTTAGATGAACTGAATGGAGCCAATTGGTTTTCAAAAATAGATTTGAGCTTTGGCTTCCATCAACTTGAAATGAAGGAAGAAGACATCAAAAAGTATGATTTTGGTACACACTTGGGCCATTATGAATTTGTAGTAATGCCCTTTGGGCTAACAAATGCCCCAGCTACATTTCAATCAATGATGAATACCGTGTTGGAAAAATTCTTGAGGAAATTTGTGCTGGTGTTCTTTGATGAAATTTTGATATACAACAAGAACTAGAGGAGCACAAGGAACATTTGAAGGAAGTGTTGAAAACCCTGAAGGAAAATTACTTGTTTGTTGATACGTGTCAAACTTATCTATAATTTTTGATTGTTCTATGCTAGTTTTGTGATGTTGTCACATGTTTTTAATATCATATTACATCATTTTTATGCATTTTGTCGGATTAACCTATTGACAAGATGCCAGTGCCAGTTTTTTGTTTTTGTTGTTTTTGTATTTCAGAAAATTTACTTCTAGAAATATTCTCAGAACTGGACGAAAATTTACGGGAATTATTTTTATGCCAAGACGAAGGCGGAGTCAAGAGGGCAGCCTCGGGGGCGCCCCACAGTCCAGGGGCGGCCAGCTGCCGCGGCCAGGAAGGCACCCGCGGGTGGGACCCGCCCCTGCCCGTGGTGGCTCCCCTCGGCCCCCTCCGATGCCTATAAAATCACATTAACCCTAAAAACGTCGAGGCGGCCTTTATTTTTCGCAGAAGTCACCCCGTGCCGCTGCCACCATAAACCCTAGTTCGGGGTGATTCTGAAGCTGATCCCGGCACCCTGCCGAAGGGGAGATCGATCCCGGAGGGCTCTTCATCGCCATGCCTTCCTCCGGGATGATTTGTGAGTAGTTCCACCTTGGACCATGGGTACATGGCAGTATCTAGATGGTAGTCTCTCACCCTTGTGCTTCATGTCTTATGATCTTGTGAGCTGCCTAACATGATCAAGATCGACTACTGCAATGCTATGTGGTGTGTTTGCTGGGATCCGATGGATTATGAAATTATGATCAGATTGTGCATGATTCTTATATGTTAATTTATGTTCTTGCATGCTCTCCGATATGTGTAGTTACTTTGGCTAAGTGATTATGTGTGTCTCCAAGAGGGAGTATTTATGCTAGATAGTTGGTTTATGCCCCCTTTTATCCCTGGGCACTTGTAACAGAAACATCTAAGGGCGAGGGTGTATTGTTGCTACTAAGGGTAAAATAGCTGTCGGGGAGCAGCCCCCGAGTAGGGTCAAGATGGCGAGATAAGCGTGGACTCAGAGTTGACCGAGTCAATGGTAAACCGACATACCATACAGGCTTACCCAGAGTCAGCCGGGTCAAGGCCAACCGACATAGCCATATGTCGGTTCATATCGATTATATGTCGGAATCTCCTTTGTGCTTCTTGTGTGCAGGAAAGGAGAAACCGAGTCATGAGGTATCTGGCATGCCTATGCCGAATCGGGAGGAATGAAGCTCTATCTCGGCACTTGGTCAAGGCTCATGTCTTGTCCCTACAATCACGGGGCAGCCTACCACTGGCAGGACATGACGCGCTGCCTACTCCTTGTCTCGGAGGTCACGGTATGGGGAGTCAACCCTCCATGCTGCTGACCGATGCAGTACCATGAAGCAGTGCACGGGAGTTGGTGGATTGGACATGCCACGCAGGGGTGACGGAAGCAGTCAGAGGCCCAGGCGTGGCCACAGTGCTACCTATGCCAGCACCAACGTCAGCCCTAACCCTGTGCCCTGGGTTTCCCTATATAAGGAGCACCAGGGGCTCCTCTTACGGGGACGATCCCAGAGAACCCTTAGCCTCACGCGCATACATTCTAGACACTTTCCACCAGAGCCAACAAGGAGCCAGGGAGCCTCCCCAAGACTCGGTAGAGAGCCTTTAGCTCATCGTTCTTCTCATACAGCTCAAGGAGCGTTGTGTAGCTCGAGTGAGATCCAACATATATAAGCAAACAAGCAGGAGTAGGGGATTTATCTCCTCACGAGAGCCCTGAACCTAGGTAAAACCTTGTGTGTGTGTTTCTGTGTGCGTCTCTACACGCGCTAACCCTCCCCGGTGCCTCCAGCGTCCATCGGCCCCAACTCAAGCCTACCTATGGCATCTGTCCGTGCACCACCACGACAATAGCGGTGTTAAAATCTATTTGATGTTTAATATTGCTTACTTCATGCGCATTACTTAATGCAATTGTCTGTTGCTTGCAAGTTAATACCGATGGGTGACAGGCTGGATAGTGATCCCACGCTGGACTTTTTAGACAAAGATGCAGTTGGACTCAACGGTCTTTGTTCCTTGTCGTGATGCCTACATAAATATTACCATGTACTGTTTGTCATAGCTAGATTACGTTTGTGTCATAATCTTATCAATTGCCTAGCTGTAATTTGTTTACCCATCATATGAGTGTTTTATTTACTTGAGAGACTCCACTAGTGAACCCATGACCCCCGGTCTATCTTTTTACATTGTTTACAACCTCATTTACTTGTTTTTCATCATCATTACTCCACTGATCCGTTTCCATAATTTCATCCACTACACTATACATTTAACCGCTTTGTTTTTAGCAGACCGGAAAGATTGACAACCTTTCCGCCATTGGGGGCAAAGTAATTGTTTGAGTGTGTGCAGGTCCACGTTCGTTGATGGTTAAGTGCCAGAGATCGTCAAGGTTCACCTCGTTGTTGATTTCAAAGTCCTACTGGTTCGATAAACCTCGGTTCGTTAACGAGGGAAAACTGCTACTTTCTACATCCACGCCTTTGCTTGGGGCACTACCCAATGCTATCATTATACGCAATCAAGCTGTTTTATGGCGCCGTTTCCGGGGACTTTGGAGCTACAGGAAGGGGAGTCTCATACTCACAATCACTTTAGTTTGCTTTTGTCTTGCTTGTTTTATTTATCGTTTAGTTTATTTTCTTGTTTCAAAATTTTAAAACCCCCAAAAAATTAGGTGTAGTCTTTATTTCAGTTTTGTTTATCTTTTATCTAGTAGCTATGTTTCCTTCTAAGTTTGGTATGAAAGATGTTAAGGTAGAAGTGGGGATGATGTTGGAAAAGATAACATTGAAGAATTCCTCACTTTTGTTAGCAAACTCCATACTCATGATAAAAGGTCAATAGTCGAGCTAACTAGTAGTTATGATTCTGCTATATCTAGTTTGGTAGCTCGGCTTGAGAATAGGTTTGTTAATTTAAACCCTATATTACAGCAAATGTGTCTTAAGCTTGATATTATGGAGAGAGGGGAAGAAAAATATTTTGTATTAAACACTCTTCTCCATGAATTTTATGATATTGTTAAGGAAGTTAGGAAAATATTTGCTCGCTATGGTTCTCTTGGTTCATATCCTAATATTCACTATTATTTGGATGTCAGGAATGAAAATTTAAGGAAATACACTCGCAAAGATGAAAAGGAGGAGAAAGTTTATATTGCTATACCATTTAAGCTCTTGGGGATAGCCGATGCCTTGGAGGATAATTTTGGTTGGATTGCTCCTCAAAATCTATTTGATGAGAATAGTCAACCAAAGAGAAAGGAGAAGGGTGATTCTCAGACCTATATTGGTAATATAAAATGAATTTATGATAAATTTGCTAGTGTTGATTTGAAAAATTACGACGCCCTCGATTTCGAAAAGACTTGACATTTGGCATTGCGCCTAGCTAAAAGGCGTTAAAGAAAAGCGCTTGTTGGGAGGCAAACCATCTTTTCTTTCAGTTTTGGTTTTTGCTTTTCTTGAGTCATGGAGTTGTTGCTTCTGTAGCCACTTCATTGTATCTTTTTCTTATGGTTTTTTGTGCCAAGTTTAGCCTCTAATGTATTGAAAGTGCGAGGTATTGTTTTGCTGTCCAGAAACAGATTTTATGTCCTTCACTGTTCGAAAATCTAAAAAATCCCGGAATGTGATATATTTCTAGAAATATTTGACAGTAAGCCTGATAATTTTATCTATCTTTCGTTAGTTTTGAGTTTTCTGATTTGAGCTATAGAAGTGCATCTAAAAATTCGATCTTTACGGACTGTTCAGTTTTTGACAGATTCTGTCTTTATTTTGTATTCGCCTCTTTTATTATCGTCAAGTGTGATACTCTCTGGAGGAGTACCACATTGAAGATTAGTAAACAATAGCTAATTCTAAATCAAGTTGTTTTTGCAATATGTCTAAGTGGAACACATGTGCATTTTATTTTATGAGCACTAACCCTCTAATAAGTTTATGAGAAGTTTTGTGTGAAGGGAGTTTTAAGGTCCAAAAGAGAGGATGATGAAGAAATTGAAGAATGGATCAGAGCTCAAGCTTGGGGATTCCCCCATGGAACCCCCTCTGAATATCACGAACACTCAAGCATCTACTCCTCTTCATCGACTATCATCAGGTCGTCTTCGTTGAACTAGTTTTTATCACTTTACATATTATGTGCTATTCTTGGAGCATCTTTATGTTTTTCTTTCAGTTTTGTTTTGTTTTGTTTTGTTTTGTTTGTTTGCTGGTCATATTCATGTTGGATCCTAGCTCTATTTGTGTGGGAGAGAGAAACGCTCCGCTTTTTCGTTTGAATACTTCTTTGCTTCGCTTATATCTTTTTGAGTATTCTTATCTACTGTTTGTTTGCTAGTAAGCTCTCGCTTTTATCTTGTTTAGAGCTGCTAGTTGTTAATGTTAAACTCTCTTGTTCTTCACTTATACTTGTTGGAGAGTTGTTATTATTGATTGATTGAATTGTTGGAATGACAAAATGCTATCCATGTGATAATGGAGTGAAATAAAAGCCTACATAGTCTTGTAGATCATTGTGTGGATATTTGATGCTTCTGAATTGTTTTGATATATTAAGAATAATGCTTACACTTGCTGGTTATTTATGTGGAAACTAATTAGTAAAGAACTACAGTTAAAAGCTTGAAACTGTGTGGTACTTCGTAGTTGCTAATTTTTAAAAGCTAATCTTTCCACAGAAAGAATTGTTTGGTCAACAAGGGAGATGGTGTAGAGGCTTATGCTTAAGATTAATTGATGTCGTATGTTTATTCTTGTACCGGTTAACATCGTATGTTTGCTTGATATCCTACTAAGCCCAAAATTCGTACTGAGAGGGAATACTTCTCATGCATCCAAATCGCTAAGCCAAATATCTTTGCCATTTGTGTCCATCATATCTACCTATGCATGGTATTTCCTACTATTCCAAGTAAATTTTTCATGTGCTATCTTTAAAACTTCAAAAATTTCCCTTATGTGTCTCTGTTTTTAAGCTCATGAGGAAGCAGTGAAACTCTAATTATAACTTGTGACAAGCAAGGTCATTCCCCCCTTTCACCCGATGTTGATGGTTAACATCCTCACTTGAATTTGACCAGAGAGATGGCTTAAAGCAAAATATAAATATAACCCACCATTCTCCTCCGCACAATTTAAACGTGAGAAATCAGTCAAAACATTGGTTACTGGTGAAACAAAGGAGAAAATAGGAGTGACCTCATTCCTCTAAAAACCAGCCGCTCTCAAAAGTCTAAAAGCCTTGCTTGTTATGGGGGACTAGCTAGTTTATTTTCTGTGGAGTCATTGACGAAAGCATGCACCGCTCAAATTTTTATTTATTTCTGTTTTAAAATAATAAAAAGCTCTAGCACATGATTAATTCCTGCTTCCCTCTACGAAGGGCCTTTCTTTTACTTTAATGTTGAGTCAGTTTTCCTTTTCCTTCTATCTTCAATCAAGGAAACATACTGTGTTGACCCTGGGTGCAGTTGATCATATTATATCATTATGATTAAACATGATTCTTTGTATTGACTTTATCCATGAGATAAGACGTTGAAAGCTGAAGCTTTTGCTAAAACATGCATCTTCCTTGTGTTGATTCTCAAGCACTTTTGACAAGGAACCATTACCTTTAAGAATTATCAATTATGTTGATCTCATTGCTTTAATATCTTTAACGTACTATTTATAAAAGGTTCTTGCTTAGATAATTCAACTTGGGTATTCATTGCTTTCTTGCTATCAACTATAGATAATTGTTTTGGATCATTTCATTCATATCCTATGCTTTACATTACTATCTCGATCAAGTTTGTGTTGGTTGCATGTCTCATCAAAAATTATTTTTGTTATCACTTACCTACTCGAGGGCGAGTAGGAGTTAAGCTTGCGGATGCTGATACATGTCAAACATATCTATAATTTTTGATTGTTCCATGCTAGTTTTGTGATGTTGTCACATGTTTTTAATATCATATTAGATAGTTTTTATGCATTTTGTCGGACTAACCTATTGACAAATGCCCAGTGCCAGTTTCCTGTTTTAGCTGTTTTTGTATTTCAGAAAATTTACTTCTGGAAATATTCTCGGAACTGGACGAAAATTTACGGGTATTATTTTTACGCCAAGACGAATATGGAGTCCAGAGGGCAGCCTCGGGGGTGCCCCATAGGCCAGGGGATGTCACCTGCCGCAGCCAGGAGGGCACCCGCGGGTGGGACCCACCTCTGCCCATGGTGGCTCCCCTCGACCCCCTCTGACGCCTATAAAATCATATTAACCCTAAAAACGTCGAGACGGCCATTATTTTCCAGAGAAGTCACCCCGTGCCGCCGCCACCATAAACCCTAGTTCGGGGGTGATTCTGAAGCTGATCCCGACAGCTTGTCGGAGGGGAGATCGATCTCGGAGGGCTCTTCATCGCCATGCCTTCCTCGGGGATGATTTGTGAGTAGTTCCACCTTGGACCATGGGTCCATGACAGTAGCTAGATGCTAGTATCTCACCCTTGTGCTTAATGTCTTATGATCTTCTGAGCTGCCTAATATGATCAAGACCGACTACTGTAATGCTATGTGATGTGTTTGCTGGGATCTGATGGATTATAAAGTTATGATCAGATTGTGCATGATTCTTATATGTTCATTTATGTTCTTTCATGCTCTCCGATATGTGTAGTTACTTTGGCCAAGTGATTATGTGTGTCTCCAAGAGGGAGTATTTATGCTAGATAGTGGGTTGATGCCCCTTTTGTTTCTGGGCACGAGTGACATAAACGTCTAAGAGTGAGGGTGTGTTGTTGCTACTAAGGGTAAAACAGCGGTGTTAAAATCTATTTGATGTTTAATATTGCTTACTTTATGCGCTTTACTTAATGCAATTGTCTATTGCTTGCAACTTAATACCGATGGGTGACAGGTTGGATAGCGATCCCACGGTGGACTTTTTACACAAATATGCAGTTGGACTCAACGGTCTTTGTTCCTTATCGTGATGCCTACATAAATATTATCATGTACTTTTTGTCATAGCTAGATTAAGTTTGTGTCATAATCTTGTCAAATTGCCTAGCTGTAATTTGTTTACCCATCATATGAGTGTTTTATTTACTTGAGAGACTCCACTAGTGAACCCATGGCCCCCGGTCCATCTTTTTACATTGTTTACAACCTCATTTACTTGTTTTTCATCATCATTACTCCACTGGTCCGTTTCCATAATTTCATCCACTACACTATACATTTAACCGCTTTGTTTTCAGCAGACCGGAAAGATTGACAACCTTTCCGCCGTTGGGGGAAAAGTAATTGTTTGAGTGTGTGCAGGTCCACATTCATTGACGGTTAAGCACCAGAGATCGTCAAGGTTCACCTCATTGTTGATTCAAAGTCCTACTGGTTCGATAAACCTTGGTTCGTTAATGAGGGAAAACTGCTACTTACTACATCCACGCCTTCGCTTGGGGCACTACCCAACGCTATCATTATATGCAATCATTTGCTACGAGGAGTAAGTGTGAGTTTGGGCAGTAGAAGGTGGAGTACCGTGGCCATATAATCAATGGCCAGGGAGTGGCTACTGACCCCTTGAAAGTAGCAGCCATATCCAATTGGCCCGTTCCCACAAACATCACACAACTTAGAGGAATTTTGGGGCTGACAGGCTACTATAGGAGATTCATACAAGACTATGGATTGATCTGCAAGCCCCTATTCTTGGCACTAAATAAAAATGGGTTTATGTGGGGAGATTCACAACAACAAGCTTTTGAAAAACTCAAGCTCATCATGACCCAAGCACCTATACTAGCATTACTAGATTACACAAAACCTTTCATTTTGGAAGCTGATGCCAGTGGGTTTGGTATAGGCGCTGTCTTGATGCAAGACCAAATGCCATTGGCCTATACACTACTAAAAATATGGAGATCAGCGACGTTTCAATAACGTGGCGCATGAGCTCCAAAACGTTGCTCAACCTTATCCGCGACGGTTTACGTGGCAGAAAAAAAGTCTCTAATCGAGTGTTAGGGATGATTCTGCGACGTTTTATGTGAACATGGAAACGTCGAGGCCACCCGTGACATTCTGCCAAACATTGCGAGCGGCTGGACCATTTGGCCCAAGGCCCAATAACCCGCAACGTTTTTCTTTCGTCAATCTTGATTTCCACGTGGCAAACGGGGTCCTGACGGTCATTTAGCGCCATCTGCTGATGTCACTTTCCACGCCGCCCATGTTATCATGCTCGTGACGGTTTTTTCCTGTCGTGCGAAGGTACTGTTGCGGCAATGGTTATGACACCACATATCCCGTTTGTGACGTCATCCTTTCTGTTACGTTTTTTTTTTCATCGTACCATCACGCAATCAGATGGCAAATGGACGCAACAGGATGGTGGCACATGGACCAACCGTAAAGAGCCACGTGGCCTCCTATCTGCGATGAATTTTGTCTGTCGGAGGGCTAGGTGGTGACGTCATTACCTCGTGGCATTTGTGTTTTTCGTCGCTGCGAATCACTGTGAGGTGCCGACGCGTGGACCATCCGTGACCTTTCTGTTCGTCGCAGAAATTGGTGATGATGTTAAAGTGCCCGAGATGTTTATATTTTCCTCGCCGTACAACCCAATCAGATAGTGACACGTGGTGGATGCCATGTTCCCAACTTTATCCGTGACGGATTTTCAATGCCATGACGTTTGTTTTCGTGGCAGATTGATGCTTACGTCATTGTTCGATTTCTATTTCTGCATTCCGTACGCGTGATAAATTCTAGCCCTACTCGTTTTCACAACAAAGCAACCTTAAAACATGCGTCAAATACAGAAATTTAGCAAGTTTCAAGACCTCATATAGAACTTCAGTTTTCAGCAACACTACAATAGGCCATAGCCTCACAGCCTTTAGACTCACAGTTTCAATTACCAATATATATCTCAGCCAACAACTCAAGTAGGGCAGCCCCATGGTCTTGCGTCTTCTTTAGTTCTTCTTGTTTCTTCCGCATTTCTTGCATATCAACTAAAAATTTGAGCCTCACTTGCTCAGATTCTTTTTTCGCTAAATTCAATTCAGCAATTGTACTGCACAGATTCGCATTCCCTGCTTTCTAAGAATTGGTTTCACACGGGTTTTCTTCGAGAAAGTATGCTTTCCACTCTCCAGCATGACAACTCCAGTAACATCGGTATCATCATCTAAAGCAGATGGCGACATCCTTTTTGTAATGTCCCGGGGTTTTTCCCAAATTAGATTTTTCTTGTTTTTCTTTTTGCATCATCATGTCATCATGCATCAATCACCTTGCATTTTTTTTTGGCAAAAGAAAAATCAAAATATTATTTTAGCTAAACTATTTTGTTTTGCAAATTAATCCTAGGGTTTAATAAATCCATCACTCCCTCCTTCTCTAATTTCAAACAAACCATAAAATAATATTTTGAAAATATTTGTGAAGCCCTTTGCAAATCACAATAAAGCTTGTGAAATTATTTTTGGTAAAACCTATATTTTGTTTTGCAAATCTTTCCCCTCTTTTCTTTCCCTCTTTCCTATTTCTTTTCCTTCCTGCCCAAATCACCTTTCCTGGCCCGACCGAAGCATCCCAGCTGGCCCATTCTCTTCCTCCCTGGCCCAACACCCCCTGTTTCTCTGCCGTCAGGGAGCAGGGGCGCGCACGCAGATGGTGCCGTCGCCATGCCACGCCACCTCCACCTTTTCCCCCTCCTATAAAGAAAACCGGAGCCTCCTCCTCCAACCCTAGCCCTCTCCCCTTCCCCATCTGCCGCCGCCCCTCTCTCCCTCTCCCTCACCTTGCTTAGTCTTTCCGCCGTCGAAGCTCGCAACGGAATGCCGCCGACGGACGCGACGACATGGACGCCCGTGACGCAACCTGAGCACGTCATCTCCTTTGCATCGTCGTCCTCTACGCTCGAGCGAAAGGAATCGAAGCCTGGAACGCCGCACGCGTCGTCTTCTTCCACGACGTCCTCGCCGACCGTCGCCGCCCCGCCGTCGAATTCGTCGCCGTCTCCATGCCCCGGCTCGCTCCGTCTCCTGCCCCGGCACCGCAACGTCTTCGCGAAGCTCCGAGACAACTCTCCCTCGACCATCGCTTCCTCCTGCAGCTTCCCCATCGTCGACTATGTCCATCGGGAGCACGCCAAGGTCGCCATCGAGCACGTCTTCCTCCTCTACTTCCGCTGCCCTTCTTCCCCTTCCTCCGGTTGATGCCACCGTCCCCGAGCCCGTGTTCGTCGCCAGCAGCCTCCCCGAGGTGAGCTTCACCTTCTGCCTCCTTATCCCCTTCGAGTTCATCTCTGCTCGTCTTCATCCTCGTTCTGCCATGGACGAGCTCGTCCAAGTCCTGATGTTTCCGTCCGCCTTAGCCTCTCCTGCTGTAGCTTGGCTGCTTCCTTGCCCCCACACACCAGCACCCACCACTCCAACCTCATCTCCGCACCCCTGCTTGCAGCGTGCGCCGCCCAGATCGATGTGGTCGTCCTCCGTCGCTGCACTGCACTGAAGTCTGAATCTTTTCCTGATAGAATTCAGTTAACAGAGTCCTCTCTGCTTCATGTACAACCGAGCTTGTTTCTTTCACAAACTCGAATTCAGCCCAGTGGCTGTGATCTTTCTGTCCTACCGAATCAGCCCAAGTTCGATCCCCACTGCCACCATCTTTTCCCCTCCCCTTTTCATTGTTTTATTCTTTTTGCAAATTATGTTTTAAATCATATCTTGGATTTATAACTCCAAATACAAAGTATATTATATGAAATTTTAACAGAAAAATGTGTAGAATTTGAATATGTCATCTATGCTCATGTTCGCATCATATATCTTGCATTTTAGTTGTGTTTTGTTTATCACCTAAATAATTAAATATGGAATATGTGGGTTCTAATTTAATTGTTGACCCGGTTCCATTTAATTTTGAGTAGCTCACCCATGCATTGTTTAGACTTGCTAATAACATTTAATTATGATGGTTAGAAAAATAACTTGAATCTAATAATTGAATGTCGGAATCTCGGTTCCGTTTAATTTGGCTTAATTGCATCTTCTTATGTCTTGCCTTGTCATGCATCATGTCATCAACATGCCGATTCTTTTGCCATAGAAGTAAAATGCATCTTTTCTTTGCCCAGTGTTTGTTGCTTCTTCGGGATAGGCCGATGAGTTGATGTGAGTAACGACAAGTTCTGCTACCTCTACCGGATTGCAGGCAAGTGATACTCCCTTGCTATCTTCGCTTGTTTTCTGTCTCTCACTCGTCCTATCTTTTGTTCCTTGCTAGCCTTATATTGCGATGCTTGTGTCTCGATCCTATTTGCATGTTTACCTTGCAGCCATGATATGCCCCACCCCCACATCCTATTACCCTGTTGCTTGTTTACCTTGTTGGCCTTGCGAGTCGTAGTGCATGCTTAGGCTTGTTTTGCTCGAGTCATGTTCTAGTCTTGCTATAATTTGATAGTTGGGTTAATTCACATGATAATAATTAATGTTTGGCGATGGGAATAATTAATAAAGATAAGGCACCGGCGGAAGGCCAATCGTGGTGATTTGTTCTGCTAGTGTCGCCTAGGACCCGAGTTCTTGTCCTCTGATCCAAGACTGAGCGCACTACCCACATGTGGGAGGAAATGGGACTCCCTCGACCTAGTACTGGATCTGCAGCCTTGTCCAGGGCGCCACAAGTAGTTCGGGTGTTTCTACGGTTACAAGCGCGGATGATAAGGTAAGATGGATACGTGGTTACTTACGGTAGGGCTGCGGAGCGTTCGTTTATCGAGTGTGGAAGGAGGGGCAATCGTATGAGTGTTCCCTCCCGAAGCCGTTCTCGCATCGGCTGAGTCCACCTCGGAGCTTCGGCCGGACTTTCAAGGTGGGTCAGACTTAGCTAGGTGGTTCCCTGGACAAGTGTGGTAGTGAAGGAAAGTGTAGCGTCGGATACCCTGCCGGCACACCTTAGGAAGTGTGCTAATAGCTGGCAACAAGGGTTGAAGTGCGTGTGGTTACATTTGTGCACCCCTGCAGGGTTAAATCTTTTCGAAAAGCCGTGTCCGCGGTTATGGACGACTTGGTGAAATGTGCTGGCTAACAAGATCATAGACAACTTACACCTAATGATACTAAATTGATTAGTAAGATAGAGCTACTTCAATAATAAATTATAAAATTGCCAACTGTGTGAGTGCCTTTGGGCTTACTGCTCGTAGGATAAACGGGCTGGTAAGGAATCGGCTGGGTTATGTTTGGTGTTAGTATAGTTGGTTACCTAAGCGCTCTCTTACCTCTTCTCTATTAGACGATTGTTGCAGAGTGTCTCTATAGGTTGATAGTGCTGCTTGCTGCCGCCTCAATCGCTAACCCTTTTTCCCCGGAATTCCAGCTTTGATATCTTGTGAGTACTACTTGCCAGTACTGTTTTATAGTACTGATCCCTTCGGGGCTGCTATTCCAATGCAGCCAAACAGGTTTGAAGTCTGACGACGTTATCTTGGGAATCCCTCCGGCTAGGCTTGGCCTGGGCAGGGATATGGTGCCTTTGCTTATCTTCAGGACTCTTAGTCCAATTTGTATCTTGTCCGTAGCTGGACACTCTTTCGTTTCCGCTGTTCTTTTGGATCTTCGTATTGTATCTTGTTGTTCTTGACTCGGTGAGTCGTTCTTGTATATATATATATATATATATATATATATATATATATATATATATATATATGTTCTTTTGGTGGTATCAGTCGAGAACTGTTGTAATGTTATCACAATTCCACCCGCATAACGTGTGAGTTGCGACCTGCACGTTATGCCTGGTGGGCGTCCTCTAGGATCGTTATTATGCGGATTTGGCGGAAATCGCTAAGTCTGCATAGTACCGATCTTGGGGCGTTACACTTTTCTTGTTTGCCTATCAAACATGCAAAGAACATAGATGTAAATAGCAGATTACAAGCATGCACAAAAATAGATGAAAACGGGCAGATGACAATCTATTAAGCGTGTGTGTAATGAATTAGCAGATGACAAGCATATACTCTCTCCGTATCATAATGTAAGATGTTTTAGATTTTCTCATGCAAACAAGACACGGAAGTATGTAGACATGGATATCTGATGGCGCACAGTTCATAAGCTGCACGGTTCATATGTACCAGTCAATTGGGATAGTCTTATACTCCATCCATTAACTACTGTAAGGGTATGTCCAAGAGGTGTTGGTAAAACTTGTCACATAGGATACATGAAGATGTGGCATGCAATAAATAAGGAGAGAGAGAGAGAGCAAAATTGTATGTAAATTAAGCAACATCTATTGCACAAGCTCCAAGGTGTAATAGAAATCAATCACGTTTATTAATTCATTTTCTATTGGAGTACTTGTATGATACCTTGTTGGTTGATGACATGGAAATTTTTACCAACATACAAATTGCTGGAGATGCCCTAAGAGGTTTTGAAAACCTTAATTAGCTTGCTAAAATGTATTATAGTATGGAACAGAGGAGGCAACACACAATATATGGCACAACAATAACTAAACAGTTCAACACAGGATAAGTAAGCTGGACCCTCCAGCATGAAAGATGTTCCGCTACGAGATAAGGGAACAACCTGCAACTTATTGTCCTCACTGGCTAGTGATTGACATGACACGTATGCTTCACTGGTATCTGATTCCCCTTCAGGATCATACTCAGATCCAGAGTCAGAGTCTTCCTTCTTTATCTTTTTTGGGAGAATTCAGTCGGAGATGCAACAAGACTTGCTAAAGACTTTATACCCATTTCTTGCATCCGTGCATTGTTTCTCATGATAGATTTGAGTCGCTCTTCTTCATTGGACTTTAGTGGTGATCCTAACATGAATAAACAACTCAAAGCAGCTACAAATATAACACTTGCTAAGAACCTAATACAACATCAAAAGGTATGTTGTTCATCCTGTAACAGCATAACATTATGAGTTATGTAAATTCATATCCTAAGACTGATAGGATCACAAGCAAAGTGATCTTAAACGTAATAGTATACAAGATGGAAATGAGCAAAGTTTGACCATAGGAACACAAAGCTCGATAATAAGCAAACATGAATCAAACAGGCAACAAATGTAGATAGATTAATTGCATCACAAATAAGCAGTATAATAAAGAAGCATCAACCATACAATCAAACAGGCAAACGTCACTAGAGATTAAATGCATCAAACATAAGCACGATAAAAAAGAACCAACAATCATACAATTCAACAGGCAAACGTTTAAATAGATTGATTGTATCAAACATTAGAAGGATAATTAGGAAGCATAAATCAAACGATTAAGCAGGCAAACAAGTAGATAGATTAATTACATCAAACATAATCAGAATAATAAATAAGCATCTATCATACGATTAAACATGCAAACTTTAGACAGATTAAGTGCATCATACATTGGCTGACTAATTAGGAAGTATCAATCAAACAATTTAGATAGATTAATTGCATCGAACATAAGAAGGATAATAAAGAAGCATCAAGCATTCAATTAAACAGGAAAACGATTCGGAGAGTAACTGCATCAAACAAGCGAAAACAATGATTTGAGAGAATAATTGCCTGTGGCTTTAGGGCCATCTTTCTTACTGCGTTTCTTCTCGCCTTCAATCTTACTCGTGGCATCTGTCGGCACAGTGGAAACCAGGGTACCACAGGCCGGCCTGCCAGGGCCCACAAACACTCTTCGGAAATTTCGCTAAGGACCAGGCTCTCCAAGCCTGGCGAGCCTCGCGAGGCACCTCTTCTCCTCGCCGAGGGTTTTTCCCTTGGCGAGAGACCTCTCCTCGAGAGGGCATCAGGGATCGGTCTGTCGATTCTGCTAAGGACCGAGCCGGATGGCTCGGCGAGGCCTTCGGCCTCGCGGGGTTTCCTTCCCCACGAAGCAAGCTCTGCCCCCGCGGCAGAGCGCACATGGGCTCTGCACCCTCCGCAGAGTGACGACGGCGTCGCAGAGGCTGTCTCCATGTATAAAGCAGTCAACAAAGCGGCATCAGGCAAAGGAGTTGCCAGGATTGCCGTTTTGGTGATAAGGAGACCAGCTGGCGCTACGCTCCAAGGACGACGTCACCGCCAACCACTGTCCTGGCTGGATGGTGGCTTTTCTAGTTTTGGAGACACTCCCTGCCATGGACCCGCGTCCATGGACTTCACCTTTATTGTGCACCCGGTCCTCCTCCTTCGTCGCCATGTGGTAACCCTTCCCGCCAAGATATTTGGGGGAAGAGGTCCAAGACGCCTATAAAAGGAGGGGAAGCGTTCGGGCAAAGGGAGGCTTTTACGTGAGATTTCTAGGGTTCAAGAGCTGAGATCTGAGATCTAGGGTTAGCCATTGGTAGCCACCTCAAGCTCTCCAAGCTCCCTTGTACTGTAACCTCTCGAAGCAAGGAAATATAAACCAAGGAAGGACGTAGGGGTTTTACCTCTTCAAGAGGGCCCTGAACCTGGGTAAATCGTGTGTTTTCTCTCGGCAGTGCTGTCCCGCGGCGAGCCCAGCGCACATCTTCGCCGGCGCGTCGAGGGTTGTTTGATTCCGTGTTTAGCCCCTTACTCGATCCTTGCGAGACACCCCCAGTTCCTGGGACAGATCTCCGACATTTGGTGTGCCAGGTAGGGGGCTGAGGCGCGTCTTCAACCCCGACACTGCCATGGCCGGTTCTCGCGCCGAACGACTCGCTCGCCGGACGGCCAGCGCCGCCACCGCTCCCGCTGGCAACCCGCACGGCCACCCGCGCGGAGGTGCTGCTCCGGAGGGCCACGTCGACCCCGAGCCCCGCGTCGAGCACCCGGAGGACGACGACAACGACCACGCCGAGGACGACCACGGCGAAGAAGAGGCCTCCTCCCTGCACCCGTCGTGGGACCGTGCTGCCTCCTCGCTGGGCCGCTCTGCGCCCATCCCGGCAACTGCGCTCCTCATGGCGCAGGAGCTGCTGCAGTACCGTCCCACGCCGGAGGCCCAGGAAGCCTGGCTCAACCGCCTCTCCGAGCTCGTCGGCGCCGCTCGCGTCGCCGCTCCTGCCCCGTCTCGTTCGCTGGTTCTCTCTACACGTGTAGGGGACGTGGCGCACGGCACGCCACACGCACCTCCTCTTCATCCCGCGCGCGCTCCAGCTCCACCGTTTCCACCACAGCCTGCTCCCGTCGGGTCTCCCCCTCGCGACAACTGCGCTGCATCGCACACGTCGTCGCCGCACGACTGCCAAATCGTGCAGCGGGCTCCGGAGGACGCACGCGTGAGCATCGAGCGCCAGCAAGATCGCCACAGCCGCGCCGTCCAGGACGTCGCCACCGCAGGGCGCCATCTCCGCGCCACCCTCGCCAACGGACCGGTCACCTACGGCACGACGGTAGCGTTCACCCGCAACCTCCGTCGCGTCGTCTGGCCAGTCAAGTTCAGGCCGGATCTTCCTCCGCACTACGACGTCAAGAACAACCCTCTAGAGTTCCTGCAGCTCTACACCTTGGCCATCCAGGCCGCCGAGGGCGACGACAAGGTCATGGCGAACTGGTTTCCCATGGCCCTCAAGGACTCTGTGTCCTCGTGGCTCACCAACTTCCCCGCCGAGTCCATCAACACCTAGGAGGAGCTCTGCCGGTGCTTCGTCGCCAACTTCAAGGGCACGTACGAGCGCGGCCTCACGTACAACGACCTCCGCGCTGTGCGGCAGAAGCCCGGTGAGACCCTCCGCAAGTACATCCAGCGCTTCAGCCAGGTGCGTAACAAGATTCCCAACGCCACCGACGCGCAGGTCATTTCGGCCTCCAGGCTGGAGTCACGGATGTGCGGATGCTCGAGAAGCTGGGCATCCACGACAACATCACCACCGTCGTCAAGCTCTTCGACTTGGCGGACAAGTGCGCCAAGGCTGAGGAAGGCCGCTTGTTCGTCAAGAATGAGCCAGCGGACCCCGCCGAGGGATCCAAGAAGAAGAAGTCCACCGAGAAGCGCAAAACCACGGTGGTCCTCGCGGCTGAGCCTGACGCCAAGCAGCCTCGCACTGCCACTCCAGCCGCGGACCCCGAGAAGAAAGACGGCCGCCCCTTTTGCGTCTACCACAACAGGCATTCCCATGCCACTGAGGATTGCTACGACCTCAAGAGGCTTCGCGAAGCTCACGAGGCCCGCGAGGCTGGCGAGCGGCAGCAAGGCCGCGGCGGCGGCCGCGGAGGGCGACACTGGAACAACAACTACGACAACAACTACCAGCAGAACCCTCAAGCCAACGCCGTCGAGCCCGCAAACGACAACCTCCCCGCCGAGACTCCTAAGGGCTATCAGGTGCCTCGGGGGGCCGCATGCATCCTCGGCGGGGCTCAGGCCCCCAGCTCCAACCGCCAATTCAAGCAACTCGCTCGCGAGGTCGCGGCAGCGCTTCCCGGGGTCGAGGCCTCCAGGCCCCTCAAGTGGTCCCAGTACCCCATCACTTTTGACTCCGGCGACCACCCCAAGTCCACTTCAGCCATTGGCACCATCCTGCTGGTCTGCACCCCCAGCATCAACAACATTGCAGTCTGCAAGACGCTCATCGATGGGGTGCAGGCCTCAACGTCATCTCCGTCGAGACTTTTGAGAAGCTGCAGGTGCTCTACGAGTGCTCATGCCCACCAGGCCCTTCTCGGGGGTGACAGAGGTTCTCACCACCCCTTTGGGGCAGGTGAGACTCGCGGTCACTTTCGGCACGGAGGCCAACTACCGCACCGAGCTGATCGACTTCGACGTCGCGCACATCGGCCTGCCCTACAATGCCATCCTCGGCTACCCCGCCCTCGCCAAGTTCATGGCGGTGACCCACCATGCCTACAACCTCGTCAAGCTTCCTGGCTCGGGTGGCACCATCACCATCCGCGACGTGGTCTCAGACGCCTTGTACGCTGCGCAAGCGGCCTACAAGGCTGCCGCGGTGGCGTCACCCGCTGACGAGGACGATGAACCCCTCCCGAGGCCCCCTGCGAAAAAGAAGCAGCTGTTCTCTCAGGAGAAGGCCGCGACAAAGAAAGTGCCTCTTGGGGCGAGTGGCTCGGGGGCTAGCGTCACCATCGGCGCCAACCTGCCTCCAAAATAGGAAAGCGCGTTCGTCGCCTTCCGTAGGGCAAACTCTGACATGTTCGCATGGACACCGTCAGATATGTCCGGCGTACTGAGGGAGGTGATCGAGCACCACTTTGCCGTGTGTCCAAGCGCACGCCCCGTGAAGCAAAAGGTGCGGCGCCAGGCGCCAGAGAAGCAAGATTTCATCGTCAAGGAAGTAGAAAAGTTGAAGAAGGCCAGCATCATCAAGGAGGTTGTTCATCCCACTTGGCTCGCCAACGGTGTGGTCGTCCCCAAGCACACCGGAGGAAGCCGCCTCTGCATCGACTTCACTGACCTCAACAAGGCCTGCCCCAAGGACCCCTATCCCCTCCCGAGGATCGACCAGATCGTGGACTCCACCGCCGGCTGCGCACTCCTCTGTTTTCTGGATGCCTTCTCAGGCTATCACCAGATCAAGATGGCGAAGGAGGATGAGGAGAAGACAGCATTTCTCACCCCTTGTGGTGTGTTTTGCTACGTCTGCATGCCCTTCGGCCTGAAGAACGCCGGTGCCACTTTCCAGCGCCTCATGAGGATCGCCTTGGGGGCTCAAATGGGGAGGAATGCAGAGGCCTATGTCGATGACATCGTGGTCAAGACCTAAGAGGAGGACACACTCATCCAGGACCTCGAGGAGACTTTTGCTAACCTACGCAAAGTAAATATCAAGCTGAACCCCGCCAAGTGCGTCTTCGGGGTCCCTTCAGGCAAACTCCTCGGGTTCCTAGTGTCTCATCGCGGCATTGAGGCAAACCCTGACAAGATCAAGGCCATAGAAGAAATGCAGCCTCCTCGTCGCCTGAAGGACATGCAACGCTTGGCGGGATGTATGGCCAGCCTTGGCCGTTTCATCTCCAAGTTCGGTGAGAGGGCGCTGCCTTTTTTCAAGATCATGAAGAGGTCCGGTCCTTTCAAGTGGACCTCTAAAGCAGCAAAGGCCTTCGAGGACCTGAAGAAATACTTGGCGAGCCCACCCATCATGGTTGCCCCACGCCCTCGCGAGCCTCTGAAGCTGTATCTTGCAGCCACTCCTCAGACGGCAAGCGCGGTCTTGGTGGCTGAAAGGGAAGAGCCAGTCCTCGTCAAGCAAAACTCCGCCTCGCCAAGCCCAGAACTCCTCGACAAGGAAGCAGCCTCGTCAAGCCTCAAGCCTCATGCCGAGCCTCCACAAGCGGCGCCTCAAGAAAACCTCGACAAGGACTCCACCAAGCCTCGAGAGGAGCCAACCGCTGCCACGCCAACAACTGCCCTCGTCGAGCACCCCGTCTACTTCGTCAGCACAGTGCTGCGGGATGCTCGCGAGCGCTACCCCATGCAGCAAAAGCTCCTCTTCTCGCTCCTCATCGCCTCCAGGAAATTGCGCCACTACTTCCAGGGTCACCCCATCAAGGTGGTCACCTCATACCCCCTGGAGCAGGTCCTGCGCAACCCAAACACAACAGATCGCGTCGCAGGCTGGGGCATCGAGTTGCAACCTTTCGAGCTGGAGTTTGACACCACCAGAGTCATCAAGGGCAGGGCGCTGGCTGATTTCATGGCCGAATGGACGGACATGCGTGAAGAATAGCCTGAAGAGGAGGAAGCGGAAGCCTCATGAGGAACAGAGCCTGGCTTCTGGACCATGCACTTCGACGGCGCCTTTGCGGCCCGGAGTGCTGGGGCTGGTGCTGTCCTCACCTCACCAACAGGCGACAAGCTTTATTACGCTGTCCAGTTGTGCTTTAAAGACAGCGACAAGGTCTCTAACAACATCGCTGAATATGAAGGCCTCCTCACCGGGCAAAGAGCTGCTATCGCCCTCGGCATCAAGTGCATCCTCATCAAGGGTGACTCTCAGCTCCTCGTCAACTTCTCCAACAAAAGCTACACGCCTAAGGACACCTGCATGGTGGCCTACCTTGAAGAGGTACGCAATCTCGAGAAGCACTTCAGGGGCATGGAGCTCAAGCACATCCCATGAGGAGAAAATCAAGAAGCAGATGAACTCGCCAGGCGAGCAGCAAGAAAGGAAGCCCAGAAGCCTGGAGTCTTTGAGGAGAGGATCGCCAAGGCCTCGGTCAAGCAGCCAGCGGTCAGCATGGGCACCAGTGAGGAGCTCCCTCCACCCCCATCGAGTGGAGCACCAAACTGCGGGCTGCCCTCAGGCGATCGCTTGCTGATGACCCTGGTACGCCAAGACACTGGCTGGATCGACGAGATCAAGCGCTAATTGCAAGACTGAGTCCTCCCCGAGGAAGATGCAGAGGCCGAAAGGGTTGCTCGCCAGGCCAAGTCCTATTGCCTCCACGACGGAGACTTGTACCGCAAGCGCCCCAATGGGGTTGCGTTGCGGTGCGTCCCCGCCGAGGAAGGCCGCCAGCTCATCATCGACATCCATAGTGGAGAGTGCGGCCACCATTCGTCCTCGCGCACCCTAGCAGGCAAGGTTTTCTGAAGTGGTTTCTACTGGTCTTCAGTGCTTCAAGACGCAGCCGAAATCGTCCAATCCTGTGACGCCTGCCAATTCCACGCCAAGCAAATTCACCAGCCCGCGCAAGGACTCCAGACTATCCCGCTCTCTGGCCGTTCGCGGTCTGGGGGCTGGATCTCCTGGGGCCCTTCCCACGAGCGCTCGGGGGCTACCGCTACCTCTATGTCGCCATTGACAAATTCACCAAGTGGCCTGAAGTGGAGCCCGTGCGCACCATCCCGGCCAAATCGGCGGTAAAATTCATCAGGAGCTTGGTCTGCCGCTTTGGCGTGCCCAACCGCATCATCACCGACAACGGCTCACAGTTCATCAGCGGTGCCTTCAAGTCCTACTGCGGTAGCCTCGGCGCCCAAATCTGCTACGCCTCGGTTGCCCACCCGCGAAGCAACGGGCAGGCCGAACGAGCCAACGCCGAGGTGCTCAAGGGCCTCAAGACGAGAAGCTTCAACCGCCTCAAGGCCAGCGGCAAGCACTAGATCGAGGAGCTCCCCTCGGTGCTCTGGTCCATCCGCACCACGCCAACGAAGCCTACTGGCGAGACGCCGTTCTCCCTCGTCTATGGCGCGGAAGCTGTTCTCCCCAGCGAGATCACTCACGGCTCTCCGCGAGTTTTGTCCTTCAAGGAGGTTGAGCTGGACGAGCTCCGCAACGACGACCTGCTGCTGCTTGAAGGGCTCCGCCGAAATGCGGCCCTGAAAGCAGCAAGGTACCAGCAAGACCTCCGTCGCTACCACAGCCGCCACATCCGACCGCGCACTCTCGAAGCAGGAGACCTGGTCCTGAGGAGGATCCTCTCCAGGGCAGGCCTCCACAAGCTCTTGCCAATGTGGGAAGGACCCTACAGAGTCGTGCACGTCGCCAGGCCTGGCTCTGCACGGCTCGAGACGGAGGACAGCACCCCCGTCGCCAACCCCTGGAACATCCAGCACCTGCGCAAGTTCTACCCCTGATCGTCCTCGACGAGCAACTTTTGCATCAGGGGAGAGCCTCTGCGTCACCATCCTCCATGAGGAAAAACTTCGGCTCCCTCTGCTACTATACGTTGCCGCGGCCGTTCGAGAAGACTCCCAAGCCACCACCTCGGCAAGGTGACTTCTTCAAGCACCATGCCTTGGCGAGGTGGATCCCCATGCCCAGCCATGGTGGACCGCAGGCTCTGCCACCCCCGCAGGGGCCCCCTCTGAGCTCTCTCTACATGCGTCGCCTCGGGCCGCGAGAGTCTCAGCCACTCCATGTGGAACCCCATGCCCGACATGGCGGATTTTGTTTTCTGGCCACGCCAGTGTAATGAACCTTGTTTCAGGTCACTTTGAACCTTTGCGCTTCGCGCCAGCATATGTTTTGCTGGTAAGCAGTTATGTTATTGCTTTCATCCTTGCTCGTGATCCCTCCTGTGTATCTCGCGAGCGGGGGCTGGCATGGTGCCTGTGCCTCGGGAGCATCCCAGCAGCGCCTCAAACCCAAGGGATCCGAGCTCTGAACTCGGGTCAGCTCTCATGCATGTCAACTCCCAAGGAGCTCTGAACTCATGGACCGGCTCCCGTGCACGTCAACTCACCAAGGACCTTGGTG